>CP139508.1:215084055-215158186 GCA_021014915.2 Artemisia tridentata subsp. tridentata | reverse complement strand
ATCGAATTACAGGCTAATATATTTTAAAAAAAAACTACCTAATTTAAATGCACGTAAAATGACCAAAATATCCTTTTGTTCATGTATTTGTTGCCCAAAATTCAAAAGTTGCCCAAAATACAATACATCCCTTATACATCGTAGCAACAGTTGTTGAGGTACTCTGGTCGGTGACGTGGCGTCCTGTGGTCCGTCGGATCAGTTGCCCTGGGCTAAGGGGGGAATTTTCTGTGAGCGGGCCGGATACTCTTAGCACTTGGGCAATCGGGCTATTTTAGTAATTATCCCTTAATTTATTCATGGTTTTATGTCGTTAACGATGCCTGATATTTAAGTTTCGACAACATACTACAACAGAAAACGATACAACCAACAAACCTGCATGGCAACACCAAAAAGACGCTAAGACTCTAACGTATATACGAACATCCGCATTGATAAACATAAAAAAAGAAGGCCCAAAAAATTACATACGAAATCCAAAAAAATAAATAAATAGAGACATAAACGTCTACACACAAACGTTTGCGCATATGGCGATCACAAATAAAACCTAGACCAGTGGCGGATCTTGAAGAAAATTGTGGAGGGGGCCGGAAATTTTTTTGTCTTATCGTTATATTTCGGTTAGTATATTAGGGTCTTCTAATTCCGGTCGGGTCAAACAAAAATAACACTAAAAATCTAAGTTTTCTTCAATCATTCAAATTATCGTTCTTACACATAAAAAGTAAATAGTTTCTAACAAACAAAAACTAAAATAGATATGAAAATACTGATAGAAAATGTGTGTACCGGGTAGCAAAGTTACAGATCAGCCTTACGATCTCTAAGATCTTTGAAAGCATCGATTATCGACATGGAATCAATCTTTTCAGCAATTTCTCTTTCTATGTTAATCACCAAGCTATCCGCGAGATACGAATCTGACATCTTATTGCGAAGGCGGGTCTTGAATATTTTCATGGCTGAAAAAGCTCTCTCTGTTGTTGCAGTAGAAACGGGAAGTGTCGAGATTAACCTGACCACTCTATAAACCAGATAGTACGTTTCATGTTTTTTAGTTTCCACAAGACATTTGCATAAATCAGCAAGAGTTGAAACACCACTTAGCAAGATACTCTTTGTCAAATTATTATTAAAAGTCTCCAATTGATATATTAACTTAGTTATCTCATGCTCCGTAAAATCTTCAGGATAATACTTCTCAACAAGAAGACAAATATCATCAATGTTAATCTCTTTTGAAACCAAACTCGAACTAAGAGATAACAACTCCATCGCCTGCTCATTGAATCTACTATTCAACTCATGTATCTGTTTGTCCAATGTGGCTGTAAACAGATCTACTCGGTAGTAATGTTCAAATGTGACATGAAGATCTGTTTTACGAGGCCGATACCGAGTAGATGTATATGGAGCATTAATATCCGGCATGTCTACTTGATGCTTGCTACAAAAAAAGGTCACTTCTGCAAGTAATTGATCAAACCCATTGTTTCTATAATTATTGAGACTGACCTTTGTTGCTGAAACTAACTCCATGGCATTAACAATATCTTGGGATTTCTTTTGTATTTCTTGAGAAAGTGTATTCGTTTTTCCCATTAGTTCTTTTAACATGTGAAGAATAAACACAAACTCAAATGATTTCATGTGAACATAACCTGCATCAGCATCTCCCCGTTGACCAGCAGTAGTATGAGATCTATCATCAATGATTCCCTGAAGCACAACACGAGTGACATCAAACATCTTAAGTAAGCTACAAACAGAGTTAAAGTGAGAACCCCAATGTGTATCACCACTTTCCCACTATATGCATACTGAATTAGTAGGGGCGATTAGACCTTTATCAAACAAAAATACACCACTGACCAAAAAAATAACAAATTCAACCACTTTGCCACTATATGCATACTGAATCAGTAGGGGCGAAAATTAGGGAATAAACTGAATTAGGCGAAAATTAAATTAGGGCAAAATTAAATTAGGGCAAAAACAATTAACTTAGCAATAAACTAAATTAGGCCAAAAATAATTAACTTAGCAATAATCTAAATTAGGGCAAAACACAATTAACTTAGCAATAAATTAAATTAGGGCAAAAACAAAATTAATTGCAAGAACAAAATTAAACAAACCTGGTGACTGCTGTCTGCTGGTGGTGCCGTGGTGGTATACTGGTATGGAGGATTCAGGATTGGAGGCTTGGTCCCCTTGGAGCAGATTAGCTGAAGGAGTATGACTGAGTTTGTGTTTATTCTTTAGTTCATTCTTTTTTTTTTCTTTACAAAGGAGTGAAGGACTCAAGTAAACAAAAGTAAGGGCGTGTGGGGCCAAAATTTTATTTATTGCTTTCTTTACAGTTGGAATCATGAAACAAAAATGAGGGAAAAAAAGTAATGGGTATTTATAATTTAATTGGGTTAAATGGATTGTGGGCTATAAAAATTAAAAAGGTAAATTTTATTAGACTCTTAAACTTATTAAAATATAAAAAATTTTTAAGAAAAATAATCGGGGGGGGGGGGGGGCGACTTAATAAATATAAATTTTTTTGGACGAAATACGGATAAATGAGCACTACTGAGCAAAAATCCAGGGGGGCCCTGGCCCCCTGGCCCCAACATAGATCCGCCCCTGACCTAGACAACACTTAAGATCAAGTACAACCCCAGCAGACACGGCGGATCCCAACAAACATTTACACAACGCGGGAAAAAAAATGAAAAAAGAAAATGCTAAACAAAAAATCCCGACCCGCCGCAACGCGGCGGGGGCGTTATTCCTCGTTTATATTAAACCTTAACCATATAAGCCTTTATTATAATATGAAATTTATAAACACATGTGAAAGATTGGAAATAAAAACAAAAATGACAACTGCGCACTACTAATGTCAAGATAAATTTATAATTTAAGTTCCAAGATGTAAAATTGCACTTGATTTTAGTTCAAGTTATTTTAAGATCTTCTAATATATATATAAAAAAAAAGTAATACTGATTAACATGGCTAGAGTAATTAACATGGCTAGAGTAACAAACATCACGTATCGTGGCTCAAGCCAAAACCTAAAAATAGTGTCACGTCATATCACTTAAGCAAAACACCTCTTTTCACTCACACATAAAAAAACTCACTCCTTTATGCATCAAGTCAAAAACCTTTTTTGTGGACCCATTATACCCAATTAAGACACAAACTCAAAACAAAAAGCGAATGAAAAAAACAAAAAAACAAAGAGCATCTCTTGGCTCAAGTCAAGGAATTGGCGAATGGTTTGGCGCCAGGGGAGGAGGGTGTCATGGCTTGGGTTTGGCTTGATGTCACGTTTGATTGCTCGGGTACTCAAGCCATAATACTCAACACTCTAATAACAAGAATATGACACTTGTTTTATTATAAAGCTACCCTAATTTCACGAGCCAAATTCTGAAGGTCGGGTATTGCTTGGAAGCGTTACTTAATGTGTGGGTTCCTGGTCAATCCTATTGGTCTTGCTGGAGTACCCAAACGTTAAGAGTGTAGTACGTGCCAAGAGTAGAGACTCAATATGGCACCACACTGGTCGAGAGTTGGGGCCGTTCCCCTGATGAGTCCAAGGCAGGATGAAACCAGTGAACCTCTATTATACGCGGGACGGATGGCTGGTCCTTATCGGTGTAAGGGCGCCACGCGGGCTCGAAGGAATGAGTCCGTGACAAGTGGTATCAGAGCCAGGTCGGACCGAGGCGGACCGAAATAAGAATCGCTCAAGTCGCTCTCCCAAAAGTTCTTAAAAGTGTTGGCTAAACGAATGTGGAGGGAGAGGTCTCTCGGGATGTTGAAGAGTCAATCTGTTGTTGTGTGGAGTTCACAATGTCGCATTCGATGGAAGCCAGAAGGGGTAATGGACTAATCCAAATGGGGATGATAGTCGCTGCACGCTGGATCTTAAGTCACCAGAATGAGTAATGGACTATGGATGTAGTCGCTGCACGATGGGACACAAAAGAGTTTGAAGTCGAATGTCCCTTTAGCCATGAAGCCGGAGTAAAGCTGTTACACCCGTATCCCGACCAGGTACTATATATGTAAATAATATGTTAGATATATTATAAGTTATGTGTTATGACATAAGTAATTATATGTGGTCAATATAGAAAGAATGAAACTTGAGGGACTATCATTGCCAAATGTCTAAACTAGTTTCCTACATATGAAGTAAGCTTAGAAAGTCTGGAAATTTTGAGAGTTATCTTTTTGGGTCAACTTGTACAGAAGAAAAAGGGAGGGAAACAATGTTTATGAATTAAGCTTACAATTGATCTATAGAAGTAATTCCAAGCCTTTGAGAACCATTAACTTCAATCCCTATATCTGTTGGGTTCGTAAAACACCCAATTATCTTAAACAGGATTTGAACACAAATTAAGCCAAGTGTTTACTAAACCGAGAACAATTCAAGTCACTGAGAGAACAGCCTCTCAGTGAGTCATCTTCAGGATGCCTAAGGCGAAATCAGGAAGAAGGAATCACTCTCAGGAAGGCGGTACTTCCTGAGTAGGACTTAGGCCGAAGAAGAAGATGATGGTTCAGTGAGTATTGGACAAGAACTCACTGAACCCCAGTCTCCTCAACAACATTAAAGTGATTGAAGACTGAGGAACCAACGCCTGAAGAATAGGCGGGAACAAAAGGGAAGGATCTGAGAAGATAAGAGTGTCAGACCAAACACTCTTATCTTGTCAGACACCAACCTTCCCTATTGCGGCTAATAGTCATGGAGTGTCAGCCAACAACTCCCAAAGTCTTATTAGCGCGTTCCTATTGGTTCTTGCAAATGACAATTACTATTTGTAATTGTCAGACACGCAACCTCGTCAACTTGTAATAGTTTAATCACTTATACTTAGAATACTTGTGTATAAATAGATCAGCTGGGAGAGAAGTTATGTGTGCTTTGTATATTGAAAGCTTAGAACTTTTGCAAAGTAACTTCTCTCCTACAAAGAGTATACAACTCACTGAGATAGCTCAGTGGGTATATTGTTACCACTCAAGCAAAGCTTGAGTTTCGATAGGAGACACAAACCCTTGTCTATTCAATACCAAGTGTTTGTTCCGCAAAACACTTGGGTAATAGATTCTTGGAATTATTTCTAATAAGAATTTAAACATTGAAAAATATTGTGTTTTTTATATTCGCATATTATTAACTGTTAGAATAATTCTTTGCATTGATCTCAGTCATAAGCACACTTAGTTTAACTTAATTGTTATTACTCGGTGTCCTAAGGGAACAACAAGTGGTATCAGAGCCTCTGGTTTATAAAACCTTTCAAAAACCCAGAGTGCTCTAGGTTTTTAAAACCAAGATCCTAAAATGACTGATACCAATGTACCCCAGTTAGTCGATAAAAAGGGTGGCAGCTATTCTGCTGTAGCACCCAGACTTGAGGCTGGCAAATTTAGCAAATGTAAAAAATGTATGATTTGCTATTTAACTGGGATGGAACCTTATTACATCTCTTGTATCGGATGGCCCATTTGTCCCAAAGACTGCTACAGGGCTAAATAAGCCTGAAGCTCAATGGACCATTGATGAGAGGAGGGTGGTCAATCAGGACCAACGCCTTAAAAGCATCCTTATATCTTGTCTTCCTGACGATATAATGGAATCAGTCATCAATTGTACTACAGCCAAGCAAACTTGGGATGACTTGGTTAATAGCTTTGAGGGTCCCTCAGATACCAAGGAAAATAGGGTCATGGACCTTAAACTTGAGTAAAATACTTTCAGGGCAAAGGACTCTGAAAGTCTCTCACAGACCTATACCAAATACAAGACTTTGATAAATGAGCTATCAAATGATGGTGTAACTTTATCTAAGCATGAGACTAATGTTGGCTTTGTCAACAGTCTCCCTGAGAAGTGGCTCAACTTCTCACAAGGCCTGAGGAATGCTAACCACATTCAGACCCTTGAGCTCCCTGAAATTTATGGGAAGTTTGTCTATGAAGACAACTTGATCTCAAGGAGATACCCTGACTCAAAAGCTCTTGAGTCCAAAAAGGCCTTAACCTCCACACCCATATCAACTGCTTTCTATTCTAATGGTGTTGTGCAGGATTTTCAAGAGGATTCTGAGGATGAAATTGATGAAAGGACTGGTGAGGAGTACCTGAACGACTTGAACTTGGAATTCCAAGAAAGGGTCATTTTGCTAGGGACTGTTATTCTAAAACCATCTCAGAACCCTCTTACAAATTTTCAGGAAACAGTTCCTCAGGAACTAGCAAGTTTCAACCTAAAATGTTTCAGTCCACCCAACAATTTCAAAACAAGGGTCAAAAGGATTTTGAAGCAAAATATAGGAAAATCAAAGCTAAACTTGCACTTCTTGAAACTAACCCCATATTGTCTCAGGCTGCTCAAACATCCAAACCTATTCAGACAAAGAACAAGGTTTTAGTAGCTGAAGCATATGATTGGGATGAAGAAGAGGTCTCCTCAGATGAGGAAATTAGAGTCAGTGCACTGATGGCACTTTCTGAAGAGGATCAGGTGGCTGTTGGAAAGAGCCATGCAAGGAATGGAGAGTAGGTAAACATCACCATGAAGAAGGTAAACACTTTACTTTCTATGGATGATGATTCTGATTGGCAATCATACATGAATTATATTTGTGTACAGTGGCGGATCTGGAAGAAAATTATGGAGGGGGCCGGAAATTTTTTTGTCCTATCGTTATATTTCGGTTAGTATATTAGGGTCTTCTAATTCGGGTCGGGTCAAACAAAAATAACACTAAAAATCTAAGTTTTCTTCAATCATTCAAATTATCGTTCTTACACATAAAAAGTAAATAGTTTCTAACAAACAAAAACTAAAATAGATATGAAAATACTGATAGAAAATGTGTGTACCGGGTAGCAAAGTTACAGATCAGCCTTACGATCTCTAAGATCTTTGAAAGCATCGATTATCGACATGGAATCAATCTTTTCAGCAATTTCTCTTTCTATGTTAATCACCAAGCTATCCGCGAGATACGAATCTAACATCTTATTGCGAAGGCGGGTCTTGAATATTTTCATGGCTGAAAAAGCTCTCTCTGTTGTTGCAGTAGAAACGGGAAGTGTCGAGATTAACCTGACTACTCTATAAACCAGATAGTACGTTTCATGTTTTTTAGTTTTCACAAGACATTTGCATAAATCAGCAAGAGTTGAAACACCACTTAGCAAGATACTCTTTGTCAAATTATTATTAAAAGTCTCCAATTGATATCTTAACTTAGTTATCTCATGCTCCGTAAAATCTTCAGGATAATACTTCTCAAAAAGAAGACAAATATCATCAATGTTAATCTCTTTTGAAACCAAACTCGAACTAAGAGATAACAACTCCATCGCCTGCTCATTGAATCTACTATTCAACTCATGTATCTGTTTGTCCAATGTGGCTGTAAACAGATCTACTCGGTAGTAATGTTCAAATGTGACATGAAGATCTGTTTTACGAGGCCGATACCGAGTAGATGTATATGGAGCATTCATATCCGGCATGTCTACTTGATGCTTGCTACAAAAAAAGGTCACTTCTGCAAGTAATTGATCAAACCCATTGTTTCTATAATTATTGAGACTGACCTTTGTTGCTAAAACTAACTCCATGGCATTAACAATATCTTGGGATTTCTTTTGTATTTCTTGAGAAAGTGTATTCGTTTTTCCCATTAGTTCTTTTAACATGTGAAGAATAAACACAAACTCAAATGATTTCATGTGAACATAACCTGCATCAGCATCTCCCCGTTGACCAGCAGTAGTATGAGATCTATCATCAATGATTCCCTGAAGCACAACACGAGTGACATCAAACATCTTAATTAAGCTACAAACAGAGTTAAAGTGAGAACCCCAACGTGTATCACCACTTTCCCACTATATGCATACTGAATTAGTAGGGGCGATTGGACCTTTATCAAACAAAAATCAACCACTGACCAAAAAAAAAAACAAATTCAACCACTTTGCCACTATATGCATACTGAATTAGTAGGGGCGAAAATTAGGGAATAAACTGAATTAGGCGAAAATTAAATTAGGGCAAAATTAAATTAGGGCAAAAACAATTAACTTAGCAATAAACTAAATTAGGCCAAAAATAATTAACTTAGCAATAATCTAAATTAGGGCAAAACACAATTAACTTAGCAATAAATTAAATTAGGGCAAAAACGAATTAATTGCAAGAACAAAATTAAACAAACCTGGTGACTGCTGTCTGCTGGTGGTGCCGTGGTGGTATACTGGTATGGAGGATTCAGGATTGGAGGCTTGGTCCGCTTGGAGCAGATTAGCTGAAGGAGTATGACTGAGTTTGTGTTTATTCTTTAGTTCATTCTTTTTTTTTTCTTTACAAAGGAGTGAAGGACTGGAGTAAACAAAAGTAAGGGCGTGTGGGGCCAAAATTTTATTTATTGCTTTCTTTACAGCTGGAATCATGAAACAAAAAGGAGGGAAAAAAAGTAATGGGTATTTATAATTTAATTGGGTTAAATGGATTGTGGGCTATAAAAATTAAAAAGGTAAATTTTATTAGACTCTTAAACTTATTAAAATATAAATTTTTTTTAAGAAAAATAATCGGGGGGGGGGGGGGGGGGGGGGGGGGGGCGACTTAATAAATATAAATTTTTTTGAACGAAATACGGATAAATTAGCACTACTGAGCAAAAAGCCAGGGGGACCCTGGCCCCCCTGGCCCCAACATAGATCCACCCCTGTTTATGTGGATCTTAAGTTTGTAGAAGAGCAAAGGGTTAATTTGCTTTCAAAATACAATAACTTAGTGTCAGAATTGAATAAGTGTAGAGATGAATTACTTGCCTTAAAGCAAACCAAACTAGAATCAATCACTCTACAAATTCAGAACACTGAAATTTTAAAACAAAACCAAGCCTTACAAACTGAACTTGACAAAGAAAAGGCTGTCATTCAAAGCTGGACCGAAAAGAACCCCAAAGTCTTTGATACTATAGGTCTAATTCCAAGTAGAACTATTGGACTTAACCATCTCCATGACCTACCTGATTTTAGTATCACTGAAAAGACCTTTGTTCCAGTTGGCACATCCTTTGAGCAAGAAATGCTACCCAAGTCAGATGACTGGATAGTCAGGGAAAACCCAGTCAGTAAGTTACCAAACTTTGAGACTGGAAAGATCTTGCTTCCTGAAAGTCAGGCTTTGAAAAACATGCTTGGACTCTCTGAACAACTCAGTAGTACTGAGATTGTCAGTGAGCCTGAATCAGAATCAACTCCTCCACTCCCTCCACTGAATACCCTTCAGGGTACTGCACCAAGCTCAGACCTCCCACCATTGGTCTACTCCCCATACTCTTCTAAGGAGAGATCAGGAAAAGGTAGAATCCTCCTGAGAAGACCACCCCTTGAAGTCTCAGTAAGTACTGATGACTCATCAACTTCAGTCCCTTCTGAAGTAGCAACCCAAAGTCCTGATCCAAGAATTGATCAGTTGACTGAAATGGTCAGGAAGCTGACTGAGAAGATTACATCTTCTGAGAAACCTTCTCAATCCAAGAAGGAACAAAAACCAGCTTCCTCAAAGACCAAATCCAAACCATCAAAACCCCTGAAAAGATGTGAACTGTGCAACTATACCAATCATCTCACTGATGATTGCTATAGAGTCCTCTATTGCATGATTTGCAAAAAGGATGATCACAAGACCTCTGATCATAAAACACACATAGTCACATCAAAGAATTCAGGATTCAAGGCTTAAGCCTTAAACTACCCTTCTGAGTCTAAGCAGAAACAGAAGCAAAAGGCCAAGCCTTTTCCACCTTGCCCCTTATGTGGATTCAATGATCATCTTCCTGAGGATTGTCAAATAGACAACTGTTGTAAAACTAGTGGAAGTTCCACTCAAGGATCCTCAGGAAAGGAAAGGGTTATTCAGTCAAGAAGAGGAATGAACAAACAATCCTCTCAGACTACTGAGGCTACCCCTGCAACTAAATGCCAAATTTGTGGTAGCTCAGTCCACTCCTCCACTGACCATGAATCAGTAAACACTTTTTTAAAGACCTACAAAGCTAAACCCTCCATGAAGTGGATTCCTAGAAAGAACTGATCCAGTTTACCAATTGTGTAGAGGCATGCCAGGGAGCCTATTTGGCATCTAGACAGTGGATATTCAAGAAGCATGACTGGTGTTAAGGAGTATCTGCACAAATTTGTAGAAGAATCAGGACCCAAAGTGATATTTTGTAGGAATCAACCTTCTTGATTGTGTGGATCCATTCGGGTGGCCTTGGATCTTGAAAGATCAAGAAACCCATTTAAGTTAGTTGGTAGAGAGAAGTTTTAGAGAGAGAGGGAACTATGTGAAAATCTGTGAATTAGATTAATTGTGACAAGAGTTCCACCCTTCCCTTGTGTGGGAAGGGTTATATATATAGTCCTAATATTTGTGCCCCTAGTGGGCTGTGGAGTGAGCTGACAGTGGGGAAAGCCCCGACCCACTCCACGAATATAAATACGACTAAGCTAATACTAATATTACTAATAATACTAAACAAATATATATAAGCCTACGAGCTATATAAATGCTAATTAGATGCTCGGGGTGACCGAACCTTCATATGAATATTTATATTCCTAACAATCTCCCCCTAAGGGAGGTCACCCCGGAAATAATAACTTGAATTCTAGCATTTTGTCTTCTGAAGATGTCTTCATAGCTCGTAGTCTTTGATTCTTCAAAGTCTTGTATCTTTGTGTTTTCAGCAGTGATCTTGTGATGACCTTTCTTTGTCTTGGATGATCTTTGAGTATTCTTCGACTTTATCATCCAGCCTTTGTTTCCAAGTCATCTTTCAGGAGTATGTTTCCATGTGATGTATAAATCTTTGAACTGACATGCTCACACTCTTTGGTGTCATGATCTTTAGCATCAGAGTTTGCAGAAGCCGTGTTAAAGGTCTTTTAGGTTGATCATGACTTTGTTGAGTTACAATGATGATGTAGTGTGAACATGTGGTAGAGGATTGGCATCTTTACTGCAACCAGCTACAACTGCAACCAGCTACAGCATCAATCAGCTACAACCGCAAACAGCTGCAACAGCAATCAGCTTCAATCGCCAGAAGTTCCTGCATACGACAGTTAGCAATAAAATGTCCGGTACTTACAGGTTCGGACTTCGAGATTGTTAACAGCATAGTGTGAAAACTCTCTCTAATCCTTACCAAGACCGTTCCTAATCGAAAACCCACAGAGGGCTTTTTAAGATCGAACCGTAGCACATCAACGATTAGGTGAGTCGCTGGAGATCACTCCACGACTGTAGACCATTTGAAACCGCCGTGATCACTAAGCGTAATCCCCAGGGAATTACCGAAGTGACCTGCTTTCAGGGCTGCTTGATGTTGACCCTGGCAGGAATTTCCATTCAATCATTGAGAATTACATTTGTAAATTCCCTCATAAATGTTCTGGCAGATTGCTAAGATCTGCGTAGGACTCTTAAGTTTACAACTGGTGTCCTTATTGTTGAACACCCAGTGTAGAAATAATTCGTGTCCCTATGAGATCTTATTATGCATCTCGTGGCTCTAGACTCTATTGTGCGTTTTGATTTGGTGAGCGGAGGCTGGAGAGGACTGCCACCTTTTCAATATCATCTAACTCGGAGTGAGAGAGACGATAGGAATGTATTGAACTCCGTGACAATTGAAACAAGAATCCTTTGAGGGACCTTGAGTGGCTAGGGAGGGTTGTGCAGCGTATCACTGGGTCCATGATACTTTGTCTTCAATGCCAGCAATCAACTAAGTGATTCTGACAGCATATGTATTGACCCGGTTTCTGCCTAAGTTGTAAGGAGGGCTATTTCTTTTCACCCTTTCTCTTTACAATTCTTTTTCATTCTTCAACCCCTTCAGTGCTTACCGAGACTTCATAACTAACACCTTGTTGGGTTTGTTCCAGTGTTAGCTCCATCTCAGTCGGCACTCTTCCCTCATTTACTTTTCTCCTTTTTAATCATACCTAAGGACTTCTACACTAACTAGTGGATTGTCCCTGGGTAGATCCCTCCGGCTCTGGCGGGATCGTGGGAACTTGAGCCTAACCTAACCATCCTTATAACTCCATGCATTAATCAAAATGGTCGGTCTTTGGTATTCATCCACGATTGCCAAACCAAATCTTTGAAAAATCTCTCCAAGTGTTCATGATTCTGAAACACATTTTTGCAAACACTTGAGAGTTTTATATTTTTCAAATGCTCCCCCTCAACATGTGCTCGGTTGATTGTTTTATAAATTTGCACATGTTAGGTAGAGCTCGCACTTTTTGAATTGATCAACTTTCAGTGAACATGACCGATTCGAGACACGCTTACATCACTAGTTAGACTAGCTTGAAATTATTACCCGGCCTGGTCAAGTCCACAGAAAGTTTCTCGAAACGGTACACTCTACTCAGACACATCCTTTTCGAGACACGCTTACATCACTGGTTAGACCAGCTTGAAATTATTACCCGGCCAGGATATGTCCTTTCGATCAATGACAGTATAGGTTTCGTCAATTCATTGGTGAAGTCTGAGCCTTGCTCACATAAGATGCATGCCAAATCCTTTTAGTACATTTGCTCCCCCTCAATATGTGCATCGTTATACGAAAGAGTTTAGCACATATGGGAGAGCCTATCGTTTAATTCCACAACATCACATTTTCATCAGGTTTCATATTTAAATCACATTCTCTCCCCCGATCAAAAATTTCAAACCTTTTGAGATTTGTGATCCCAATTGATTTAAATAAGTTAGAAAATGTGGGAGAAAATGTGTCCGATTTAATGTAGTCTGATGATGGAACATACTATGCTCCCCCTTAATCTAAGAGGGAGATTCACTGCTGATTTTGCACAAATTGATTATTATGACACAAATGATATTGACCTTTTTGCTCAAATGATGTAATCACCCACTTTTCTGAGTGAGTCAGTGGTCAACATCGATTATCCATCCACCAACAAATCTTCTCAAGTATTGTCGATCTCCACTTGGCGAGATCTGAGTAAGTGCTTCTTTGTTGAAATGATGGTGGTGGAGGTGAAGGTGTTGTTGTTGTTGTTGTTGCTGCCGATGTTGTTGTCGTGGTGAATTCCGAGCCAATCAATAGAATTTGAACGTCTGATCAAATGGTTAGAATGGGAACTGGTACATTCATTTTGGCTATGGAATCTGCATAAGAATATCAACACAGATATACATGCATACAGATACACTATTCCTTAATAGCTACCCTTCAGCAGCTTGCCACATAATAATACCAAGTTCATTTAATAATCAAACCACAATCAGGAACTACGTCAAACCACTATCTAGCAAGAAAAGCAAATACCAATCATGCACATGGCAATTACACCAGATATCAATATTCAACTCAGGATCTTAGGAACATGATTCAAGCATGATAACAATACACCTAAGCAAATCCTGATAGCATAAGCACAATATCAACAACACTTGAGCAGCAATCGAATAACAAAAGTCAAACAACATTTGAAACTCATTCATTCAGATCATACAAATGTCTTTGGGGCATTCAAGAACATCAAACACAACTGGTTTTCTAACTTCTTTTAGGTTTTGAGTCTTAAAGCATTTTGGGGATTATACGAGGATTCCAAAGTAACACAAATGAACCTTCTAGATACATAAAGCTAGGAAACTATAAGCAAATTGCACATAATGTCCTAAACTTTCTAGCAACTAACACACTTGGTCATTTGATATATTTAAGCAAGATCCTCTTCAACTAATTCCCCATTAACTACAAAAACCATTTCTAACAAGTATAATTTAACCAATAAATCCGTTTGATGATATAAAATTTGAATTCACTCTCCCCCTCAATCAATGACCCGTATTCTAGTTGAACCTCAACTAAAATCACCCTTAACCCCACAACTCATCAAACAAGAACTGTCGTGAGGTTTTGTAGTCGTTGATTGAGTGACAAATTTTATGCATAATCCAAGTTTAAACAAATTTCATACAACACATGTACACCAAGTGTCTCACAAATAATTTTCAGAAGAATCATAGAATGAAAACTATTTGTATGCAAAGAAGACTTCTCTTCTTTTTCAAGAAGTGATGCACTGAAACGTACATCAGATCGAAGAAACATGGATATAAAGTAATCCATGCCCAGGTGAACATCACCCAGTTGGAGGAACAGCCGTCTTTTTGGCGACGTGCTTTCCCCAGTTTGAAGTGCGGGTTGCTATCTAAAGTAATAGCAAGCCATTAAGACATGTTTTAATCCTCCATTTTAACTTCTGCTCGAGCTTCATTTAAAGACCCGTGCCATTATTGAATGACATTTCTAAGTCCGTAAATGTTATCGATAAACAGAAGACATGCCTAGGTGAAACTATTTTTGGTATTTTCTATTTTTTAATTTTTATGGTTTTTCTGATTTTACGTTTCTCTATTTACAATTAGCAAGATTTTCTATATATCTATTTACAAGATGGTATAAGATATGAACAAGTATATATATACAAGGATACGAACCAGAAACCATTACTCCTCAGCATTCTGAATCTTCTCCGCATTCATCACTTGACTTGCTGAAGAGCAATGTGAGCACTTTCAATCAGGGAATGATTCTGGCTCAACACTCTCCCCTAATTAGTGCTCTCCCCCAATCTGACAACCATTCTGATGAACACCCAAAATAGGAAGAAGAAGAAGCCTTTGGATGAACACCCATAATAAGAAGAAGTCTTTTGATAACCAAATGCATGCCGTCTTCAATCTTCTAACACTCCCGTCCTTGATTGACGCCGTCAAAAACCTTATGCATCTCTTCGGTAGTTTAAGTTGAGCCTCAACTAAAATCTAGCTTAACCTCACAACTCATCAAACAAGAACTGTCATGAGGTTAGGTTAACATCAAGTTGGACTTAACCTTCAACTACGGAACAACTTGAACCTAACTTAACTCCACAACTCATCAAACAAGAACTGTCATGGGATTAAGTTAAATATCAAGTTGTAAGAAAAGAGCTCAACATTCTTGAATGTAGAGAAGACTGAAGACTCGACCTTCTTCAAGATTGCCCAATGTGGAGGAACAGAATACCAATCATCTTCATCTCACCAAATGCCTTCCAGTACCCTTACATATATCCCATCAGCCCGCAGCATACACATGAGAAGATAACTCCCAACAGAGAATGTAGAGTAGACTGACGACTCGACCTTCTTCAGTCTTTAGTATAACACCAAAGTAACAAGTTGAACCACTGATCATCTATAGTATGTATCCATCCTTGGATATTAAGCCCTGATCACGTGAACCTGTTGTGCGTCCTTGATGTACACATTCTCTCTCCCCTGATGGTTACGATTAATCAGCACATAACGTAGCAGTGAAACGATAATACCCAGGTAACAAGTTGAACCACTGATCATCTACAGTATTTATCCATTCTGGATATTAAGCCCTGATCACGTGAACCTGTTGTGCATCCTAGGTGTACACATTTCTCTCCCCCATGATGTTTACGATTAATCGGAATCATCATCATGATGTGTACATGTAGCCTGATGACGTTTACTTGAAGCATTGACTAGAAACCCATTGTTGCTGATTATACCAACCCGTGAGACTCGATTAGCATTCCATGACCATGTTCTTCAACACCTTGATAGACGGAAGAAGTAGTGTTGGAGAAACATGGTTTGCACGACTCCTGAACTGACGTATTCAGGAGTCGTATGACCATTCCTCAATCATCAACCAACATGTAGAATAATATTCACCCTTTCCCCCCCTCAAAAATTGCATATGCCTGGCAACTGCAACTTTTTGATGATTGAACTTGTGAATATGAATACCATCAACGATAAGAAGCTCCACTTGACGGTTCTTGAAGACTGACATGTTGTTTATTCACCCTTTCCCCCCCTCAAAAATTGCATATGCCTGTCAACTGCAATTTTTGGTTGAATATGTGAATAAAAATATACTCCAATATGCGCCGATTCACTTGAAGACAGAATAAGCACGGAAAGAGCATGAATCTTGTTGATGAGAATGGCCATTAATAAGAAGACTCCTCTTCTTTTTGAAGATAAAGTGCACTCAAGCGTACACTTTTCTTTTCTTTGATGAACGAGGCCTGAACTGCTGTGTTCAAACGTCATTTAATGAAGAACGAGGCCTGCACTGACTTGTACAGACGTCATTTGATGAAGAACGAGGCTTGAACTGCTGTGTTCAAACGTCATTATCTCTCTCTTTACTACTTCTCTCATCTAACTCTTTACCAACCCCATTATCATTTTGTTGGCTTAATATCGTGACCACTGATGGAGAAAAACCCAATATGATGAACTTGAAACTGAAGTAACATAACCCGAACTTGTGACTTAAACTTGTACTAATGCGTGACAAAGAGCGGTGTAGAGACTTCGTGCAACATCGAATCCCTAAGTACTCTATACTCTTCAACCAACCAACCATCAAGTATAAGACGTACATCACCTCTTGGATATCCACAACTGCGTGTGACACTGAGCACTACAACGTGACTCCTTAAAGTGATAGTTATTTTGTAATAGGGAGAAAGAAAAAATAACTAGATATCCAAGTCTTTGTCATTGTATTGAAAGCTCGAACAAGGATCTCGAAGAATCTTCATCCAACCTCCCCGATATCTTCAGATGCTAAGTACACGCACCCATGAAATTTCACTTCAGCCTCAAATAAATAATAATGAATCAACGCCGTAGTCACGTCTTGTGGTTAATGCCCAAATCTAGCCCTTCATGATGCTTTAACTGAACTTTGATAATGGTTTTAACCCGATCATGGTTAAGAGCGCATAGTCCATCATCACGGGATTTTACAAATCTATGATTTAAACCGAAAAATAAGTTCTTTCTCGGGATTTTACAAAATCAAGAAGAAACCGTGAGGCAGTAACAGATTGAATGTGGCGTGACTGATTTGGTTTTGGTGAACATCAGTTTGGGTAAGAATATCTTGTGAGAATTACAGATCACATCTCAACCTTATAAAACCTTTGGCCAACTAACCAACCTTGAACCCAGATTAGAGACCACTTGATGAAGGAAACCCGACGTACCAATACTGAAACCAGAAGAAGAAATCCCCAAATTTGTAACTTAAGCTTGCACTAATGTTGGAAGAACGGTGTAGAGAATTAATGCTCCAAGCAGATCTCTAAGTGCTCAATACCCAACCAAAGTATGAGACATTAACACCTCTTGCGATTATCGACAACGTCAATGACGTGTGACACTGAGTACTCCAGTAACTCTTAAGTGATAGTTACCCCGACTGCTGGTAACTAGATAACCCAAGTCTTCAACTTAAATTTTTCGCACGAGCAAGTTATCATTGAATGTCATGCATCCAACCAACCCCGACTTCAAGATAAAATAAGTAGACGCCTTCGAGAACTACAACTTCAATCACAAATAAAGTATACCAGATTAACTTCGTGGTCATCTTGTGCTGTTGACTAGCCAGAAAGGAAAAGAAACATGCGCAAATTCTTAGAAGAGCCCATGACTCATAGACAGTCCTATTAAACAAAGCTGTCTGATCCAGCTACTTGGATGTGGAATGTTTTGTCGTACTGTGTACAGGATTTTACAGTTCTTGAGATTTATCTGAGAAATAGATTCAAGAACTAACTGCACAACAGTAAGCTTCAAACTGCTGTAGACTGAACCACTGAATCCTGAATCGTTACGATCTGACCCGCTGTAACCGACACTGCTAAGATTCAAACCGCTGGAGACTGAACTTCTAGGAAACTTGCGATAATTCTCCCCCTCAAAAAGGACATGAAATGACCTTTTTGCCAAAGCTGAGAGTCCGTGATGTATGTGAATTTGTCAGGCACAAAACATGGAGAGAGACAAATGAAACAACTGCAACGAAGAAGGTGATGAAGACTCTCTCGTAGTAACCCCTTGCTTTCCTCCTCATCAATGGTTTAGCAGATTAATAATTCACTTCAGCTCGTAATATGCCAAAGCCGCTTGATGAAATGTATAGGACTTTTAAGTGAGTAAAGGTTAACACATGTCTCCAAACAGATCACCTCTTGTCTTTAAGCCTGACTACCTCTTGAGAAGATCTCGAGCAACAATCCCATTAGAAGCTTGAGAAACAACAATCACTTGATGAAGCTTGAAAAGGAACAAGTCCGCGACTTAAACTTGCACTAAATTATGATTTAGAACCTATATTGAGCACAACAACGTAACTCCTTTAAATATAGGTAGTGATATATACCCAACCTTCCATCCTTAATTGTATATATCCACTTCGTGAACATCCAAGTCTAATCACCTTAAATTGCAAATTGTGATTTAGAACCTATATTGAGCACAACAACGTAACTCCTTTAAATATAGGTAGTGATATATACCCAACCTTCCATCCTTTATTGTATATATCCACTTCTTGAACATCCAGGTCTAATCACCTGAAATACGCTTGAGCAAGGGTCAACAAACATCATGCATCCATCCACCCCGAGATGTTTGTGACACTAAGTACACCAACCCGTGAATTAACAAACCAACCAAGTTACCATAATTTCCCAATTCCTGCTGATCTTGAAGCACAAACTTATCCCGAAAAAGCAGTCAAACCCCGTAAGTCTCATTATGTCTAAATCCAAGTCCCGCCTACTTGTCCAAAATTAATTTCACGGGATTTTACAGCTCTTGAGATTTAAACCGAGAAATCGAATCTTTCGCGGGATTTTCTAAAAACTACAAGAGAAACCGTGAAATCAACCAGAATACCCAAGAGAGAGGTGCAATACCAATCTTCGAAATTCAAGTCACAGAAGTCAAATCACAACTTGATCAAATTGCAACAGGCCAAGTCACAGATTGCCAAATTGCACCAAGACAGATTGCAATCAACCAAATCACAATAAGTCGAATCGCAAGTGATGACTCGCAACGTCATATCGTAACTAGTCAAATAGCAATCCGTCAAGTCGCAATAAGTCAAACACGCAACTTGACAAATCACAATTAATCACATTGCAATTTGTCAACTGTAACTCAACTCGTAAACATCAAATTGCAGACTCACTTAAATCGTAGACATTAATAGGACCGTGCAGCCAAATCCACTATTCTGCAATCACATTGATATTCATGAGCCCAAATACTAGCCGTGACGTGTGAGACCATGTGACACTAATAACCGAAATTCCACTCCTTTATGCAATCAATTGTAACAGAAATTAATTAACACAATGTATGAATAATACATTTGGTAATTAATTTTGATTCAAAAGTGTTCTTATTCGGACATATTAAATCATTAAGCCCAAAATAAATTTCAGAAGTCAAGGCCCAACAAAAAATTAATAACAGAAAATTTTCATCCCGGGCCCAAAGTGTAACAAAAATCCGATCCCAAACATCAACCCTAATAATTGGGTATTTAACAATCACTTAACCACATCTCTCAAACCCTAATCTCATAATAATCTTCTCCGCCCCCTCCTCTTTCATTCACACAGCCGATTCAAACAACACAAACCCTCATCTTCTTGTATCTGTCACCAAACGAAAAAAAAAATATATTCATCTCATCATCAATCAATTAGATCAAGATTATTTCCATCATCATCTACACATCTTCATAACCGAACACAAACCCAACTTTGTTAATCGATCTGTGAGTTGTGGGACCACCAAAGTCACATCTTTGAATAAAGTCAAACAAGACAAAACCCTTTTGGAGATGTTTCACGCGGTTGAGCTTCAAGACTTAAGACGTGTCTCGGGTAGGTCAACTGTTGTAGTTTGTGTTTTTTATTTTATCTTTGAACGAATCAAAGATAAATGATAACATAGTTGTTATCGTTTCTCTTTATATTCGGATATGAATACGAAGTAGGACTTCGAATAGACTAATGATGAGTTGGTTTACTTTGTGTATGAATGTATTAGACGTACTGTAAATCTCACAAGAGATACGAGTGAAAAACCAATCTGAGGTCTTTGATGATTTTTATTTATTTTGAGTGAGTTCTGTTGAGATGTATGTTTCGAGTGATTAGGATAGAATGAAATTTGTTGTTGAGCATTTCAAGTGGATTTGTTGGTTCTGGTTTGAAGTAGATTATGTTTTGGGTTGAACTACTTGTTGTTGACTGTGACATCAGTGGTTGACTGAGTAATATTTGTTGTGAATATTGAGACAAACCGAGTTTATGACAAAGTAGACAAACACACAAACAAACCGCGTCGTCTTATATACACAAACCGAGTCCATTGTAAAACAGACAAACCGAGTTCGTGAAAAATAGACAAACCGAGTTCGTGTTTGAGTGGACAAACCGAGTATACTTTACGTACACAAACCGAGTCCGTGACGGTATGGACAAACCGCGTCTGGGACAAACCGCGTCTGGGACAAACCGAGTCTAGGACAACCCGAGTCCAGGACAAACCGCATTTGACCGGTCAAGGCTGTCACTTTCGTACTTTCGTCTTTTACCACATTTTTGGCAAACAGCCAAACTGCCTCATTTTGTGAGTCACAAATTCACGTGAACCACAAACCGCATCCAAGAAGGTCCAAACCTTTAAACCCAGATCTGTTTCATATAACACCATCCAAATCGAAACTTAACCCATCTAATCTCTTCTCAATAATGAACACCATAAAACTTAAACACGAAACAACACAATTTCGACTCATGGCCAGACCATTTAAAACCCAAGAGATGTTCGAACCACAATCGACTATCATGCGTATTGTAAAACAAAAACGCTCATATTTAGTGAACTAATTTTCACAAGAGATGTTCGACCCATATGAACTGGAAGCAAAACCAGATCCATATTCGACTATCATGCGTATTGTAAAACAATAAGACTCATTTTTGGTGGACTAATTTTCACAAGAGATGTTCGACCCACATGAATTAGAAGCAAACCCAGATCCATATTTGCAGCCCACACAATGATTTGAACCATGTACAATCTACTACAATTAACACAATGATTTGAACCATGTACAATCTATAACAATGATTTGAACCACACAATGATTTGAACCCAGATCCATATTTGCAGCCCACAATGGTAATAACAGTGTTGACCACATATGACAATTTCAACAATATTACTAAACAAGTGAAGCCCACAAAAAAAAAACAACAGTCAAGTGATTCGAACAACAAAAATGAGTAAAGCAGTTTGTGTAGAGAAAATTGGTACGAACAACAAAAATTATAATATCAACACACAATCAATCGACCTAACCATGGACCACAGATCTGACCAAGATGAAACCATGGCTCTTGATACCAATTGTAGGAATTAACCTTCTTGATTGTGTGGATCCATTCGGGTGGCCTTGGATCTTGAAAGATCAAGAAACCCATTTGAGTTAGTTGGTAGAGAGAAGTTTTAGAGAGAGAGGGAACTATGTGAAAATCTGGAAATTAGATTAATTGTGACAAGAGTTCCACCCTTCCCTTGTGTGGGAAGGGTTATATATATAGTCCTAATATTTGTGCCCCTAGTGGGCTGTGGAGTGAGCTGACAGTGGGGAAAGCCCCGACCCACTCCACGAATATAAATACGACTAAGCTAATACTAATATTACTAATAATACTAAACAAATATATATAAGCCTACGAGCTATATAAATGCTAATTAGATGCTCGGGGTGACCGAACCTTCATATGAATATTTATATTCCTAACATATTTGCTGACAATTCATCATGTCTCACTGAAGGTTATGGTTCAGTAAACTGCAATGGTATAGTCTTTACTAGGATAGCTTATGTAAATGGTCTAAAGTACAATCTGATAAGTGTTAGTCAACTATGTGATGCAAAATACATAGTTCAATTCAATGATAAGCAAGGAACCATCTTCAATGCAAATAAGGAAATTGTCCTCATTGCACCAAGAAGACAAGATGTTTATGTGTTAGACATGTCCAGTCTAACTCAGGATGGAACTTGTCTCTTTGCTAAGGCCACTGAAACACTCAACTGGCTATGGCATAAGAGACTCACCCACCTGAACTTCCAAAAAATAAACAATCTTGTAAAACAAAACAAGGTTCTTGGCTTACCATCACTTGTGTTTTCAAAGGATAAACCATGCTCAGCTTGTGAAAAAGGTAAACATCACAGAGCATCCTTTAAAACCAAAACAAACTTTTCCATCAAGAACTGCCTACATCTTCTTCATATGGATCTATTTGGACCAGTCAGTCCAAGATCTATTAACCATGAGAAGTATACTCTGGTCATAGTGGATGAATACTTAAGATACACTTGGGTATACTTCCTGATCAAAAAGAGTCAGGCAGCTGAAAAAATCATGTCCTTTGTCAGGAATATTGAAAATCAAAATGACATTAAGGTCAAACAGATTAGAACTGACAATGGGACTGAGTTCAAAAATTATGAACTTGAATGTTTCTGTGATGAGAAAGGTATCTCTTAAAACTTTTCCTCTCCATACACACCTGAACAAAATGGTGTTGCTGAAAGGAAAAATAGAACACACATTGAAGCTGCAAGGACAATGTTATGTGGATCAGCCCTTTCCAAACATTTTTGGACTGATGCAGTCAAAACTGCCTGTTATACACAAAACAGATCCATCATTGTCAAGAGACATGGGAAAACCCCATATGAGTTATTCAAAGGAAGGATCCCTGACATCAGCTACTTTCATGTCTTTGGGTGTCCTGTGTTTATTCATAATCACAAGGATAACTTAGGGAAATTTGATGCAAAAGCTGATGATGGATACTTCCTAGGATACTCACTTGTCTCAAAAGCCTTTAGAGTGTTCAACACAAGGAGACAGCAGACTGAGGAAACATTTCATGTTACCTTTGATGAGAGCACTGATGCAATCAGGTTCTCAACTGCCTTAGTGGAAGAGATAGGAATTGATAACTCATCAAGATATCCTCCTGATGAATATCTTCCTGAAAACAATCCTTCCACTCAGTATCAAGATGATGCTAACTTCTCCTATTACATAATCCCTCACAACCTACCCAACCCAACCATCACTGAGTTTGTTGAGGCATATACAAGTACTGATGAAATTAATCAGTCTATTCAAAGTACTCAAGAGCCAAACAATCTCAGTGATCAATTAGACACTCAAGATCCCATTAATGATCATGTGTCTACTCCTGAACCAACCCCTCCAACCAATCAGGCCTCCACAAGTTCAAATCAGTATCCAAGACCTCAGGACAGTTGGACTAGGTCTCAGGACATTGAACTTTTCAATATAATTGGAGAGCCTACTGAAGGCATGCTCACCAGGAGCATGGCTGCTAGTCTAAAAGCAGCCTCAGCCAATGAATGCCTATTTGTGGACTTCATTTCCACAATTGAACCCAAAAGTGTTAAAGAAGCACTTGAACATCCAAGTTGGGTTCAGGCCATGCATGATGAACTAGAACAATTTGACAGAAACAAGGTAATGACCTTAGTCAAATGTCCTGAGAATGTTTCAGTCATTGGCATGAAATGGGTATTCAAAAATAAATCTGATGAAAATGGCATAGTCATTAAAAACAAAGCCAGACTTGTAGCCAAAGGCTATAACCAACAAGAAGGCATTGACTATGAAGAAACATTTGCACCAGTAGCAAGGATGGAAGCCATCAGGATCTTCCTTGCTTTTGCTACATACATGAACTTCAAAGTGTACCAAATGGATGTTAAAAGTGTGTTAATACAAATATCATCTCAAAAACGTTATTTATATTCTTCGATCTTTTCTTGGTTTTGTTAATGACAAATAAAAGGAATATCTTTTAGCAAATAATAAATACTAGCTTAAGTCTCTTAAGTACACATTTTACACTTCACAAAATAACCAAGAATTACAAGTTTGCTTATTTAGTAACTTGTTTCCTTAAAAGGAAACTTTAATTCTAAAAACATTCCATGACATCATTGCATACATCACATATAATATCTTTGTTAGATCTTGATATATCTTGTTTAGATTTACAAGTTACATAGTTGACATTTGAGGATCTTGGATGATTTGGTAAGATATGGAAGATTTGGAAAGATACACCAAATCCCTTAGCTGTCAACACCCACGGATCCAAGTCCAATGAAGGACGGATCCTTATTATGGGATCCGTAGGATCCGTCAGCTGGATATCAGCTTGCCTATAAATAGCAAGCTGATCATTTGGCTTTCTCATCACTCATATAGCTTAAACACACATATTCATTCAGTACATATCTTACTAACATCATTCATAGTTGCATTTCACTTTGATCTTTCATTTTGTAGAAGAGAGATCAAGCTTTCAAGGATCTACAGAACCGTAATCCTTTAGTTGCATTACTGTGTGATATTGTAGTTTGTTTCACACATCATATCTATCATTTGTAATCAGTAAGTGTGGTTAGTGCTTTAGTCCTCAAAGCACAAAGAGTGTAGGGAGTGGTTGTACCCTTGTAAAGAACTCGACATCTAGCTTAGTGTTGGTAAAGTATATAGGCGACGTCAGGTTGGTTCTACCTTGTAAAAGAACCCGGTGTTTAGCTTAGTACCGGAAAAAGAAGTAAGCAACGTGTAAAGGTTTTCTCCGCCTAGAAAAGGAGTTTGTTTCTTAGTGAAGGATAAACTCTCGAGTTGGAAGCTCGGGGAGTGGAGTAGGGCAAGGAAGAGAGTCCTTGTAGCCGAACCACTATAAACAATAGTGTTGTGTGGTTTGATCTTTCCTCTATTTATCTTTTGTTTATATTGTGTGATTATTTGTTTGTGATTGTTTCCTTTGAATTAACATATAGTAACAAAGCAAATAAAACTTGAAAAAGATAAAAACTATTCAACCCCCCTTCTAGTTTTCCACAATTGGTATCAGAGCTACGTTACTTAAGATTTTTAAAATATATTGTATTTTAAAACTTAAAACGATCCATGGATTTTGAAAACTTTAAAGAAGGGCAATCTATGCAGAGACCACCTCTATTTGAACCAAATTGTTTTATTTATTGGAAAAATCGCTTTGAGACTTATGTGAAGTCAAAGGATATAGATCTATGGTATATAATAGTTGATGGTGATTACAAACCTATTAGTAATAATATTTCGGGTGGTCGGGATGAAGGAGCTTCTCTTACTCATCACAGTGATGAGCAAAAGAAACTAATTGCCAAAAATAATGAAGCTAAAATGATGTTTTATAATGCCTTACCTAAGAAAGAATATGAAATAGTTTTTATGTGTAAAACGGCTAAGGATATTTGGCAATCTCTTATTATCACACATCAAGGGAACTCACAAGTAAAAGATAACAAAATTGATCTTCTTGTCCAACAATACGAACAATTTGTTATCTCTGAAGATGAGACCATTGATAGTGTGTTTGCTAAGTTCAATACTATTATTACATCACTTAAAGCACTTGACGAATCTTTTTCTAGTAAGAATTTTGTCAGGAAATTTCTAAGAGAACTCCATCCAAAATGGAGAGCAAAGGTGATAGCTATTGAAGAATCTAAGGATCTCTCAAGCATGACACTGGATGAGCTCATAGGAAACCTAAAAGTTCACGAAATGATTATGGAAAAAGACTCGGAAATTGTCAAAGGCAAAAAGGAGAAGATTTAGTCTACTGCCTTGAAAGCCAAAGCCGAGTCAAGTGACGATGATGAATCTTGTTCAAACAGTGATGATGAAGAGTATGCCATGGCCGTGAGGGATTTCATGAAATTCTTCAGGAGACGAGGAAAGTTTGTAAAACCACCTCGTGATGAAAAGTAATCCTCTCGGAAAGATCGTGACGATAAGAAAGGAAAGGTTGACAGGAAATGCTATAGGTGTGGTGACTCCAGTCACTTAATAGGAGAATGTCTAAAGCCTCCAAAGACCAAGTCTCAAAGAGCCTTCGTTAGTGGAGCTTGGAGCGATAGTGAAGGAGATGATGATGATGAGCCTAAGAACAACGAAATTGCTCTTATGGCTAATGACACAGAAGAGGTACATTCTGATTCATACTCCTCTATAGATGACGAAACCTTAGAAGTAGAATATAACAAACTGTGTGACATCACTTTAAAAATCATAAAAAAAAACAAATTTTTGAAAACAAAGACAACACTTTTGGAAAATGAAGTATTGTGGCTTAAGGAAAAAGCAATACGAATTGAAAAAGGTAAAGGTAGTAAAGAAACGTGTGTTTCTTGTCAAGAACTAAAACTTGAATTAGAAACCTTAAGATCCACACAGGAAGATTTAATCAAACAAAATTCAAAGTTTAAAAAGTTTGATAAAAACATAAGTTGTGCAGATGAAATAATGAAAATGCAAAAACTACCTCATGATAAAACAGGACTAGGCTTTATGAAACTAGGAACCTTAAGTGACCATAAGGAACAGACTGTGAATAAAACTGATTCAACCAAGTTAGACACTCACGGATCCGACGGATCCAAAAATTTGGATCCGCCAGGTGTACCCAAAGGATCCGCGGGTACAGAGGCTGAACAGAAGGTTCACAAAGTCGATCGTTCCGAGTTTGTTAAAGTTACTAGAAAACCTAATAGTAATATAATCAATAATAAATACAAACCAGCAGTGTCTTTAGGAAGAGGTCAAGCTAGAAATGAATATAGAATTAAAACGGATCAACAGAGACCTCAAATGAGTTTTCCCAAACACCCCTTTCCAAAGAGTATAGTTAATCCACAACACACTTATCAAAATAATTGGAACCAAAACATGCCTAGAAACTTTCATGGTCCTAATTATATGCCATGGAACAATTGTCCACCATTTCCGTACATAAACCATGATAATGTCATGTTTAACCCAAACGGACTCATGAGATATTGGGGACCAAATGCTTGAGTCTTTTATGAACTTAGGTATGCTTGAAAGTTGATCTTGAACCTGATGAGTGGATCAAAGATAGTGGGTGCTCAAGACACATGACGGGAAACAAAAATCTTTTCTCAACCTACCAAGTGTATGACGGAGGTAATGTCACATTCGGTAGCAAGCTTAAAAGTAAAATCATCGGAAAAGGTACAATATCTCATGACTCTCTATCTATTGATGATGTTGCTCATGTAGATAATTTATGATTTAATTTACTTAGTATAAGTCAATTATGCCGCAAAAAGTATAATGTCCTTTTCAGTGAAAATGAAAGTAAAATACTTAAAGATGGCATAACCGTAGGAAAAGGAGTTTTAAAGAATAATGTTTATGTTATGTAGGGGTGGCAATCGAGTCGTGTCCGTGTCGACCCACTCGGGTTGGCGGGTTGGTAAAGCCTCAACCCAAACACGACCCATTTATTAATCGTGTCAAAAACCTCAACCCTAACCCGCACACACCTAACATGTGTAACCCATTTATGACCGTGTAACCCGTTTAAATAAACTAGTTAAAAGGTTTAATTAGTTTGAGTGTTGAAGAGTGTAAGTGTTCAAATAATAACACATAGATACTAATATATATTATAGTAGCACTTAAGAAAACATAGATCCACATCCTAAATAAGTACATATATCATATTAGGTAGTTATATATTTTATTGATTAAAAGTTTATATATTTAAACGGGTTCACGGGTTGACCTGTTTAAAATGGCATCGACGCTTAGGTCATGCTAATATGAGGCTTATTCAATCCTTGTCATCCAAAGAACTCGTTAGGAACCTACCCAAGTTGAAATATGACCAACACTTTTGTGATGCTTGCAAAATTGGGAAACAAGTACATAATAGCCATAAGGCTAAAAACATGGTATCTAAATCTAGATGCCTAGAATTATTACATATGGATTTGTTTGGCCCGTCGGCTATACAAAGTTATGGAGAAAATTTTTACACTTTAGTCATAGTAGACGATTACTCTAGATATACATGGACAAAATTTTTGAAAACTAAAACTGAGACATTCGATAAATTTGAAATTCTAAGCAAGAAAATTCAAAATCAAATAGGAAGTCACATAGTATCTATTAGAACTGACCATGCTCGAGAATTTGACAATGAAATCCAATTTGGAAATTTTTGTGATAATAATGGAATAACTCATAATTTCTCGGCTCCTCGTACACCTCAATCAAATGGTGTAGTAGAACGTAAAAATAGAACAATTCAAGAAATGAGTAGAACTATGTTAAATGAACAAAACATACCTCAAAATTTTTGGTGTCACGCTGTAGATACTTCCACATATATTCTAAATAGAGTTTTAATTAGACAATTTTTAAATAAAACCCCCTATGAAATATATCGAGGCAAAAAGCCTACATTAGGATATTTTAGAGTTTTTGGAAGCAAGTGCTTCATTTTAAAACACTAAGGATTATCTCACCAAGTTCGACCCAAAGTCGTATGAAGGTGTATTTCTTGGGTACTCATAAAACAGTAAAGCATACATAGTATTAAACAAGGAAACATCAAGAGTCGAGGAATCGTTGAACGTAACATTCAACGAAAGTCCACCTCCCTCTAAGACATCACCTTTGGTAGATGATGACTTAGTTGAAAGTTAAATGGCTAATGATATAGAAAACATTGAAAATGACATTGAACCCGTAAAAGGAGAGATAGTCAATATTAAAGAAACAAAAAGTCATCCATTAGAAAACGTCATAGGAAAACTTAATGAAAGAACATTAAGATCCAAAGCTCAAAATGAAAGTAAGTATTTTTGTTTTATTTCAACTGTTGAGCCTAAAAATATAAACGAGGCAATAAAAGATGAATCTTGGGTAATTGCTATGCAAGAAGAACTAAATCAATTTATTAGAAATGATGTTTGGACATTAGTCCCTCCACCTAAAAACCAAACCATAATCGGCACCAAATGGGTCTTTAGAAATAAAATGGATGAAAATGGTATTGTATCTAGAAATAAAGCTAGGCTAGTAGCTCAAGGCTACAATCAACAAGAAGGTATAGATTACGATGAAACCTTTGCACCCGTAGCTAGACTTGAGTCTATTAGGATATTACTTGCATATGCATGTGCACATGATTTTAAGCTATTTCAAATGGATGTCAAAAGTGCTTTCTTAAACGGTTTTATAAATGAAGAAGTATATGTTGCACAACCTCCCGGCTTTGCCGACTTCGAAAAACCAAATTATGTTTTCAAACTTAAGAAAGCTTTATACGGACTTAAGCAAGCACCAAAGGCTTGGTATGATCGACTTAAGACCTTCCTAGTTGACCATAAGTATACCATGGGCCTAGTAGATAATACTCTCTTCACCAAGAAAAAGGGATCACATATTATCATAGTCCAGATATATGTGGATGACATTATATTCGGTTCAACTTGTCAAGAGTTATGCGACAATTTCTCAAAAATCATGCATGACGAGTTTGAAATGAGTATGATGGGGGAACTAAACTTTTTCTTAGGTCTCCAAATAAAACAATTAGAAGATGGGATATTCTTCAACTAATCAAAGTACATCAAAGATATGCTTAAGAAGTTTGGTCTTGAAGATTCAAAACCCATGAGAACACCCATGTCCTCCGAAACCAAACTCACAAAGGATGAAGAAAATGAACCCGTAGATAGCACTAAATATAGAGGAATGATTGGTAGTTTACTCTATCTTACGGCTAGTAGGCCTGACATTATGTTTAGTGTTTTTCTATGTGCACGTTTTCAAGAAGATCCAAAAATGTCCCATCTTGAAGCCGTTAAACGGATATTTTGGTACATCAAAGGCACTACACACTTAGGATTATGGTATCCCAAAGGAACGGGTGTAGAAACCATAGTGTATACCGACTCAGACCATGCTGGTGACTATGTTGATAGGAAAAGTACTAGTGGTATTTGTACTTTTGTAGGATATTGTCTCACATCATGGTTCGCTAAGAAACAAACTGCCCTCGCAATCTTAACAACAGAGGCAGAGTATGTGTCTGTAGGAAAGGCGTGTCAACAAGCACTATGGATGAAACAAGCTCTTGTTGACTATGGAATTGAACTCAACAACATTCCCATTCTTTGCGACAACAAAGGTGCTATTGATCTAAGCAAAAATCCAGTCCAACATGCTAGAACCAAACATATTGAAATACGCCATCACTTCCTTCGCGACAATGTACAGAAGGGAAACATCTCAATTGAGAAAGTTTCCTCAGAGGACAACATTGCCGATATTCTCACAAAACCTCTAAAACGAGAACCTTTCAACTATCTTAGACTTGGATTAGGATTAATGGAACCTACTGATTAGGTAAAACATTAGTGTAAACATTAGTTTAATCACACTCGACACTAAACCAAAACTTGTGTTCTGATCCGCGGATCCAATCGATAACAAGGACGGATCCTTTGTTTTGGATCCGCCGGATCCGTCGCATGCACAGTCAAGTTTATTATTAAATAAACAAGAACAAGTACTATTCATTCCTCACTCCAAAACATATCACCCTACTGTATTTGACATACACTCAATCTCCATCACAATTTAGACCATTTTCTTCTTACAAATTTGTGCTTCTAACACCACTGTAAGTATTCTTATCATATTTATACTCCTGATCTGCGTCTAGGATTTCTATTTCATGCACAAAACCAAAACTTGGGGTATATGCATAATTCTTGAAAAATCATGAAGCATATTTACTGTATCATACTTAAAAACATGTTTTTCTTAGTTAGGAATTACATCTCATAGCACATTGTCTTAATTTAACAAAAAACCCCATGAAAATTTTCTTACTAAAACCTTCTAACGACTAGGTAAAATGATCTTTTTGAACATTGTTCATACAAATGCAAAAACGTTATCTTTTAGACATCACTTGCATAATGTCTCTTGAATGCTAAAGGGAATACATAATTAATATGTATTTTCGGGTACATTCAACCGTAGCTACATTGAAATAGGAGCGTTTGGGTTATCTCTCGTTTTTAACACAAAACTTGCATAAACTAAATTTTCATGCATCAAAAAGGGTCGAGATAACCGCACCTCCACATTGTCCCCATGTAGGCACACACTAGAAATTTTACACTTACTTTGATCATTTCAACTAAAACTATGTAACTTTTGTACTTAGGAAAATCATGCCTCCCGCAACCAACTACGATCACAAAAGAACCGTTAACTACTTACCCGAAGTCCACAAAACCAAAGGTCTAACCAATGCCCAAGTCGAAATTTTCAAAGCCTTAGAGAAAAAGTATGTCCATGAGGGTAGAGTCGTAGATTCCTCGTTCTATGAAGGAACCCAACTTAGGGAACACTTAGCCGCAATTCGATTTGATACTCTTTTGGATATAGATGAACAAATTGTTCCTAGGTTCATTCTTGAGTTCTATGCTAGTGTAGGTCTTAGTTCGTGTGACCAAGGTTACTTAAGTCTTCAGTTTACTTTAAATGGAAATCTTGTCAACATCCCTCTTGATCAATTTGGTGAGGTCTTGGGCATTCCAAATCAAGGGACATGTATTTACTCGGACAAATGGTCCTTAACAATCTTAGAATCCAATCTCGATAGGACGGCACCATATGTCACTCCTCTCGCATCAAAAGAAGTGATTATGGAACATCTCTTCATTCCTAAGAACAACCCCACAAGGATGTATCGTGGCCGCGAAGTTGCTAGAGATCCATTTGCAATGGAGCTCAATGAACTCAAACCCGAATTCAAGAAAATGGAAGAGGTCTTAAGGGCTAATGTCATGTGCACCATAGGAAACCGTGATCACATCAATGCTTGTTTGTGTCATATGATGTATAACATCTCTACTCGTCAACCCTTCAATCTTGCTTATTATGTTTCCAAAAGAATGTGTGACATTCCGGTTCAAGGCAAGATTGCAATGCCTTATGGAATGCTCTTAACCCGACTCTATAGAGCCTTTGCACCCGCCCGTCCAAACCCTTTAGGATTTGTTCCGGAATACAATGAAATTGAACATACCTTCGTTCCTTTGAGCGACTTTAGGGTTAGTGTTGATAAAGGTAAACGTCCTCGTGTACCAACATCATCCTCATCATCTTCAATGAGTGAAGATGATGGTTTGCCAAATTCTAGGATTCCTCCACCCGAATACTTGAGCCATCTTCCTCCAATTCCAAATGAATCCGCTGAGTATCGCAACATTAAAGGAATGGTGAAGAATCTTGGTCGTTGGATGATGAAATTGCACAAAGGTATGAAGAAGTTGAAGAAGAAGCTTAGTTGAAGGAGTGTTTGGATTTGAACAATGTTAGACAATGTGATGTTAAACTTCTATGTGTCTCGACTTTATCTGATAATACTTGTTATGTATAATAACTAACATTTGCAGGTTGATAACCATCATGGTTATCAATTTTCCGGGTTATAGCCTATGTTTGGCATAACACCTAAAAAGGTAAGTTTCTAAGAACGGATTAAACTATGTTCAATCATGTGTTAATGATATCATATTCTGCTGTTCTGCTATACATATTAGATGATAAGTAAGGTCTAGGTGAATTTTCGGGTTTTCGTCGAAAAACGCAAAATATGACATATGTTCTGTTTAATTTTTAGTATTAGGAACACGGATCCGGCGGATCCCAAAACTTGGCTCCGCCAAGGCTTATCGTTGGTTCCGCCATCCGCCAACCTGCGGATTTGGCGGATCCCATACTTTGGTTCCGCAATTGACCCCATTTGGATCCGCAGGTTTCTCAGTAAGTTTCTAAAACTTTTTCGACTCATCCCGATTCTTAGATTTTAATTTCTAGTACCATTTAGGATTCATTCACTGATCATAAATCATCTTAGAAGGATTTAGAAACTCTTAGAAAACTAAGAACAAAATTTCCCACCAAAATTTAAATTTTTGAATTTTAGGTGTGAGTTACCAAACTGATACAAAGAAGGAACCCTTTTTAGGGATCCGTCAAATCCGTGGAAATATCAAATCATAAGATTTTCCACTATCTCCTTGTATTTACTGCAAATCCACAACACATTACTCAACCCAAGCTCAATGGATTGACTTCCTTGATATGACCTGCACAAATTTTTGTTCCAAATCATTAGAAACCTACATTCTCTATTGGATTCACATCAAATCCAAACACACAGACTCACAAACCTTCTGCCTATAAATTAGTACTTTAGGATCATCAATTCACATCACAACCATTTCTTCTCCTGTACATCTTAGCTATCATACTTCACCAAAAAGTCTCAATGACAAAGTCAAACAACTCCTCCACATCTAAGCCACCAAAAAGGACAGCCCGTATTAGTGTGAAACCTTTCTGTTTCATAAACATCCACAATTCTTCCTCAGAAGAATCATCACCACTAAACATCTCCTCACCAATTGCTAGTGAAAATTTCCTTACCTTGTCTACTCCAACTCCCTCACATGTAGTCATAAAAACACCACCTCCTACCATTACTCCTGTAGCAACCACACCACCACCCGCTCCCGCTCCATCACAGTCTGAGAAGTCTGCATCATCACCATCCTCACCAAAACTCCAACCCTTGGAACTCTTTAGGACACCACCAACATCTCCACAACCATATCTTGAAGAGTTAGAAGATCTTCCACCTACATCAACCAATCCTCCACCAATAAGTCTTGAAAACTTAGAACCTATGCTATTCCATCCTCTCCATCTGGAGATTCATGGACCTCTATACCGTGAAGCACCACAACCTCATCCCCAAATACCACCACTATCACCAACTTCAACACTCATCGCCATAGATGAGGCGATGTGGAGCAACATTCCTCAAACACAAGAGGAGATAAGTGCGGAGTTAACACAACTCTATACTCTCTCGGGTATGGTTGACCATCGCCTTCATGAAACCATGGACATTCAAAACATCCTTATGAACTCCCTCCAAACACCACAACAACCATCCAACAACAACAACAACCAACCACCACCACCATCACCACCACCACAAAACTTGGAGCCTAGTCTTCCTCCCGGCTTTTCAAGTCATGATTGCGCACATTGTGAGAGAACGGCTCACTTGGCTCAAAGGACAAACATTTTGGTGCACGAGCTCCAAAATGAAATGAGGTTCATTTTGAACCACATTCTTGAGCGTTTAAACGCCATCTCTCATCCTCCTCAATAGGAGCTTTCTAGACTAGTTGTTAGGACCTTTTAGGTTGTTTGTTTAGGACTTTTTATTTCTTTCTAGGATGTCTTTTTATTGTACTTGTAACATCATTTCATCATTGTGACTTTTGTCACAAAATTTTCAATATCTATGAATGTGATGTTTTATGCTTATGAGTGATCAACATATTGCATATTATCATTATCATTGTGAACTAACATCCTTATATAGCCTATATTATACCTTGATTATGATTGCTTTAGGTACAAATAATGATCAGACACTTACTTTGACTTTTTAAAGTCAAAACATATTGAAAGGCTTGTTTGGAAGAACACTTCACATGCATTCTACTTCTTCATTGAAGTCATTCATTACTAACACTTCATTTGCAGCATATCATACCCTTCAAAGTATACGTTGGTACTCGAGAAGTGAGGAGTATACATCGAGGGGGAGCATTTCATAAGCATTTCATATTCTAACCGTTTGTTTTGTAGGTTCATGCATCATTTCCTTGATTACTCCATCTAGGGGGAGTATAAAACAAGGGGGAGCTTTAAAGTTCTCAAAATCGCATTCCGCTACGCTACTCTTTTTGTTTCGACAAAAAGGGGGAGAAAGGACTAAGTTTGCATTAACTGTGATTCATCACAGTACATACATTTTTACAAAACTTTTCTTTAATAAACAAACTTAATATATATTTTTAAGAACTCATGCTATATTTATTCTCTTGCTCAAAAATATACCTTATGTTTTGTCATCAACAAAAAGGGGGAGATTGTTAATACAAATATCGTCTCAAAAACGTTATTTATATTCTTCGATCTTTTCTTGGTTTTGTTAATGACAAATAAAAGGAATATCTTTTAGGAAATAATAAATACTAGCTTAAGTCTCTTAAGTACACATTTTACACTTCACAAAATAACCAAGAATTACAAGTTTGCTTATTTAGTAACTTGTTTCCTTAAAAGGAAACTTTAATTCTAAAAACATTCCATGACATCATTGCATACATCACATATAATATCTTTGTTAGATCTTGATATATCTTGTTTAGATTTACAAGTTACATAGTTGACATTTGAGGATTTTGGATGATTTGGTAAGATATGGAAGATTTGGAAAGATACACCAAATCCCTTAGCTGTCAACACCCACGGATCCAAGTCCAATGAAGGACGGATCCTTATTATGGGATCCGTGGGATCCGTCAGCTGGATATCAGCTTGCCTATAAATAGCAAGCTGATCATTTGGCTTTCTCATCACTCATATAGCTTAAACACACATATTCATTCAGTACATATCTTACTAACATCATTCATAGTTGCATTTCACTTTGATCTTTCATTTTGTAGAAGAGAGATCAAGCTTTCAAGGATCTACAGAACCGTAATCCTTTAGTTGCATTACTGTGTGATATTGTAGTTTGTTTCACTCATCATATCTATCATTTGTAATCAGTAAGTGTGGTTAGTGCTTTAGTCCTCAAAGCACAAAGAGTGTAGGGAGTGGTTGTACCCTTGTAAAGAACTCGACATCTAGCTTAGTGTTGGTAAAGTGTATAGGCGACGTCAGGTTGGTTCTACCTTGTAAAAGAACCCGGTGTTTAGCTTAGTACCGGAAAAAGAAGTAAGCGACGTGTAAAGGTTTTCTCCGCCTAGAAAAGGTGTTTGTTTCTTAGTGAAGGATAAACTCTCGAGTTGGAAGCTCGGGGAGTGGAGTAGGGCAAGGAAGAGAGTCCTTGTAGCTGAACCACTATAAACAACAGTGTTGTGTGGTTTGATCTTTCCTCTCTTTATCTTTTGTTTATATTGTGTGATTATTTGTTTGTGATTGTTTCCTTTGAATTAACATATAGTAACAAAGCAAATAAAACTTGAAAAAGATAAAAACTATTCAACCCCCTTCTAGTTTTCCACAAAGTGCATTCTTAAATGGTTCACTGAAAGAAGAAGTTTATATTCAGCAACCTCCTGGATTTGAAAGCCATGAGTTTCTTGACCATGTCTGTAAGCTAAATAAAGCCCTTTATGGACTGAAACAAGTTCCCAGGGCATGGTATGAAACTCTCTCAGCCTTCCTGATCCAAAACAAATTTGTTAGAGGCAAGATAGACAACACATTGTTTATCTATAAGACAAATAATGATGTCATTCTAGTACAAGTGTATGTTGATGACATCATATTTGGCTCTACAAGTTATAAGATTTGCAAACAATTTGAAAAACTAATGGCAAAACAATTTTAAATGAGCATGATGGGAGAATTAACCTACTTCCTTGGTCTACAAATCAAGCAGACTGATAAAGGAACCACTATCAGTCAAGAGAAGCATGTTAAGAACCTACTGAAAAAGTATGAACTCAGTGACTGTGCCTCAGTCAAGACTCCCATGGTTCCCCCAAACAACCTTGGTCCTGATCTCACTGGTAAACCAGTAAATCAAACTCTATTTAGAGGAATGATAGGATCACTGATGTATCTACTTGCATCAAGGCCTGATATCTAATTCTCAGTATGTCTATGTGCCAGATACCAATATGACCCAAGAGAATCTTACAGCACAGCTGTGAAAAGGATATTCAGATACCTGAAAGGTACTCCAAACCTTGGATTATATTATCCAAAGTGTTCAGGCCTTGATCTCAAAGGATACTCAGACTCTGACTATGCTGGATGCAACATGGACTGAAAAAGTACCTCAGGCTCCTGCCAAATACTTGGTGGAAAATTAGTCTGTTGGAGTGCTAAGAAGCAACAATCAGTTGCCTTGTCCTCAGCTGAAGCTGAATATGTTGCAGCAGCAAGCTGTTGTGCAAATGTACTCTGGATGAAAAGTCAACTCAGTGACTATGGAATTCAGTACAAGATGGTACCCATCTTTTGTGATAACACAAGTGCAATTGCAATCTCAAACAACCCTGTTCTTCATCAGAGAACAAAACACATTGATATTAGATATCATTTCATCAGGGACCATGTCATGAATGGTGACATTGAATTACACTTCATTCCTACTGAATATCAGTTAGCTGATATATTCACCAAACCATTGGATGAACCAACTTTCACCAGACTGAAAGCTGAATTAGGAATGTTGGATATAGAGAATCATTCGACTGATTGAATTCTCCCAACATAGTGTAAATTTTGAGAACCTCAGGTCCCTGACTCAATGTGTACATCAGTGAAAAAGATCACTGAATCCCAAACCTCAGGAACTAAGCCCAAGCTCCTAAAATCCTTAGTGTTTAGGAACTAAATCCAAAGTTCCTGAATCCTTGCTACTCGGGAATCATTCCATATTCCTGAACATTCAGTGACTAATTCCAAGTCCCTGAAAACCATCACTGAATGAAAACTCATTCAGGGCCCTGAAAAGGACATTCAATACTAACTTAAATGCTCTAAGTATCTAGTTAGTAAATGTCCGAGGTTGGTAACTGAATTCTTATTAAATATAAGAATATTTGTCACTCTGCCTTTCCGGCATCCACCTCTGGGCCCCCACTTCCCAACTTGGCATTCAATGCCTTCTCTCACACAAAACACTGTGTGATGATTAAACTCTGCAACTTCCCCTTTTGCAGAAACTGCTCAACTGTTCATTGTGACAGTTGCGCAAAAAGAGGGTTAGTGGGATAGGTGGCATTAAATGCGGACTTCAAAGCTTTATTCAATTTCCAAAATGATTTTGATTAAATAAAACCGCAAATACCCAAAATGCCCCCATCTTCACAACCCTATATAAACCCCAACCAAAATGAAACACACACACGCGTTTTTTAAAGATCTAAGCAAAACTCTGTCCATTTTATCTCTCAAAACTCTGTGTGTGTTCTTAGCGATTAGAAACCCAGTCCATTTGTCCTACCAAAACCCTAGTCTGACCAAAACCTAAATGGCATCTTCTAATGCTATCACCCTCGCCCCCAATGTGAACTTCACAATGGAGGGCGTGGATATGACCAAAAACAATGTGGTTGGGAACTTCCATTACCCCCAACAATATGAGGGGTACAAGGATGTGGTTAAGTATCTACAAAACTGCTTCCTTGCCACTGCCTTTACCAAAACCCCATCAGTCATTTATCATGACTACCTCAGGGAGTTCTGGTGTACTGCTACGGCCACTGGGGCTGAGGACGCCAGAAACTCGATCATCACATTTACTGTGATGAATGGGAAGAAAACTCTCTCCCTGAACTATGAGACCTTTCTCAAGGCCACTGGTCTTGATTTTGCCAAAAACTTTGAGGTGAACCCCACTGACCAGGAAATTAAGGCTGAAATGCTTTTCCTTGGGCCTCATGACGCTAAGCGTCCCAAGTTGTCCCCTGAAGCCTTATTAGAAAAGGCTCCTTTGGTGAAAACATGGTTTCACCCCATCTGGAGACTCATGATGATATTTGTCATTCAGGTCCTAGGTGGGAATAAGTCCTCTACTGAACAAGTGAACTCATCACAACAATTGATGATGTTCAGTCTCTTGGAGGGCAGAAAAATAGACATCGGTGGTATTATCTACCGAGACCTCGTTGCCAAGCTCTTAGGGAAACATAGGCAAAGACATATGTCTTATCCTAGGTTCATTTCCTATGTGCTTCAGGACCTAATGGGTTCTGACTACTTCAGGTCAAACGATTCAGGTACCAAACCTGACGTCTTGCATAAGACCAATTTTAGTAGTGACATCACTGAGGCACAACCCATCGCCCTGACAAGCTACATGTTAGAAGTCATTCAGGGTGATAATGTATGCTCACCAGTTCCTTCACCAACCAAGAAGGTGAAGAAGACAAGGAAAGGGGGACAGTCTAGTAAGGTGGTTAGACCCAAACCACTCGTCACTGAGACTGTTACCTTTAGGCACTCTCAAAGTTGTGACCTAGACCACTGAGACACCCTTTACAAAGAGCCCCCTGACCTCAAAAGAAAAGCCAATGGAGGGCACTGAGCAATCATCCTCAGTGTCCTCGGGCAAACCTCTTCCTCATGTTTCATTTGACATACACAAGTCAGAGGGATCAGGAACCACAACCACCTCACATCCTGATGAAGGCACTGATAAATCACAATCAAAGCGTGAGGGAGTAAAGGATCCTATATCCTCGGTGGGGCAGCACTACTCCACTGAGAAGGAGACCCATCAACCCTCACATCCCGCTAACGTCTCTGAGCAATCACACTCAGAGTCTCAGGGAGTTCAGGGCCCTAAATCCCCAAAAGGATAGCTCAATCCTGATGGGAAGGGGGTCCACCAACCTTCAAAAACGGTGTCTCATGACTCTACTGAAAAACACCCGTCAGTAGATGAAGGCACCCTGGGAGACAAAGACTCGAAGGGATTTAAACCACCCGTCGATATGGAACCCAAAACCACCTCAGGAGGTCTTGTTCATTCGGGAACTGATCCCAAAAGTCAGGCTGGGCAAACCCCCCCAGTTATTATGACTAGTCAGGCTGGTCAAACCCCACCAGTTATTATGACAACGGGATCAGAACCTGGCCACAACAAAGGTGAGCCCTCTTCTGAGGGGGAGCCAGATATCCTAAAGGCTCCTTCTCTGGCTGACTATCAAATTTTGTTGGCTGATGAGTCAGAGGAGGAGATTGAATTTGATGATGATGTTATCCCTGATGCTGAGGAGGAAATGGAGGGTCAAATAAACTCTCCTCAGCACTCTGAGCAACAACACTCTTCTCCTCATCCTGAGGATCAACAACCCAGTTCTCCAACAACATCATCATCATCAGGTGCTTCTGAAACTCCTGAGTGGTTAAAAAGGTATGATAATGTTCATCCGGCTTCTGAAAGGAAAACAGCTAAATTCTTTCGCAAAGCCAACGAAAGTCTTTATAATGAAATCACGGATGAAATGTGGGATCAGCACACTGAAGCGGCATCCTCCTATGCCGACTTCAAGGCTTCTGTTGAGGAATCTCAGGACAAGGTTCTTCAGGCCGCCAAGCTAACTGATAAATAATTGGGCGAGCTAAGCAAATCTATTGATGAAATAGCCCATGGTCAGCATCTGGAACTCTCCAACATCCTCAAGGCTATTGAATCAGTACAAGAACAAGTCACAGATGATCCCACCATGCTCAATAAACTGAATGACCATTTGGCCACTCAGGAGACCACCTCTACCAACATTGCTGAGCTTCTCAAGCTCCTTAAGGAGGTGGATTTTAAAAGTCTCAGGATGCAGCAGGATACAATCCATCAGGCTGTTAATGAATCAAAGGAGCACCTAGTCAAGATCCTATCAGCCTATGATCAGCTCTCAACAACACATAATGAGCTGGTCAACCACTACACCACCCGTGTCACTGAGCTCTCAACCACCCAAACAACCATGGCTGCCGAAATAAGTGCCCTGAAGAATGATGCTTCTGAAACTAAGTCAATGGTCTCCACCATCCTATCCATTCTTCAGGCCTCTCATACCACTCCAACTCCTCAGTCAGCAGGTGTCTCCACTGAAGTTCCAACACATGCTGAGGGGGAGAAAATTGATGAACCAATCCCTGATAATGAACCAATCCCTGATCCTTCTTCTGCTTTGGTAGTAGTCCCTGAAACCTCAACCAGTCAACCCTCTCCCATTGACAAAGGGAAGGGAATCATGACTGAAACAACCCCCCTCCTGAACCACAACTTGTTAAAGCCTCAACCGAAAGACGTGCAGATCCTGATGCACCGCTCTTTGTTGATTTAGAGGGAGGACGAAGGGTCTATGGGACTCGTGAAGAACTGGGTGAAATCTTACATCAGGAAGATCTCAGAAAGACCCAAGAACTCAACACATCTTTAATCTATGAGGTCGCCAAAGAAGAGATCAAGGAGTCTGACAAAGATATTAAGGGAGATGAGTTCATCAGGCTACAAGCCAAACTTCTTCAGGAACATAATGAGAAAGTCAAACTGAAGGAAGAAAGCAGGCAAAGAACGTATGAGAGGTATGTATGGCACATAACCAAAACCAAGGATGAAGGCAAAATCACTGACATCACCATTCACCCCACCAGACCCCTGAGCATTACGATACATAGAGGTCCAAGAAAGTCTGAACATCTTTCAACAATAAAATTCTCAGACTATGGGTTAAGAGAATGGGATATGATGATGCCCATCCTAAGGAAGAAAATCTCAAGCAAGAATGCCTCAACCCTCATCAAGTCACTCAGTAACAAGTATGAGGAACTCGCCAAAGTGGCTAAGAGTCTGGGAATTGACCATGATAGGGTACTTACTTCTCAGGGATTGGCTATCCCTAAGCTTACTCAGAAGACCGGGAAGAAAAGAAAAGCTGTGGCTCAAGAACCTGAACAATACATAGCTGCACTTCATTGCAACAGGATTCCTTCTTAGGGAGTAAAGTTCTGTCCCAACCTGGTCATCAAGGAACCTGAATATGGTATTTTCTTCGTGGATGAATTTGGTCAGGAATCCTTTCAGAGAGTCTCTGACATTGACAAAGTGGAAATGACAACACTCCTCACCTATAAACTGATGGCGCTAAATATCAGGAGTCCTGATAATGAGGAGTTTGTCAGGCTGATGGATAAAATGATGAAGGAACGACCTGAAAAAGATGTGTTAGTGTCGAAGAAGGCTAAATTTGAACTCATGGGTCTCGTTCAGGGACCCTGAGTATTTTGTACTTAGAATGATAGGACTTGTAATGATATGAATAAATTGATGAATGTTTTTGTTATATCAAATGTCCTTATTTATTTCTTAGTACATTCAGTATGAGCAGAAGTCTTTAGCTCACTCATACTGATCAAAACACTTAGGCATAATTTATATCCAAATAGGGGGAGATTGTTGGGTTCGTAAAACACCCAATTATCTTAAACAAGATTTGAACACAAATTAAGCCAAGTGTTTACTAAACCGAGAACAATTCAAGTCACTGAGAGAACAGCCTCTCAGTGAGTCATCTTCAGGATGCCTAAGGCGAGTTCAGGAAGAAGGACTCACTCTCAAGAAGGCGGTACTTCCTGAGTAAGACTTAGGCCGAAGAAGAGAGATGATGGTTCAGTGAGTATTGGACAAGAACTCACTGAACCCCAGTCTCCTCAACAACATTAAAGTGATTGAAGACTGAGGAACCAACACCTGAAGAATAGGAGGGAACAAAAGGGAAGGATCTGAGAAGATAAGAGTGTCAGACCAAACACTCTTATCTTGTCAGACACCAACCTTCCCTATTGCGGCTAAAAGTCATGGAGTGTCAGCCAACAACTCTCAAAGTCTTATTAACGCGTTCCTATTGGTTCTTGGAAATGACAATTACTATTTGTAATTCTCAGACACGCAACCTCGTCAACCTGTAATAGTTTAATCACTTATACTTAGAATACTTGTGTATAAATAGATCAGCTGGGAGAGAAGTTATGTGTGCTTTGTATATTGAAAGCTTATAACTTTTGCAAAGTAACTTCTCTCCTACAAAGAGTATACAACTCACTGAGATAGCTCAGTGGGTATATTGTTACCACTCAAGCAAAGCTTGAGTTTCGATAGGAGACACAAACCCTTGTCTATTCAATCCCAAGTGTTTGTTCCACAAAACACTTGGGTAATAGATTCTTGGAATTATTTCTAATAAGAATTTAAACATTGAAAAATATTGTGTTTTTTATATTCGCATATTATTAACTGTTAGAATAATTCTTTGCATTGATCTCAGTCATAAGCACACTTAGTTTAACTTAATTGTTATTACTCGGTGTCCTAAGGGAACAACAATATCAAGTAAGTGTTTTTTCCCTCAATTTGTGAATTAGGGTTTATGTTATGAAATTAAGTATAGAGGTATTGAATTGATGATTTATCATGCTAGTGTTATAATTAGTCCCTAATTCATGATAATTGTGATATAGGAACCAAGTAAGAAAGTTGGAAACTTTTGCTAGTGAGATTGTTATAGTGAATTGAGGTAAGTATATGGTTTAACATGGTTTGATAGCTTATTCATATTTTATGTATGATAATGGTTTATGTTTGATAGTTTTATCATGTTTTGTTACATGGTAATGGTAAAGGATAGGGTATAGGGTGCGATAGCTAGTTTTAGATCCATTACTAGGCATAGCTTAGTTAGTCATTGGGCTAACTATGGAATGAGGTTCAACCTTATGGGTTGATCGTGATAGGCCGACGAGGTATGTGACCCTATATCGCTAGCTTAACTAGTTGTTAGGCTAGTTATGGTTATTTTATGATTTATGTCATACATTGTATAGCTTGTTATGCCATGTACTTACTAAGCAATTCGCTTATATGTATAGTTGTATTGTTTTCTTGATAGATACCGGCGAAGCAGTAAGGGTAAGGAGAAGGCATAGGATGGTTTGCAATTAGAAGTGTAGCTCGAACTTGGTAAGTAGAAGAATTTCATCTTTTGGATCAAGGGTTTTGAAGTTGGAATCCCCCAAGTGCCATCCTCCTTATGGGTATAACACCTTAGTCTAATATGGGTCTTTTTTGGTGTCTTTAAGTCTTGGTAAATGGTTATGGTCAAGTCATGTAATTAGATGAGTCAAGTTTGTTATGTTAGGATTAGAAGTGTTATATTGCTCATTAAAGGGTGTTTGGTATATGTATGTTTCCACCCATTTTTGAAAAGTAAACGGGTCATGTAACCGTGAACAAGTTTGATATGTTATGTTACTGATATTGGTCAAGTTTGATGAAAAAGGATCAACGACAAAATTTTTGGGTTCTGTAGGTTTCCAGCCGCCAATTGAGATCCAATCGGGGCGGCTAAGACTTTTCTGAAAAGGCTAACCACCGGTTGGAACCCCAACCGCGGCGGTTGGAACCCCAACCGCGGCGGTTGGGACCTTCTGTTTGAACCAACCGCTGGTTGGAACTCCAAACGCGGCGGCTGGGACTTATTGTTGAACCCAACTGCTGGTTGGAACTCCAACCGTGGCGGTTGGGACTGTCTGTGAAGCCCAGCCGGCGGCTGGGTGGTGTTTTCCAGTTTTGGTAACTTTTGAAAAATCGTATCTTCCAAACAGTAAGTCATTACGGGTCGCTCCACCTGTTGTTTTGAAGGTAATTGAGTCTAGTTTCATCCAAAAATAGTTCAAGGTCAGAATGTATATAGATTTTTATAAATGGTCAATAGAGTAACAGGATGTCTACATAAGTCAAGCGTTTTCGCATAAAATTTTTAAAATTTTGGTCAAATCGGGCATGGGGTGTTACAACTTGATATCAGAGCTTTGGTCTAAGAGATTTAGGATTTCACTTTAGGATTTCCTAGACTTAGGCCTTGTTGTCACACCCCCAAATTCATGACTTGTAGCGGAATGGAAACACTTGAGGGCGTGACTGATCATAGCACCACAGTTACTGTTATATTGAACGACCTAAAGTGTCTTTTTGAAAATACATCGTTTGATAAAATAAAAGCATTCAGAGTTACAAAGTTTAGGTCCCAAAAGGTGAATCATGTTTGCGGAAAAATTAGTTTGTTACAAATCAAACGATAAATAAGTGCATAAAAGATAAGTGTGACGCGTCGTCACCGCGACTCCAAAACAAGTCCATATGCAGGCCATGATGCGCATACCTTAATTACCTGAAAATACATTGCTAAAAATGGTCAACAATAATGTTGGTGAGTTCATAGGTTTATGTAAATGAAATGTTTCTACGGTAACCACAAGTATAAAGTGTATGACAAGAACGTCACATAAAAATAATACATTAGCTCTTAAGCTCATGACCCCGAAGCTAGACTGAAATGAAATGCCCCATCTGAGTGTTTGCCAATCACTCTAATATGATAGAAATGAAATGCGTTTGTATGACTAGTTGGCGCTACCAACCCGAACGGAGGAGTTACCCTCAATAGATCTTTTCACTCACTCTTGCTTGCTCACAATTAACGGTTCATGATTTCCAATAGGGGACTTTAATCTGGGCAGTGATGTAACTTAAGCAATGTAAATGAGTGGATACTTTGGTCCGTATGAAAAATTGTGCAATGTATTCTCCCCCGAGAATTTAGAAATCAAATAATAAATTTAAAACGGGGCTATGAAGACTCACCTGATGTGATAGCAACAATGACAAATATGGATATGCTGAAATGAGGCTCGGTCTCTAACCGTGACCTATTATGAATGATATGATCTAAGGTAAGAAATGATACAATGTTACACATGCAAATACGTATGTTATCGATACCAATCTTTAATTTTGAAAATAATGTTTATCGTCGAAAAATACATTTTTGACGTCTCGTTAAGTTATAAACTACTTTTCGTGTAATTATGTTGAAACGGTACTCCACGATCCTCGTTTGGTGTTCTATTGGTAAATATAATGTTTTCGTCGCAATTTAATATTTTTCTTAACTTGTGAAAATATGCCCAAATGGCCTCGCAAAACTAGTCGCGAAATAATGTACGTTAAGTGTTAGTGATTAAACTCGACGTTTTTGGAAAACCTTGTAACAATATCTTATTGTCGTGTTATTTAACTTTTGATCATACGCGTCACGATCAATTAGAAAATCGGCTATCAATGTAGTGTCTTGCAAAAAATACTAGTTTTTACACTTAGAATATTTTCATATAGGGCTGTCAAAAATAGTTTGTGAATCGTCGGCTTCAAACGCGTGTATCTCGGTCGTTATAAGCTCGTTTTCTACATTCTTTATATCCACGGTTTCGTATAAACGTGAACTAACATATTTTCAGTAGTTCGGCTCTCCTAGATCATGTCTAACACCTCGTTTTGTCCTTTGAATCTCGGCAAACAGCACGCAAATTTTTAGAAATTAGTTTTTCGTCGTCAAACTTAGAAAAATCATATCTTTTTCGTCGTAAGTCGGTTTTTACTCATTCAAGCGCCCACGTTTTCGTTTTTGAAATTATTTTCTGAATATGAAGGCCAAAATAGTTCAATGTTTACTGAGATTTCCAGATTTCACGTTTTTTGGACAGTAGCTTTTCTATAGTGTTAAAAACTCATTTTTCTAGTTCAAGACTTGATCAAACCACTTCCATTCAACACCACAACTAATCTAATCCTACCATACACCTTCTTAGGGTGTCATGGGGTCCTAAACATCACCAAAAATGGTGGATTTCATGAGATTACTTGTAAAACTTATGGATCTATTGTTAGAGATTATTTATGTGTAATGTGGTATATATAACATAAGTATGTTGCATGTTTAACTAACGATACTTGAAAATACATCAAAATATAAAACAAATGAAAGTATGAAAAGATTATATAAATTTACTTGAAGCTTACTTGATGGTTTGAAGAGTTTTGGAGATGAATAAGTAAGAAACCTTGGGATTTTTATTTCAAAATCCTAACAAGGAGTGTAAATGAGACTAGTTTATCACTTGATCTTAAAAAATTTATGGATTCTGTGGAAAACCAGAAGGGGGTTGAATAGTTTTACCATTTAAATTTTAAACCGTTTTGTTACTTATGTGAATTCAATGAAGTTATGCACAAACAAATAAACAACCACTATATATGTTAAGTAAAGAGAGGAAAGATCAACCCACACAATACGGATATTTATAGTGGTTCGGCTACAAGGACTTTCTTCCTTTCCCTACTCCACTCCTCGAGCCTCTAACTCGAGAGTTATTCTTCACTTAGAAACAAACTCCCTTCTCAGCGGAAAAAACCTTAGTACACGTCGCTTACACCCTTTTTTCGGTACAAAGTGTTAGGAATATAAATATTCAGTTGAAGACTCGGTCACCCCGAGCACTCCTTTGTATTAAATAGCTCGTAGTATTACTAGTAACATTATTAGTAGATTAGTTATAAATTATTATTGTGGATTGAGTCGGGTCTTTACCCACTGTCACCTTGCTCCACAGCCCACTAGGGGCATATTAGTTAGCAAACTCATGTAGTATAAATACCCCTCTCCTCACATGGAGAGGGTTGGACCTTATTCTCATTTCAATACATTTTTCACTTCTTGTTTCTCTCTCTAAGGTTCCATCTTCCTCTCTCTACTTCTTTCTTCATTCGATCCAAAACTAAGTCCCAAACTAGTGTTTCTTGGCTTGTGAATATACTACAATTGGTATCAAGAGCCATGGTTAGGTTCACATAAGGGTATATTCACTGATTTGTGGTGTTTTGGGACACTTTTGGGTCGAATATTTAGTTTCTCAAAAAATCCATTTTGTGCTTTGTTTTGTGGATACAAGGTGTTAGATCTTGTACTTTCTAGCTTAGGGATAACATAGGAGTAGTGTTTGGTGTTTGGAATCAAAGTTTGAGGCTTTGTGTGGTAGTTTTTGGAGGATTCGAAGGTTAAAACTAAGTTGTTCTTAGTAGCGTTTTGTCTCTCGGTAACACATTCTTAGTAGCGTTTTGTGTCTGGATGGGAAAGTGAAAGTAGCGTTTTGTGGTTCCTCGAGATTGCGTTTTGGCATTTTTCCGGATTTGGCAAAAACGACAAAACGCTATGAAAGCGACTTGTCTGGCGTTTTGTGAAGTTGCGTTTTGTCCAAGATAGTGACAGCTCTGTCTTCTAGTGACTTGCGTTTTGTGGGTTGCGACTTGTGTCCGTCAGAGTTGCGACTTGTGTGTTGCGGTTTGTATTCTCAGAAGTAGCGACTTGTCTGTTGCGGTTTGTGTTCTCAGAAGTTGCGACTTGTCTGTTGCGGTTTGTATCTTCAGAAGTTGTGATCTGTCAGTTGCGTTTTGTGTTAGTGTGTTGCGACTTGAGTACCTGCAAATTGAACATTGCATTTTGTCTCATAGCTCTCAAATTGCGACTTGATTATATGCGATTTGACAAGCTGCTACTTGACTTATTGCGATTAGATAATCTTGCGATTTGTCTTGTTGCGATTTGATAAGTGGTGTCTTGACATCTTGCGTTTTGATCAATTGAGATTTGAGTTCTCTTGAGTTAAGACTTATAGTTCTAATTAGCAAGTAACTCTTAGTTTACGGTTCGTTTCTTGGTGATTTTAGAAAGTCCCGCGAAAGATTCGATTTCTCGGTTAAATCACAAGAACTGTAAAATCCCGTATACTTGATTATCAACATGACTAGCACTGCAGTAGATGACATTCAAGCAGCAGGGTCCGATACCCGTCCACCTATGCTTGATAGGACAGACTATGAGTCTTGGGCACAGAGAATACGGCTTTATTGCCTGGGAAAAGAAAATGGAGCAAACATTCTTAAGTCCATTGACGAAGGACCATTTCAGATGGGTACTACCAGAGATGTTTTTACTACTGGTGAAGATGGCACAGTCACCTTTGGAATTGACAGACCTCGCACTTACAATGACCATACTGACGAGGAAAAAAAGAGGTATGATGCTGACATTAGAGCCTCAAATATCGTCATTCAAGGTCTGCCAAAGGATGTCTACAAACTCATCAACTTCAACACAGAAGCCAAAGCAGTGTGGGACAATGTGAAGATGCTGCTAGCTGGGTCAGAACTCACAAAGGAAGATCGGGAATCTCAATTGTATGATGAGTTTGAACATTTCAAGATGAACTCAGGAGAGAATATCACAGACTACTATGTGAGATTCCATAAGTTGGTGAATGACATGAGGATAATAAGAATGACTATGCCCAACATCCAACTTAACTCAAAGTTTGTGAACAATATGACTCCAGAATGGGATAGATTCGTCACTGCAGTCAAACTCAACAAAGGTCTGAGGGACACCAACTATGAACAGCTGTATGCCTACCTCCAACAGCATGAGAAGCATGCTGTCTTCGATCGGGTGCTAAGAGAAAAGTTTAATCCTATAACTCCTAACGATCCACTGGCTTTGATGGCAAATGCTTTACCAAACACCCAACCATCATCATCCAACCAAGGTTATCCTCAACTTCAATCACCATCGTCTGCTATGAGTTCTCAACTTGATTCAGGCTATTCTCAGACCGACAAAATGATTGACAACCTCACCAATCAAGTATCATTACTGGTTCAACAGTTTAAGGCATCTCTCCCACAGACCAACAATCAATTGAGGAATTCATCCAACCCACGCAATCTGGCAATGGTGGAGGATGGGAAAATTGTGGTTCAGAATGTGCAAGGGAGAGCTGGAAGAAACGTGGGTCGAGGAAATATGAAGAACAGAGCAGGAAATGCCAATCAAGGGCAAGGGAAACAACTCAAGTGCTATAATTGTGGAGGACTGGGACACATTGCCAGAAATTGCAATCAACCAAAACGTCCTCAGAACTCAGATTACTTCAAGGACAAGATGCTGTTGATGCAGGCTCAAGAGAATGGAGCTGTATTGGATGAGGAAGAATTGTTGTTTCTAGCTGGTGATGGGGGAAATACTTTTGATGCGGATGTGGATGAGCACCCAGTTCAAGATCTGGCACTCAATGATCCTAATATCTTCCAAGCTGATGATTGTGATGCATTTGACTCTGATGTGGATGAAGAACCAACGGCTCAAACGGTCTTCATGGCTAATTTATCATCCTTGGCCTCACGATCTCGACAAGCTGGTTCTTCAAATGCATCTGTGATTTCTGAGGTACTAAAACTTTATGACACATATGAAGTAGTTGATGGACAAAAGGTTCCCAACGAAGTACAACAGACAAATGTTTCTGACTCAAATAATGTTGACATGGAAAATAGCAATATGATCGCATATGAACAATATTTGACTCACAACAATGTGCCTGATGTACAAGATGGAGAATCTTCTGTTGACAATAATATTTGTGTTGTTAATGACTTGTGTGCCTTAGAAAATAAATATGAAGTAGATAATGCATGTGAGAGTCATGAAAGCACTGTACTTGCTCCTTATGATAACTTGATCACTAGACTAAACATATATAAGGAACAAGTAGCTATGTATGAACAGCGTGCTAAGTTTGAGCTTAATGAACGTGAGCAGAAAATGGAAGATCAAATGTGTACACTTATGAAAGAAACTAGAGTAAGAGAAGAAACATTAAAACTAGAGTTAAATTCTTTGAAAAATCAACTGGATTTGTCTGTTAAGAAAAAACAGGAGGCTCAAAATTGTATAAGTACACTAAAGCTAGAATTCAAAGAAAAAGAAACAGAACTCTTAAATGATCTTTCTAGACTCAAAACGTTAAAGAATAAGCTTGAAGATAAGTTGTACACACAAGATCAAACCAAACAGACTGCTCAAATGCTACATAAGCACAAGAAGCTGTGTGACAAACATAGTGAAAAAAAGATAGGTGAACCTAAGATTACTTACCTTAGGATTGCTCAAGTAGCTCAACCTGCCTTATACGATGCTAATGTGATGATCACTCCCAATCATGCACCCCCTGAGCATTTTTCCTTGAAAGAAAGTGAGGAGATAGAAGATATAACTAGGGAAAGAATGAATGAGAAAATGAAGGATCCTGGATGCATAGACAACCGAATAATAATCAAACCCCCTGATTATTATGAGCTAAATCGTTTGACTGTGTTTGCACCTCAAAAGAAGTTAACACCTGAACAGATATTTTGGACACAAGACATAGAAAAAATGAAGGAAGAAAAACTTAAAGCCAACACCCCATTCATTAGGAAAGTTGCGTCCATTACGGTGTATCCTCCCAATACACCTAGACATTTGGTTCCTCTGTCTCTTCCTACTGAAAGCAAAACTTTAATTAGCTTATACGTGCTTTGGCAATTATTTGCTGATTTTGATAAAACATGTAAGAAGAGAATCACACCAACTGGAATTACTGAGGGGGAAAGGTGTTTTGAACATGCAAAAAGGTGTTACTTGACTGAGGTCATGCCATTCTTTAAACAACTGAAAGAACATTTTGAAGGGATGCAAACGGCCCTTAACACCGAAATAAATGGAATGAAAGCAGTGTTTAAAGATATGGAAAATGAGGTAACTGAATATGCAATAGAACTTAAGAGCCGTGAGATTGAAAGGAAAAACATACTCATCACTAATGAAAACTTGATTGCTAGATGTATTGTACAAGATGTATTTTATACTGCTACTGATTCTGCATTATCTGCTTGTCAATTTCATGAGTATGCTATTGCTTTAAATGTTACCCAGAATCGTGTTGTTGAGCTTGAGGGGGAGAATTTGAAATTGCTTGACAAAATTCAAAATGATGACCATGATAACATGGTTAAATGTTTTTCAAAACTAGAGGTTGATTTTCTGAATCTGCAATTAAAACATCAACATTTAGAAGAAAAATGCAAATTATCAAATGACAAGACATCCTTGGATGCTCCTGAATTTGATACATATTTTGAATTAAGCAAATGGGATGAGAAAATTCAAGCTCACACAAACACGATTCGACTGTTGAGGGCCCAAATTGCCCAATTGAAATCCAACAAGTGTGATGTGTATGGCACCAATAAACCTTCGTCTTCAGATTCTCAGAATTTTCAATATCAAAACACCATAAATAAGTTACATTATGAAAATGAGTGTTTTCGAGCAGAAAATTCTAAGATTAAACAGCATTACAAAGAGTTATATGACTCGATCAAGGTTACAAGAAACAATCATAATGATCAGATAACCTCTTTGTCAAATGAAATTGAGAATCTTAAGGCGCAGGTGAAAGGAAAAATGCCAAGTACCACTTGTTACTGTGATGCACCAAAGGTTTCTGCTAGTAAAAAGTATGATGTTGATGTACCACGTGTTATTCCATTTTCCCTTAGGAATAATAGACCTGTTCATCAAACATATCTCCATCACCTTAGAGAAGGGCTTGACACACTTCGTGAGGTTATAGAAGAGGACAGAATAGAAAAACCTCTTGATAGCGCAGTTGCATATGCCTGCAACCTCACAAAAAGGATTCAGGAAAATTTAGAGTATGCCATCGGCACAGGCCCTAAATCTAACAGCCATAGAGATAGATTTGCTGCATCATCATCCACTGTTAAGAACAAGTATGTAGCCTTTGATTTACCTAATAAAACATCAGAACCCAGCACATCAAAATCAGGAAAGCATGTGTTAGTGAAGCAAACTAATGTTCCCGTCATTACTTCTACAGGAGTGAAAAGTGACACCCAAGCTAGCGGGTCAAAGCCTAAAGGCAATGCAAGGAATGATAGGACTGCGCCGGCTAAGAGTGATCACAAGAAAAGAGTAGAAGCCCAACTTAGGAACAATAAGTTTGTAACGAATAGAATGAATCGTGTTGATTCTAGTATCAAAAGTACTGTAATTAATTCGAATTCTAATATGGTCTGTAAAACATGTGACAAATGCTTATTTTCTGCTAATCATGATGATTGTGTTGTGTCATTTCTGATGCCTCATGCACCACCCCATGTTAAGTATGTTTGGAAAAATGAAAGAATTAAGAAAATCTGGAAAGCAACAGGAAAAATCTTCACTAATGTTGGGTATCAATGGAGACCCACTGGAAAGTTATTCAGTTTAGGAAATAAGAATCCATTGCCTAAGTTGAAAAATCATAAGTTTGTGAAGATTAAAGAATGGAGACCAACTGGTCGAATTTTGCCCTTAGGAACACAACGCCCTTCTAATAGGTCGTCAGCTGACTCTAGGGTAGACTCCCCAGTTGAAAGTTCAGAATTAGAAAATTCTGTTGCCTCTAAATTTGTGTGTGTCTAACCAAACGGACCCCAACTGCACGTGGGGATCCATATTTTTCAGTTATCCATCGTTGTCTGTCTTCAAATGCAGGTCGTACAAATCGTCCTTTGGTATTTGGACTCAGGCTGCTCAAAACATATGACTGGGGATCGCTCACGGCTCAAGAACTTTGTGAAAAAGTTTATCGGGACAGTTAGATTCGGGAACGACCACTTTGGTGCGATTATGGGTTATGGAGATTATGTGTTCGGTGACAGTGTAATCTCACGGGTATACTATGTGGAAGGATTAGGGCACAATCTGTTTTCTATGGATCAATTTTGTGATTCAGATATGGAAGTGGCTTTTAGAAAACACACATGTTTCGTCAGAGAATTGGATGGTGTAGTTCTTGTCAAGGGTAGTCGGGGCACCAATTTATACACCATATCGATTGAAGAAATGTTGAAGTCCTCTCCCATATGCTTGCTTTCAAAAGCCTCTAAGACAAAATCATGGCTGTGGCATCGTCGTTTGAACCACCTGAACTTCGGTACCATCAATAACCTTTCCCGCAAAGATCTTGTTAGAGGAATGCCCAGGTTAAAATATGAGAAAGATCATCTTTGCTCTGCATGTCAACTGGGTAAAAGCAAGAAACAAACCCACAAACCTAAAACCGTTAACACCAACTTGGAAGTTCTTCATACCCTCCACATGGACTTGTGCGGTCCAATGAGAGTACAAACCATTAATGGAAAGAAATATGTTCTGGTGATAGTAGATGATTACTCTCGGTTCACATGGGTAAAGTTTTTGAGAACCAAGGATGAAACTCCAGAGGTTATCATTAAACTGATAAAACAGCTGCAAGTAAGGCTTAACAAGACTGTCAGAATCATCCGCACTGATAATGGAACTGAGTTTGTTAACCAACAACTCAGTAATTTCTATGAAAGTATTGGCATCACGCATCAGAAAAGTATCCCTCATACTCCACAGCAGAACGGAGTTGTTGAACGAAGGAACCGTACTCTGGTGGAAGCTGCAAGAACCATGCTTATATTTTCAAAGGCTCCGATGTTTCTCTGGGCAGAGGCTATTGCAACTGCATGCTACACCCAAAACCGATCTCTGATTCATCCTATTCATGAAAAGACTCCCTATGAGTTAATTCATAACAAGAAACCAGATCTTTCATTTCTTCGTGTGTTTGGCGCACTTTGCTATCCGACAAATGATAGTCAAGACTTGGGAAAGTTAAGAGCTAAAGCAGACGTAGGTATTTTTGTTGGATACGCACCAGATCGTAAAGGGTACAGAATCTACAATAAGAGAACCCGGAAAATCATGGAAACCATCCATGTCACGTTCGACGAGCTAAGTGAGCAACCTGCTTCAGGACAAACCCGTTCTGGACCTGATCTTAAACTTTTGACACCTGGACCAATAAGTTCAGGACTTGTACAGAATCCCACGCCTGCAGAGACTTTTGTACCACCCACCAGTGAAGAGTTGAAAAAGTTATTTGACCCGATGTTTGACGAATATTTTGAGCCAACAAATGTGACCATCTCAAATGTTCCAGCTGGACTCCCTGTTGCTGATGCTCAAGTTCCACAAGGCTCTGAAGGCCCATCTGCGCCAGTCTCAGTCAGTCTCAATGCTCCAGCTGCCAGTCAATCACCTTCATCATCAAATAATCAATCTTCTTCTGTGCAGCAAGAATCTGCAAATAACCATTCTTTGGATGTTAATCCTTTTGCTCCTGTGGATGATGTTCCTTTTGAAAACATATTTGCTCCTGAACCATCACCAGACCCCTCCTCTCTTGAAGAACACAGCACGGCTACATCAGTTCAAAACCATCAACCTCACGAACATCTCCGAAAATGGACCAGCGATCACCCAATAGACAACATCATAGGCAATCCCTCTCGTCAAGTACTATGTGTAATCAATTGGCCACTGATGCACTGTGGTGCTTCTTCAATTTCGTACTATCCAAAGTCGAACCAAAAGATGCCAAAGAAGCAATGACTAAAGATTGCTGGTTCGAGGCTATGCAGGACGAAATTCATGAATTTGATCGACTTGCAGTATGGGAATTGGTGCCTCCTCCAGAGCGGGCAATGATCATTGCTCTAAAGTGGATCTTCAAGGTGAAGCTTGATGAGCATGGTGATGTGTTAAAGAACAAGGCACGGTTAGTTGCTAAAGGGTACAGACAAGAAGAGGGCATTGATTTTGAAGAATCGTTTGCACCTGTTGCTAGAATTGAAGCCATAAGAATCTTCCTTGCTAATGCCGCTAGTCGAAATATGATAGTCTACTAGATGGATGTCAAAACGGCCTTTTTGAATGGACACTTAAAGGAAGAAGTTTATGTGAGCCAACCTGAAGGATTTGTGGACGCTGAACATCCTACTCATGTATACCGCTTGAAGAAGGCTCTTTACGGGTTGAAGCAGGCGCCTAGGGAATGGTATGATACATTGTCTAAGTTCCTTCTAGCAAACGGATTCTCAAAGGGTGTTGTAGATCCAACCTTATCCACCAGGAAGTCAAGCAAACATCTACTACATGTTCAGATTTATGTAGATGATATCATATTTGCTTCATCTGATCCTAGTGAATGTGATAGATTTTCAAAGGAGATGAGTTCCAAGTTTCAAATGTCGATGATGGGACAAATGTCATTCTTCCTAGAATTACAAGTATCTCAAAGTCCCGGAGGTATTTTCATCAATCAGTCCAAATATGCACATGAGATCTTGAAAAAGTTTGGATTTCACTCAAGTGAGCCAGTTGACACTCCCATGGTAGATAGATCAAAGCTAGATGAAGATCCTTCTGGGATTCCAGTTGATCAAACAAAGTACAGAAGCATGATTGGATCTTTAATGTACATCACTGCTAGTAGACCGGATCTGTTGTTTGCTGTATGCATGTGTGCTCGGTATTAATCCAAGCCTACCAAAAAGCATCTAGAAGCAGTGAAAAGGGTTTTCAGATATCTTCAAGGAACAGTCCATATGGGTCTCTGGTATCCTAAGGACACAGCCATGGAGTTAACGGCTTATGTTGATGCTGATCATGCGGGGTGCCAAGACACTCGTCAAAGTACTTCAGGAGGAGCTCAGTTTTTAGGGGAAAAGTTGGTTAGTTGGTCTTCTAAGAAGCAAATGAGCACATCCATATCTTCTACTGAAGCTGAATACATTGCTATGTCGGCCTGTTGTGCACAAATTCTATGGATGCGTTCACAACTCTCAGACTATGGATTCTCATACAACAAAATTCCCCTATATTGTGACAACAAAAGCGCCATCGCTCTATGTTGCAACAATGTCCAGCACTCCAGGTCAAAACACATCGACATCAGGCATCACTTCATCAGGGAACAGGTTGAAAAGGGAATTGTGGAGCTGTATTTTGTGAGGACAGAGTTTCAGCTAGCAGACATCTTCAGCAAGGCTTTTCCGAGAGAAAGGTTTCAGTTTATTCTCCCACGTCTTGGAATGAAGAGCTTGACACCTGAAACCCTCAAGTGTCTTCAGGATGAAAAGGAGGAGTAAAGGATTATCTTCTCATATCCTCGTACATATTTGTATATATCTTAAAACAAAAAGAAAATAGAAAAATATAAAACCTATAAAAACCCTAAAAATCGAAAAATCAGAAAATACCAAAAATAGTCTCACCTAGGCATGTCTTCTGTTTATCGATAACATTTACGGACCTAGAAATGTCATTCAATAATGACACGGGTCTTTAAATGAAGCTCGAGCAGAAGTTATACTAATTGGTTAAAACATGTCTTAATGGTTTGCTATTACTTTAGATAGCAACCCGCACATCTAAATGGGGCAAGCACGTCGCCAAAAAGACGGCTGTTCCTCCAACTGGGTGATGTTCACCTGGGCATGGATTACTTTATATCCATGTTTCCCCGATCTGATGTACGTTTCAGTGCATCATTTCGTGTATAAGAAGATAAATCTTCTTTTTACCAAAACCCTCTTTCATTTATGATTCTTCAGGAGAGTTTTGTGTTTCACAAGGTGGTAACTGGACTTAAATTTTCTCAAATGCTTGACGCTCAAGTGAATGACTACAGCTTTTTCAATAGAAAACGGGTCATACATTGAGGGGGAGAACATTTGATCAAATTTATGACACCTTTTTAAACATTGTGCAACATCAGCAGTGACACTCTCTCTTGGTTTGAGGGGGAGTATAGTATGCTCCATTATCAGAACAAATTAAATCAGACACATTTTCTCCCACATTTTTCTAACTAATTTAAATCAATTGGGATCACAAATCTCAAATGGTTTGAAATTTTTGATCGGGGGAGAGAATGTGATTTAAATATGAAATCTGATAAAATGTGATGATTTGAACGTATAAGTAAGCTCTCCCGTATGTGTTAAACCATTTTTGTATATCAATGCACATATTGAGGGGGAGCAAAATGTTTTGGATGTGAAAGTAAGCTCTCCAGTAAGTGCTAAACTCTTTTGTATACCAATGCACTTATTGAGGGGGAGCAAAGGATTTGGCATCGCATGAGATCGTGACTCAGACTTGACAAATGAATTGACGAAACTTGAACTGTCATCAATCGAAAGGATACGTCTTGGCCGGGTAATAATTTCAAGCTGGTCTAACCAGTGATGTAAGCGTGTCTCGAAAAAGACGTATCTGAGTAGAGTGTACCATTTAGAGAAACTTTCTGTGGATTTGACCAGGCCGGGTAATAATTTCAAGCTAGTCTAACTAGTGATGTAAGCGTGTCTCGAATCGGTCAGGTTCACGGAAAGTGGATCAATTCAAAAAAGTGCAAGCTCTACCTATCATGTGCAAATTTATAAAACAATCACTCGAGCACATGTTGAGGGGGAGCATTTGAAAAATATAAAACTCTCAAGTGTTTACAAAATTGTGTTTCAGAATCATGAACACTTTGAGAGATTTTTTCAAAGATTTGGTTTGGCAATCGTGGAAGAACACCAAAGACCGACCATTTTAATTAATGTATGGAGTTATAAGGATGGTTAGGGTAGGCTCAAGTTCCCACGATCCCGCCAGAACCGGAGGGATCTACCCAGGGACAATCCACTAGTTAGTGTAGAAGTCCTTAGGTATGATTAAAAAAAAGGAGAAAAGTGAATGAGGGAAGAGTGAGGAATGAGATAGAGCTAGTACTGGAACAAACCCAACAAGGTGCTAGTTATGAAGTCTCGGTAAGCACTGAAGGGGTTGAAGAATGAAAAAGAAATGTAAAGATAAAGGGTGAAAAGAAAGAAGCCCTCCTTACACTTTAGGCAGAAACCGGGTCAATACATATGCTGTCAGAATCACTTAGTTGATTGCTGGCATTGAAGACAAAGTATCATGGACCCAGTGATATGCTACACAACCCTCCCTAGCCACTCAAGGTCCCTCAAAGGACTCTTGTTTCAATTGTCACGGAGTTCAATACATTTCTATCGTCTCTCTCACTCAGAGTTAGATGATATAGAAAAGGTGGTAGTCCTCTCCAGCCTCCGATCACCAAATCAAAACGCACAATAGAGTCTAGAGCCACGAGATACATCATAAGATCTCTTAGGGACACGAATTACTTCTACACTGGTTGTTCAACATTAAGGACACCAGGTGTAAATTTATGAGTCCTACGCAGATCTTAGCAATCTGCCAGAACATTTATGAGAGAATTTACAAATGTAATTCTCAATGATTGAATGGAAATTCCTGCCAGGGTCAACATCAAACAGCCCTGAAAGCAGGTCACTTCGGTAACTCCTTGTGGGTTACGCTTAGTGATCGCGGCGGTTTCAAACGGTCTACAGTCGTGGAGTGAACTCCAGCGACTCACCTAATCATTGATTTACTACGGTAAGATCTTAAAAAACCCTCTGTGGGTTTTCGATTTAGGAACGGTCTTGGTAAGGATTAGAGAGAGTTTTCACACTATGCTGTTAACAATCTCGAAGTCCAAACCTGTAAGTACCGGTCGATTTGTTGCTAACTGTCGTATGCAGGAACTTCTGGCGGTTGTAGCTGTGGAATGTTGTAGCTGGTTGTTGTTGTAGCTGGTTGCAGATAAGATGCCAATCCACCACCACATGTTCACACTACATCATCATAGTAACTCAACAAAGTCATGATCAACCAAAAGACCTTCAACACAGCTTCTGCTAACTCTGATGCTGAAGATCATGACCCAGAATGGTGTGAGCATGTCGGCTCTAAGTATATCTCATCACATGGAGACTTACAACTGAAAGATGACCTGGAGACTCAAGTTGGATGATATTTACAAAGAATACTCAAAATCATCCAAGACAAAGAATGGTCATCAAAAGATCACTGCTGAAGGCACAATGACTAATGAAGCTGAAGAATCAATGTCTACAAGCTATAAAGTCAAGATTCATGAATAGAGTGCTTGAAGTCTGAACATTGTTTCCGGGGTGACCTCCCTTAGGGGGAGATTGTTAGGAATATAAATATTCAGTTGAAGACTCGGTCACCCCGAGCACTCCTTTGTATTAAATAGCTCGTAGTATTACTAGTAACATTATTAGTAGATTAGTTATAAATTATTATGGTGGAGTGAGTCGGGTCTTTACCCACTGTCAGCTTGCTCCACAGCCCACTAGGGGCATATTAGTTAGCAAATTCGTGTAGTATAAATACCCCTCTCCTCACATGGAGAGGGTTGGACCTCATTTACATTTCAATACATTTTTCACTTCTTGTTTCTCTCTCTAAGGTTTCATCTTCCTCTATCTACTTCTTTCTTCATTCGATCCGCCAAATCCGTCTGGCAGAAGTGCTAAAACTTAACAGAGAGATGTGCATATTTTTCGTTTTTCGACGAAAACCCAGAAATTCTCCTGGAACATATCTATCATCTAATATGTAGTGCAAAATGTGACAACTGGTTATTTAGGGATCCATTTTATTACCGCATTTCTTAAATTTTGGCGATGTAAACATTTTGAGCATGACCTTTTGGAATTATGTTATATTTGACTCGTATTTTGGATTATTTACGTGGATTATTATGTCGTTAAATTATTTGCGTGACATTAATTTAGGCACTACTCCGACTCCGGCACTAGTAAACCTAATAAGTCAAGTTTAAAGGAGAAATGATCACGTTTTATTTTATAAACGTATTTGTTATCAAACTCGATGGAAAAACATTTTTAAGATGAACGGTGATGATTAAAAGTTTAATCGGTAATGTTTAATATTTTTCGGGAATAAAAACTAGCAACCTCGAGAAAGAATAATAAAAATTATCCCGCTAGTCCTTCCACTGACTCCTCAAGTGAAATAAAATAACTACACAAGGACCTATTAGCAATATCCGGATTTAATAAAATCCTAAACCCTAACCCTATTTTCTATTATTTCATTTTCACTTCATCATCAACCTCTCTCTCCCTTCTCTCTATTAGCCGCCGCCAGCCACACCCCAACCACACTACCACCACCAAAATAACCCTCACACTCTCCTCTCTCTTTTTGATACTACTCACGCGCCTCAAAAACATCCCACCTCCCTCGTATTTTTGCTCCGCCGCCATTAACTCACCACCATCATTTCTATACCCTAAAACCTATAGATCGAGTGAAGAAACGGTAAGAAAACGCGTTTTTATGCGTGGGTTGACTCACCACCGAGTCAACTCGTGGTTATTATTGATTTTTCGGGTTAAAAACAAATGGGTTTTGATATTTTATTAAGTTTTGAACAAATATAAATCGGTTGGTATCGATATGGGTCGTGTATGTCGCGTCTTTGTCGTGTTTCTGTGGTACCGAGAGCTTAAGCTCACGGGTTGGGCTTATTTTCGAGCTTATGGTTCTTGTGGTTGCATCATTTAGTTATTTTGGTTATTATTCTTGTTGTTTGCTTCGGCGTGAAAAGCTTAGTCGAGACCCTCATGGTCTCGGCAATACTTGTGAGGCTTGAAAACCATTTTTGATGCTACTCTTGATATTATGTTGTTGTTGTTGTTTAGTTTTTGTTGTTGGAAATTGAGGCCGAAGACCCCAAGGGTCCATTCGTTTTGATTGATGAAAAATGGGAATCGATTGTGTGACGATTATTAGTTGACGGAGATTAGGTTAGACGTGTGTCGTAGAGGACCATGAGTGGTTGAAATGGATTGCGATGATGAGATTTAAATTGTTGTATATATTGTTTGGATACGGATTGATATAATAAGCCGAGAGGTCATGACTCGGACTTGTGACTCGAAACAAATAATAACTCAAGATAAAAATAAAAATGAACTCGAAACATACGCATAAATATATATATGCAACAACAATAATCACGTGAGCGTTTTCAAATAAATAATAACAAGTATATTATACTTGTTGGTTTATTAAAAACAAAACTAAAGTTTGTTTTACAAATCACTAGTTTATTAAAAACATAACTAAAGGTTTATTTTTATGAGTTATTAAAAGTTTCGAGGGCACGCAAATCTAAGAAGAGTATTTATGAAGATTATTTATGTTTTGTGATTCTAGCACCAAGTCTCGGATTAGTTGACGTCAATAACCTCAACCCACATGGTTATCGGACTTATTGGGCTGACGAGTCCAATAAGAGCCCCATAAGCATGTCGGAAGAGATATATTAATGGACAATTCATTCTCATGACTTACCTAGTATGATTATTGAGTTTCGGATGATAAATTACTCGAAAGAATTGCGAGACTTATCCAGTTGACGAACTCGATAAGAATCCGACAATTCGTTCGCATAATTTATCAAATCAAAACTTAGTCATACGTCCTTGATTTCGAGTCGTTTCGATCTTAGTTGCTACGTGGCGTGAGTACACTTGAGTCATGTCATGTCACCACTACACACCCGTCGATACCAAACGCTAATAACGGATATGAGAAAGAGATTTTGGAATTTAAAACGGAATCTACTTGTGGTTATGGAAGTTTTACTTTGAAGCTTTTAGTTATTGAATATGTAGGTTAGTGCTTAGTTCCGAGAGTGATGATATTGAGAGTCGCCGATTACTTTGCTTCAGTAGATCTTGTTTGTGCTTGCGTGCTTGAGGTGAGTTTCATAGCCCCACTTTTACTCTTTTAAAACGTTTATTTAACTTGGGGGAGAAAACATGCAACTCTTTTCTGGACCTGCAACTACTTTTTGATTTGCTTATGTGTTGACTAGTTAAGGGTTAGATTTGCGGTAGATGTTGACTTAGTCTAGGGTAGCAATCCCTTGCTATAACCGTGATGCCTAGCTAAGAATAGATATCTGCTTACGGCCTAGACCAGGGTAGCAATCCCTTGCTATAGCCATGTTACCTGGCTAGAGTCGCTTAGGGCCCTACTTGAGATCTCGTTAAGATAATTGGTATGATTGGTTTTGGTATGATTTGGTTTTGGAATGATTCTTGGTTTTGGAATGATTGATGGAAGTATGAAATCTATCTGCCCTTAGTCCCACATAGCAAATAACTCTATCAGGTCTGTTATTTAAACTCATGATTAAACCTATGAACTCACTAGCGTTAGCTGACCTTTTTAGCATGTTTTTCTCAGGTAATTAATGAGGTTTACTTTGCTTATTACTTTGTAGGCTTGGCGTATGGCATGGCTAAGGATCAACATTCACTCTGATAATGTTATGGGGACCTAACTCATATGTTTTCTTTTTGGGCCTTTCTTTAAATACTTTTGGTTGAAATGTAAACTCGAGATATGGATTTTTGAATGTTTTACGTAACGGATAATTCTATCCTTCTTTTCTATGCTTGTGTCTTATACCAATTTAGTAGCACCCCGAAAGCTTGATTAAGTCTTCCGCTGAACTTAATTTTGGGGATGTTACAGATTGGTATCAGAGCTTAAGGTTATAGAGAACTGGGTTTATTTTATAAAACCTAGACTATAACCGTTTTCAAAAATTGATCCTTGACCAAAACATGCCAGCCCGCCAAGCCGAAGTCATATGATTCGAAAACTGGTATGTTATGATTATGAACTATGATTGGTTTATATTTGAGAACTGGGATATTATGATTATATGATTGGGTTATATTGGGTACTTATATGCGGTGATTGTTTGAACATGTTAGTATAATGCGGTATTTCTTATTGATTATTTTTTGTTATGATTTTGGTTTTGAAACGGGCTATTTCATATGCTTATACCTACCCTATGACCGTTGTCACAGACGATGCCTTCTTTAGCTCATGATATCCATGAGGAGATTTCTACTCCTGCACCCCGCTTTGGGCGGACTATGATGACATCTGATCAGGACGATCCCTATGAGATCGTTCGACACTCGGCTTTCACATCATCATCAGTTACTCCTATGCCACATGTCTCACCTACTACTCAGCCATCTTCATCAGCTGGTCGCTCTAGCTCCTTGCGACAGCTTACTCTACACCAGGCTTTAGCCAGAGCCCAGACTCTTTGACTCACCAGCAGCCCCACTCACATGATGAGGCGATCACCATCACTACCAATGCGTGTCACAGCTCACTCTTTTCTGTCACCATCAATTGCTTCATCATCTCGCAGACGACCTCACTCCCCTACTCCATCATCCCACGACTCACTTACTCCTCAGCGACGTCGTGTCAGTGACTCGTATTCAGAGGGTGATGACGATGATGAGGATGAGGAGGAGGAGGAGGAGGAGGATGTTGCTCCAGATGAGGCCGCTCCACCAGATCAGGGATTTGCACCCCTAGTGCACTCACCCGAGCCAGACTCTCCCGATCACATACTTGAGCCCGATTCTCCTGAGCATCCTTTCGAGCTAGCATCACCACCTCATTCACCAGTGCCCGACAGCCCACTAGCCCCAGATACTTCATCGGAGGTTGCTTCAGAGACGGCAGTCCATGGAGAGACGGGTCAGATTTGGGGACAGATCGCTACCATTGAGCAGAGGATCAGTCAGATAGCTGATCAACTAGTGGGAGTCTCAGCAGCTAGGTTCGGAGATGTTGAGAGAGACATGGGAGTGTTGTTTAGTAGGATCACCTCCCTGAGGCGTGATCAAGTGGACTGGAGTGATGCATTTAGAGACTTACAGAGAGGACTTTTGACTGCCCGCGACACCGACAGAGCCCTTTGGCGTAGGGTCGCCGCGCAGTAGACTTTGATTGATCAGCTTAGGAGTGATCGTGAGGCGGACCGCATTGAGATTACATCCATGTGGACACAGATGACAGACCTAGAGGCTGCTTTGAGAGAGATTCGCCGTGCTCATGGCTAGTTATGCTTAGATTTATGATGGTTGTACTATCTCTAAACTAAGGAGTCCTTAGTTAGAGGTGTTAGTGTTGTTGACTATCTTTGTTACTTTTAGTTATCAGTGTCGTCTTTGAACGATCAGTTATCTTTATCTTTCGTTGTACTTCGAGGAACTTGTTTCGTTACCAGTGTTATTAAGGATGGAAATTTTTGTGAAATATCGTTTTGAGCATAAATTGTTTATGATGTGAAAGGGATTGTATTCTTATTGTTATGATTAGTATTCGTGTTGATATTCAACCTTGTGATGACCACTTCCTGGTACCATGTTACATATTGTTTGGAAACTTATGATTCTTATGTCTTGTTATTCAGATCAATGGCTCCAAGACGATACCCAGTTAGGGCTAACCGTACAGTGCCTACTGTTGTCAACACTGGTCGTCGAGGCCGTCCCTCGGCTCGAAATCCTCGTGGTCGGAATACCAACAATCCGAATACCCACAATCCAACTATTGAAGAACAAAATGTGAATGATCAGGGTGTCAATGGTCACACTCCACCAAACACCCCTCCTGACAATCAAGCTTTAATTGAACAACTCGTGGCTCAATGTGTTGCTGAAATCTTAGCTAAATCTAATCACTCGAATACCTCTGCTGGAACTCCACCACCTGCTAGAAACCGTGGTTGTACCTATAAAGAATTTCGCACTTGTGGGCCAACTGAGTTTGGCGGAACCGAAGGGGTTGTTGTGCTAATGAGGTGGATGGAGAAAATTGAATCTGTGTTCGTTGTTAGTAACTATGAGGAAACACCAAGGTTAAGTATGCTACCTTCTGTTTGAAAGACGAAGCATTAACTTGGTGGAACAACTACCTCAAGTCTATTGGGAGTGAAGTGGCTTATGCTATGACATGGGATCAGTTCAAGGCCTTGTTGATTAAGACCTACTATCCAAGGAATGAGGTTAAGAAACTGGAAATTGAATTCTGGAATCATAAGGTGAAGGGTACTGACATGACAACTTACAACCGTCGTTTCCAAGAATTGTCACTACTTTGCCCCGAGATGGTTCTTACTGAGGCACTCAAGATTGAACGCTACACTGATGGGTTGCCACTAGCTACTAGGAACGATGTGATTGCTGCAAATCCGACTAACCTTCATGAAGCTGTTACCACAGCTCAACGTTTGATGGATTCACTAGTTCTTGAATGTTCTGAAAAGGGGAAGACGGATAAGAGGAAAAGGGAGGATCAACCTAAGGGTAATGACCACCCGAACAAGAGACAAGAAGTTGCCAAGGTTTATGCCATTACTGATGGGGAAAAGAAGGGGTATAGTGGAAACAAACCGTACTGCAACCGTTGTAAGCGTCATCATCACGGGAAATGCAGTATTGGGTGCCGAAATTGCTCAAAGATTGGACACATAGCTAAGGATTGCAAATCCAAATCCCTGAACCTGGTGCAATTAACTCAGGGAACAGACTGGAAGACAAATGTCACTTGTTATGGATGTGGGAAGAAGGGACACTATAAGAATGAGTGTCGTGGACAGTGGAACCAAGGAAATCAGGGAAACCCAGGAAATGGAGGAAATCAGGGAAATCGAGGGACTGGAGGAAATCGGGGAAATCAAGGCGCTGGAAATCAGCAGGGAAATATGGGAGCAGCCCAAGGAAGGGTATATGTTATTGGGAAGGAGATCAAGGAGGACCCGACTGTTGTTACTGGTACGTTCCTTCTCAACAACCGTTATGCTTCTATATTGTTTGATACTGGTGCCGATAGGAGTTTTGTATCTAATACATTTATGCCTTTGCTCGAAAATCCCCCGATAGCCTTAGGAATTGAGTACAATGTTGAGTTAGCAAATGGGAACCTTGAAAAGATAGACACCATTATTCGCGGCTGTACGTTGAATTTCTTAAACCATCCCTTCAACATCGATCTCTTACTCGTTACCTTAGGAAGTTTCGATGTCATCATCGGCATGGATTGGTTATCCAAGTATCATGCTAATATCATCTGCGATGAGAAGATAGTTCAAGTGCCCTACGGAAAAGAAGTCTTGATCATACAAGGGGATAGGAGTGATCGTGGGGGTCCCTCCCGATTGAACATCATCTCCTGTACAAAGGCTCAGAAGTACGTAGAAAAGGGAGGTTACCTTTTCTTGGCCTGGATTTCTAAAAATAAAGGAAAAGAGAAGAACGAGAAAAAGATTGAAGACGTACCCATCGTCAGAGATTTCCTGGAAGTATTCCCAGATGACTTACCCGGAATCCCACCGGCAAGACAAGTCGAATTTCAGATTGAACTAATACCTGGAGCTGCACCCGTAGCTCGAGCACCCTACCGCCTTGCTCCTACCGAGTTGGAAGAGCTATCAAAACAGCTGGCAGAACTGTCTGAAAAAGGATTCATACGACCAAGTTCATCACCTTGGGGAGCTCCAGTATTGTTTGTAAAGAAGAAGGATGGATCCTTCCGCATGTGTATTGACTATAGAGAGCTGAACAAATTGACAGTGAAGAACCGATATCCTCTACCCAGGATCGACGATCTGTTTGATCAACTTCAAGGATCGAGTGTTTACTCGAGAAGAAGATATTCCAAAGACCGCGTTCAGAACTCGTTATGGACATTACGAGTTCCAAGTGATGCCGTTCGGTTTAACCAACGCCCCAGCGGTATTCATGGATCTCATGAACCGCGTGTGCAAGCCCTATTTGGATAAGTTCGTGATAGTATTCATTGATGATATTCTGATCTATTCCAAGAGTAAAGAGGAGCATGAAGAGCATCTAAGACTCATCTTGGAATTACTGAAGCAAGAACAACTGTACGCAAAATTCTCGAAGTGTGAGTTTTGGATCTCTACCGTACAATTTTTGGGTCACGTGATCGACAGTCAAGGAATTCACGTGGATCCCGCAAAGATCGAGTCCATTAAAGAATGGGCCGCCCCTCAAACCCCAACTGAAGTTCGTCAATTTCTAGGTTTAGCTGGCTATTACCGAAGATTCATCGAGGGATTCTCTAAAATAGCCAAACCTCTGACTAAGCTAACCCAGAAGAACGTAAAGTACGAATGGGGAGACGATGAAGAAGAAGCTTTTCAACTGTTGAAGGAAAAGTTGTGTAGTGCACCTATCCTAGCCTTAACCGAGGGAAGCGAAGACTTCGTCGTGTACTGCGATGCTTCGCACAAAGGTTTAGGAGCTGTCCTGATGCAACGGGAGAAAGTGATAGCATATGCTTCACGGCAGCTCAAGACCCATGAGAAAAACTACACAACTCATGATTTGGAACTAGGTGCAGTAGTATTCGCACTTAGAATATGGAGACATTATCTGTACGGCACGAAGTGCATAGTGTATACCGACCATAAGAGTTTACAACACATCTTGGACCAGAAAGAGCTAAACATGAGACAGCGTCGCTGGTTAGAGTTACTCAGTGATTATGACTGCGAAATTCGCTATCATCCCGGTAAAGCTAATGTAGTTGCTGATGCTCGTAGTCGGAAAGAACGAATACCACCATTGCGAGTTAGATCTTTGGGAATGACTATTAGTTCACCATTACCATCTCAGATTCTTGCAGCCCAAGCTGAAGCATTAAAAGAAGAAAACCGACCGCACGAAAATCTCCCTGGAATGATAGAAAACGAAAATGGCTTCGTAAGGCGTTCTGACGGAACCTTATGTTTTGGAGACAGAAGCTGGATACCACTTTATGGGGGAATTCGTGAGTTGATTATGCACGAGTCGCATAAATCAAAATACTCCATTCATCCCGGATCTGATAAAATGTACCAAGACCTGAAGAAACTGTATTGGTGGCCTAACATGAAGGCTGAAATCGCCCTGTATGTCAGTAAGTGCTTAACGTGTGCAAAGGTGAAGGCTGAACATTCAGAGACCGTTAGGGTTATTGATACAACCTGAACTCCCTATTTGGAAATGGGAGCGGATCACCATGGACTTTATCACTAAACTACCAAGGACCGCCAGTGGTTGTGATACCATTTGGGTAATCGTAGACCGACTCACTAAATCCGCTTACTTTCTTGCAATCAAAGAGAACGACAGTATGGATAACCTTGCTCGACTATATCTGAAAGAAGCCATTTCTCGACATGGTGTGCCAATATCGATTATTTCAGATCGAGACAGTCGTTTCACTTCAAACTTTTGGAGGTCCCTCCAAACGGCCATGGGAGTAATACTCGTTATGAGTACTACCTATCATCCCCAAACAGACGGCCAGAGCGAGAGGACTATCCAGACATTGGAAGATATGCTACGAGCTTGTGTTATCGATTTCGGAAAAGGCTGGGAGAGATACTTGCCTTTGGCCGAGTTTTCGTACAACAATAGCTATCATGCCAGCATTAAGGCCGCACCTTTTGAGGCATTGTATGGCCGAAAATGCCGATCCCCGATCTGTTGGGCTGAGGTTGGCGACAGTCAAGTTACTGGTCCCTAACTTGTTAGAGAAACTACTAAGAAGATAGTTCAAATCCGTGACCGTTTGCAAGCTGCACGAGACCGACAAAAGAGCGATGCTGATAAGAGACGTAAACCTCTCAAATTCCAGGTCGGAGACAGGGTCATGTTGAAAGTCTCACCATGGAAAGGGGTGATACGTTTTGGCAAGCGCGGAAAGCTCAATCCTCGTTACATCGGACCATTCCAAATCCTCGAAAGAATTGGACCGGTAGCCTACAAACTCGAATTACCACCAGAACTGAGTAACGTGCACAACGTGTTCCATGTATGTAACTTGAAGAAGTGTCTTTCTGATGAAACCCCGGTTGTTCCTTTGAGGGAAATCCGGATAGACAAGAACTTAAACTTTACCGAGGAGCCAGTGGAAGTTATGGACTGTGAAGTTAAACGACTGAAGCACAGTCGTATTCCTATTATAAAAGTTTGTTGGAACTCCCGACATGGACCAGAATTCACCTGGGAACGGGAAGATGAGTTCCAGAAGAAGTATCCTCAACTCTTTAAGCCATCGTCGAACAATTCTAAGTGAAACCCGGGACGGGTTTCCTCTGAGGCTGGGAGGCTGTGACAACTGGTAATTTAGGGAGCCATTTTATTACCGCATTTCTTAAATTTTGGCGAAGTAAACATTTTGAGCATGACCTTTTGGAATTATGTTATATTTGACTCGTATTTTGGATTATTTACGTGGATTATTATGTCGTTAAATTATTTGCGTGACATTAATTTAGGCACTACTCCGACTCCGGCACTAGGAAACCTAATAAGTCAAGTTTAAAGGAGAAACGATCACGTTTTATTTTATAAACGTATTTGTTATCAAACTCGATGGAAAAACATTTTTAAGATGAACGGTGATGATTAAAAGTTTAATTGGTAATGTTTAATATTTTTCGGGAATAAAAACTAGCAACCTCGAGAAAGAATAATAAAAATTATCCCGCTAGTCCTTGCACCGACTCCTCAAGTGAAATAGAATACTACACAAGGACCTATTAGCAATATCCGGATTTAATAAAATCCTAAACCCTAACCCTATTTTCTATTATTTCATTTTCACTTCATCATTAACCTCTCTCTCCCTTCTCTCTATTAGCCGCCGCCGGCCACACCCCAACCACACCACCACCACCAAAATAACCCTCACACTCTCCTCTCTCTTTTGATACTACTCACGCGCCTCAAAAACATCCCACCTCCCTCGTATTTTTGCTCCGCCGCCGCCATTAACTCACCACCATCATTTCTATACCCTAAAACCTATAGATCGAGTGAAGAAACGGTAAGAAAACGCGTTTTTACGCGTGGGTTGACTCACCACCGAGTCAACTCGTGGTTATTATTGATTTTTCGGGTTAAAAACAAATGGGTTTTGATATTTTATTAAGTTTTGAACAAATATAAATCGGTTGGTATCGATATGGGTCGTGTATGTCGCGTCTTTGTCGTGTTTCTGTGGTACCGAGAGCTTAAGCTCACGGGTTGGGCTTATTTTCGAGCTTATGGTTCTTGTGGTTGCATCATTTAGTTATTTTGGTTATTATTCTTGTTGTTTGCTTTGGCGTGAAAAAGCTTAGCCGAGAACCTCATGGTCTCGGCAATACTTGTGAGGCTTGAAAACCATTTTTGATGCTACTTTTGATATTATGTTGTTGTTGTTGTTGTTGTTTAGTTTTTGTTGTTGGAAATTGAGGCCGAAGACCCCAAGGGTCCATTCGGTTTGGTTGATGAAAAATGGGAATCGATTGTGTGACGATTATTAGTTGACGGAGATTAGGTTAGACGTGTGTCGTAGACGACCATGAGTGGTTGAAGTGGATTGCGATGATGAGATTTAAATTGTTGTATATATTGTTTGGATACGGATTGATATAATAAGCCGAGAGGTCATGACTCGGACTTGTGACTCGAAACAAATAATAACTCAAGATAAAAATAAAAATGAACTCGAAACATACGCATAAATATATATATGCAACAACGATAATCACGTGAGCGTTTTCAAATAAATAATAACAAGTATATTATACTTGTTGGTTTATTAAAAACAAAACTAAAGTTTGTTTTATAAATCACTAGTTTATTAAAAACATAACTAAAGGTTTATTTTTATGAGTTATTAAAAGTTTCGAGGGCACGCAAATCTAAGAAGAGTATTTATGTTTTGTGATTCTAGCGCCAAGTCTCGGATTAGTTGACGTCAATAACCTCAACCCACATGGTTATCGGACTTATTGGGCTGACGAGTCCAATAAGAGCCCCATAAGCATGTCGGAAGAGATATATTAATGGACAATTCATCCTCATGACTTACCTAGTATGATTATTGAGTTTCGGATAATAAATTACTCAAAAGAATTACGAGACTTATCGAGTTGACGAACTCGATAAGAACCCGACAATTCGTTCGCATAATTTATCAAATCAAAACTTAGTCATACGTCCTTGATTGCGAGTCGTTTGATCTTAATTGCTACGTGGCGTGAGTACACTTGAGTCGTGTCATGTCACCACTACACACCCGTCGATACCAAACGCTAATAACGGATATGAGAAAGAGATTTTGGAATTTAAAACGGAATCTACTTGGGATGGTTTACTTTGGAAGCTTTTACGTTTGAAGATGATGTTAAGGTTAGTTTACATTATTAGGTTGTGCCGAGTCCGAGAGTGCTGATATTTGAGAGTCGCCGATTACTTTGCTTCAGTAGATCTTGTTTGTACTTGCGTGCTTGAGGTGAGTTTCATAGCCCCACTTTTACTCTTTTAAACGTTTATTTAACTTGGGGGAGAAAACATGCAACTCTTTTCTGGACCTGCAACTACTTTTTGATTTGCTTATGTGTTGACTAGTTAAGGGTTAGATTTACGGTAGATGTTGACTTAGTCTAGGGTAGCAATCCCTTGCTATAACTGTGATGCCTAGCTAAGAATAGATATCTGCTTACGGCCTAGACCAAGGTAGCAATCCCTTGCTATAGCCATGTTACCTGGCTAGAGTCTCTAGGGCCCTACTTGAGATCTCGTTAAGATAATTGGTATGATTGGTTTTGGTATGATTTGGTTTTGGAATGATTCTTGGTTTTGGAATGATTGATGAAAGTATGAAATCTATCTGCCCTTAGTCCCACATAACAAATAACTCTATCAGGTCTGCTATTTAAACTCATGATTAAACCTATGAACTCACCAGCGTTGGTTGACCTTTTTAGCATGTTTTTCTCTGGTAATTGATGAGGTTTACTTTGCTTATTACTTTGGAGGCTTGGCGTATGGCATGGCTAAGGATCAACATTCACTCTGATAATGTTATGGGGACCTAACTCATATGTTTTCTTTTTGGGCCTTTCTTTAAATACTTTTGGTTGAAATGTGAACTCGAGATATGGATTTTTGAATGTTTTACGTAACGGATAATTCTATCCTGCTTTTCTATGCTTGTGTCTTATACCAATTTAGTAGCACCCCGAAAGCTTGATTAAGTCTTCCGCTGAACCGAATTTTGGGGATGTTACACAAAACAACTAAATATGATGATTCTAACACACGTATACACGAAAATAAAGCCGATCATCAAATTTCATCATAAAAGAGATTAAGCCAAAAGATAGCTTAAATCCGGAAAATTGATAACAATACATGTTATCATCAATCTAAGTCAAGCTAATACAGGTAAAAGTTAAGTGCTACCATAATGTCTTAACAAACACATAAAATTGACCATACAAAGTCTAATAAACTATTGTTCCAAACGCTCCTTAAATCTCACTTATCTTTCAATATTTTAAGTATTTTCTTCTGATCCTTGCGGAGTTTCATCATCCATCGTCCTACATTCTTCAAAATTCCCTTTCTTTGTCGATGTTCCTGAGACTCATTATCAAGAGAAGGAAGTTGACGCAAGTAATCGAGTGGAGGAATCTTAGAGTTAGGTAAACCATCTTCGTTACTAGCCGATGATGATGATGAAGATGAGGATGAGATGTAAGCCCTTTTCCTTTTCCTACTGCCACTCTATGGTCACTAAGTGGAATGAAGGTGTGTGGGATTTCGATGTAATCTGGAACAAAGCCAAATGAATATAGAGGAATAGGAATGGAGGCTCTAAACAAACATGTAAGAAGCATTCCATATGGCATGGCGGTTTTTCCTAAGACATGTATATTGGCCATTCTTATGGCGATATAGTTAGCTAGATTGAACTTTTGATGAGTAGACACACAATAGAGCATGTAGCATAAGCTAGCATTCACATGATCTTTGTTTCCAATAGTGCTAATAACATTTGCTCTAAGAATCTCTTCAAGTTTCTTAAATTCGGGTTTGAGTTCATTGAGTTCCATAGCAAATGGATCTCAACTTACTTGTTTGCCTCGGAGTTTCTTAGTTTGGTTGCTTCTAGGGTTGAAGAGATGATCACGGATAGTTTCTTTGGGAGTTAGAGGAGTGTCATATGGGTGTTCACGACCAAGGTTAGACTCAAGAATGGTTAAAGCCATTTTTCTGAGTAGAAACAAGTTCCTTCACTAGGAATGCCTAATACTTCCCTGAAATGATCTAAAGGGAAATTGTAGTGATTTTGGTTTACTTTGAAATGGATGCTAAAAGATCCAAGGTCGTCAGTGCTGAGTTTTACAGAAGCATAAAACTCAAGAATGAACCTAGGGATGATGGGCTCATCTATGTCTAGGAGTGCATCAAATTGAATAGCAGTCATTTATTCACGGATGTTTGTTTCTTCTAAGAATGATGAATCTACAGTTCTGCCTTCATGAACATAACGACTTTCTAAAGCTTTAAAATTTTTGACTTGAGCTTCTGAGAGTCCCTTTGTTTGATGATGTTTGGGTAAGTACTTGGTAATCTTTTTGTGATCATAGTTAGTAGCGGTAGGCATGATTTTCCTAGACATGAATGCTATACAATTTTTAGTTAGAATAACATAATATATATATATATATATATATATATATATATATATATATATATATATATATATATATATATATATATATATATATATATATATATATATATATATATATATAGAATCTGGATCGATTGAGAAGGTTTTTATTTTGAGAAGATTGAGAAGGTTTTCAAAAACGATAGATTTTTAACTTTGATTCATGTTTTTCAAGCGTAAAACTCATTTTAATGTGATTAAAATTCAAAATGTGTAAAAAAAATTTGAATCAATGTTAAAAATCTCTCGATTTTGCGATATATGTAGAATACTGAATCACCTGTACAAATTTAATGAATCATCATCATAACTCGATTTTAACAATGATTTGTGAATCAAATTTGTAATTTATAGATTCGATTCACCATAAAATGATGTTTTACTTGTGAATCAAATCAAAAACATGAATCAGTTTGTTCAAACGAAGATTTCTCAATCTTCTCAAAATAAAAACCTTCTCAATGGAACCGGATCCTATATATATATATATATATATATATATATATATATATATATATATATATATATATATATATATATATATATATATATATATATATATATATATATATATACGC
>CP139508.1:214779055-215079055 GCA_021014915.2 Artemisia tridentata subsp. tridentata | reverse complement strand
TTCTTGATTTTGGACCATTTGACTTTTAACTTAATCCATTATTTACCAAGATGATGTTTTAGGAGGAGGTGGTGAATGTTATGTAAAAAAAATTCCTTGACTTTGTTTACTTTACTATTTTGTGAGTTCTCGAGAAATGCACCTTCATATGACTTATGGGTTGAGTTAGGTGAGATAGTCTTAAAATGAATCAATTTTTTTCTACGTATTTTAAGATGTCCTAAAGTAGTAATGGTTTAAGTATATGTATTTAAGATAGGACAGCATGCCCAATTGTCATTTTGCAAGCATCACGAAGGTGTTGGTCATATTTCGACTTGGGTAGAATCCTAACATGTTCCTTAGATAGTATTGATCCCATATAGTTGAGTTATAGATCAAGAAGATAAGACAATGCTTGTTTCATCTAATATTATGTCACAAACGTTTAAAATACCTTATCCTACTTATTTGCCAGATATCACATACTATGCTTCACAGAAGTTGTTATACTCATTACGGCACATATAAATTATATTAAGCAAGTTAAAGTCTAAACTATTTAAGAGATCAATCATCATCAAAATAGATAGAGTCATGAGGAATCATACCTTTTCCAATGATAATATCTATGAATGCTATGATGCGACCTCCATCGTGTACTATGTAGAAGATACCTTTGTTTCTCCCCATGTGTCTTGATGTCCTATTTATTTTAAATACATTCGTCTGGATCTAACTTATCTTTCAAGCATACCTAATGAAAGCTCAATCATTTCGTCTCCAATATCTTATGGGTCCATTTGGGTTAAAGTATTACCATGGTTCACTAATGTCTAAGAGAAAATCAAAGAAGATTTGTTCTCTAACCATGGTTCCTTCGGATAATGAGGTATCTACTATTGTTTTAACTTTATCCTTATCATTTCCTATAGTTGTACTAGTGCTAGGTTTTCTAGAAATCTTAACTTGTTTAGTATCATTCAAATTTTGACTTTTCTGTTTAATGGTTGTACCTGCGGATCCTTTGGTTATACCTGGCGGATCCAAAGTTTTGGATCTGTGGGATCCGTGGGTCACTGACTCCATTGATGTAGTTTTATTTTCTTTTGTCGTTTGATTCTGAAAGTCACTTAAGTAACCATTTTTCATAAAATCTGGTTTGAAACTACCATGAGGTATTTTTAGTAACCTCATCACGTCATCTACACAGTTTAGGTGTTTATCAAATCTCTTAAGTTTGTTTTGTTTCATAAAATCTTTCTGTGTAAGTTTTATCGTTTCTATTTCGTGTTTTATTTTCTGACATGATACACATGTTTCAATGCTTTTGTCGTTTTCTAATCCTAAACTTTTTCTTTTAACCGACTAATTTTATGTTCTAAAAATTCCTTTTTGGTTTTTAAGAACTTATTGTTGCTTATTATTTTTGGAATGAATTTACGTAGTTTGTTATATTCTATATCTAACATGTTATCATCAATGATAGAGTATGAATCAGAATGTACCTCGTTTATGTTGATAGCCATGAGAGCAACCTCGTTGTCATCGTCTTTTTCACTTTCACTCCACGTTCTAGTAACGAGTGCTTTTTGAGATATGTTCTTTGTAGACTTCGAGCATTCTTCTATCAATTGAGTAAAATCCCCACATTTAAAGCATTTTCTATCTATCTTCTCTTTCTTATTACCGTGATCTTTCCTAAATGATTCCTTTTCTTCACGAGGTGGACTTACGAACTTTCCTCGTCTTTTGAAGAATTTCTTTAGATCTCTTAAGGTCATGGCATGTTCTTCATTTTCACTATTGGAACATGATTTCTCATCATCACTTGATTCAGCTTTAGCTTTCAAGGCAATGGACCTCATTTTCTCCTTTTTGCCTTTAACTATCTCCGAATCTTTTTCTATCACTATTTCATGAACTTTGAGGTTTCCTATGAGCTCGTCCAATGTCATACTTGAAAGATCCTTAGATTCTTCAATAGCTGTCACTTTTTCTCTCCATTTCGGGTGAAGTGCTCTTAGAAATTTCCTGACAAAATTATTACTTGAAAAAGATTCATCAAGTGCTTTAAGTGATGTAATAATAGTGTTATACCTAACAGACGCACTATCAATTGTCTCATTTTCAGAGATAACAAATTATTCGTATTGTTGAACAAAAAGATCAATATTGTTATCTTTTACTTGTGAGTTTCTTGATGAGTGATAATTAGATATTGCCAAATATCTTTAGCAGTTTTACACATAAAAATTCTTTCATATTCATTCTTAGGTAAGACGTTGTAAAGCATCATTTTGGCTTCATTGTTGATGCTTGATCTCTTTTGCTACAAAAAGAAAGATCACTACTGAATGATATGGGTTAGTAAATGAAAGAATGTATGTTTTCTAATGTGTAAGTGATAAAATGCTCAAATGGTCAGTTTGCTATTTATAGGCAAAACTGAGTGAACAGGCGGCGGATCCGGCGGATCCCAAAAAAGGGATCCGTCCTTTATACCATTTGGATCCGCCACATCAGGACAGCTAAGAGATTTGAGAATCTTTCCAAATCTTGCATAATCTTTCCATATCTTTGTCAAGTCATTTCAAGATCTTCCAATGTCAACTCTTTGGCTTGAAGATCTAACCAAAATATTACAAGATCTTTCAAAGATTACATGTGTGATGTATGCCATGATGTCATTCTATATAAAGTTTCCTTTTTAGGAAATAAACATGTAAAAATGTAAAATGCAATGTCTTAGTGATCTTTGTGAAATATAAATGTGTTTTAAAATCTTTAGCTAGTATTTATGATTTGCTAAAAGAAATACTTTGTATTTGTTATTATCAAAACAAAGTAAAGATAAAGTTTCCTTTTTAGGAAATAAATTTGTAAATGTACCTTTTAATGATTTTGTGAAGTATAAGATGTGTTTTAAAAAGGACTTTAGCTAGTATTTATAATTTGCTAAAAGATATACTTTTGTAATTGTCATTAACAAAACTAAGTAAAGATCGTAAAATATAAATAACGTTTTTAGTACGATATTTGTATTAACAGATTCTTTTTGGTGTTCTTGTTGTGGCCGAGCAAGATGGAGAGAAAAAGAGATAATACTTGAAGTTTTTAGCTAGTTGATTTGTAGTGAATGTGTTATGCAAATTAAATCACAAAACATATATTTTTGTGCATTAATGATAGTCCAAGTTAATCGTGTGATATGGAGAATTAAGGAGGCTGGTTGGGGGGGGGGGCGGCACATGGAAGAAGAAAAAAATGAAGAAATGGGCTAATTAAAGATCTTGTCTAAATGATGGAAGTATTAGTTTGTTTTGTGTTGATGAAGCGAAAAGTGTACCGCTTTTAGGGGGTCATTTAAGCCCTAAATCGTATTTATTTGATCAAATATTGCCCTAAATCGTTCCTTTTGTCATTTTAGGTACTTTGGAGAAGAAATCTGGAAAAGGAAGCATTTTGGACGTTTTTGGAGCATAAAAGTGAAGAATTTGACAAAATGCCAAAGCTGCTGGAAAAGTACACGTGACGGCGTCAAGGATTGCTCCTGACGGCGTCACGGCTTGGCAAAAGAGGTGGATATGACAAATACACGTGACGCGCCAGAAAGTTTTACAAAGGAAGTCTGACGGCGTCACCCTTTAAGGTGATCAAGGCCGTCTCGTGCTAAGACAAAAAGAGATGGCCATCAGGATTAAAGAGTGACGGCGTCACCCTTAACCTTGACGGCGTCAGCTTCTGATAGGCCAGAACGGATTTTGGAGGATTAAAGAGGGACGGCGTCAGGAAGACCATCCGGGAACCCTAGCCGCGGCGAGGTGACGGCGTCACCTCCTACAACGTGATGTCGTCAGCCCCTAAATTCTATATATAGTTTTGCAATTTTTATTCATTGTGGGCAACTTTGTGAGGAGAAACCCTAATACGATTTTTCTGCTACTTTTAAGGGTTTTATACCCTTGGATCTCCCATGTTCAATTGAAGATAAGTAATCAATTAATCATTCAATATGTCTATGTGTTGTTTGATTATATATTGTTCTTGTCTTTTAATTAACATGCTAGGCTAGATTTATCTTGTGTTTGCTTAGATCTAATGAAACCTAACTATTGATTATTGGTTGTTGGTGTGTTATTAATTGTATTGGATGATTGCTTATCGATGTTTGGCTTAAGAAAACTGGCTAACTTCCTATACGGTAACTTGCTTGAACGTCTTAAGAAACATGAACCAATGCGTACTAAGGTTTTTATGGTTGTATTTAATGCATGAGCGAATTCTAGTGATCCCATGTTAGGAGCTTCTTAGCCGGCTCGACATAGGAGTGAAGTAGGAGCTTATAGAGTTGGGGACGTACGTACGCCACCCCACGATTGGTATTAAGGAATACACCCGTCATCCACGCAATTAATACACACTAATCAACCGGTAAAAGATAGTTAGGGAGTAAGGAAATCTAAGTAAACACATTTCTCTCCATATAAGTTCCACAACCTTTTCATTTTCAGTTATTTTATTTTATTTGCAATTGTAGTTATTTGGGTTAGTTGACTAGCAACTAATTCCGCCCACTCCTTCAAACCCGAGATTTTACTTGTTTTTATAAAAAATAAAAAAAATACAAAAAGAATCTTCCCTCACCCTTAGACCTATTAAAGTAGAATTTCAATCCTAACGACACTATTCCCCTAGAGAATGATCAATCCCCCGGTACTTGCCACTACACTATACTACATCGGTCAGGTACACTGCCTGGTGGGGATTGCAAGCCTCTTGAGACCCCTCGAGAGGTAAAACCTGTTGTAAGGTCGCAAAACCACGCATCAAGTTTTTGGCGCCGCTGCCGGGGAATAGTTATTGTTTAGGTTGAATTTTTATTTTATTAGGTCTACTCACTAGATTCCTTTCTAGTGAGATTTTTATTTTATTTTTCTAGGTTTTCTTTAGTCTATCTTTTTTCTTCGTTTCTTTGTTTGTAACCATTACCATCCGACATCATGGAAGGTGGTAATATCCTCGATCCCAACAACCCACCGCCACAACAACACCCACCTCCTAGAGCCCGTACCTTAGGAGACTACTCCCGTCCTAGCCACCATGGCTATCGAAACACCATTGAGCTCACTCAAGGAGCCAATGTCACTCCCTTGCGATCCGACACCATCCGGTTGGTGCAAAGCGGATGCGCATTCCATGGACTTCGTTCCGAAGATCCTAATAAACATCTCAAGGACTTTCTCAAAATCGTTGATTCCATAGACCTTGATGTTGCCACTCGAGAGACGACCCGACTACGTCTCTTTCAATTCTCTCTGCGGGACCAAGCTAGTCAATGGCTAGAGCGCCTACCCGCAGGATCCATCACCTCTTGGGATGATCTCACCACTCGTTTCCTCGCTCAGTTTTTCCCACCAGGAAGAACTACCAAGCTAAGGAATGATATCTTGATGTTCCAACAACGTCAAGGCGAAACCCTCTACGAGGCATGGACTCGATTCAAGGACTTACTCCAAAAAGTCCCTCACCATGGCATAGAACTTTGGCTCCAAGTCCAAATCTTCTATGACCACATCAATCTCTCCAAGAGGCAAACCATTGACCAATCGGCCGGTGGTAAGCTACGTGATCTAAGTGCGGAACAATCATGGGCTCTCCTGGAAGATCTTGCTCTTTATGACAACGAAAGTTGGAATGATCCCCGTGATTTAAATAAAACGGTCAAGGCAATATCTTTGCCTTCGAACAATTCAAGCACTTCCGACCGTAGGATCATAGAACTTGAAGACCAAGTCAAGTTTCTTATGAAATCCTACGAGGCTCCTAAACCTTCAGGCCAAGTGAACAAAATCACTTCTTCATGTGAATTATGTAGTGGTCCCCACGACACTCGTGATTGTGTGGAACTCCCCGAACAAGCTTTTGCGGACTACGCATCCTCGCGTACCGACGGAGCGGGAGACAGGTGGTACGCTTTTAAACCCGATCCAAATCCCTACGGTGATTCATACAACCCCTCATGGAGAAATCACCCAAACCTTAGGTGGAAGCAAAGCCAAAACACACAACAAACCAATTCTTCCAACCCACCTAACCGTTTCCAATCAAGCGGTTCCAACTCAAACCGTACTTTCAACAACAATCCTTCCAGCAATGGTAGTACCCAAAACTTTGAAGGATCGATGTCCCAATTTATGGCATCTCAAGAAGCTCGTTTGGCCAAGTTTGAAGCCGATTTCAAACAAAAACAAAGCGAGATGACCAATAAGATTGACACTTTGTTGAAAGCCCTCAATAACCGAGAAATGGGAGCACTCCCTAGCAACACAGTCAAGAACCCGAAACTAAACGTCAACGCCATTTCATCGGTTTCGTCTCCTAGTTCTTGTCCACAATATTATTCGGTCAATTCCATGAGCACGTGTTTCAAACAAACCCAAGTCATCCAAAAGGACCAACAAGTTAAGATATCAAACACTAAATTGGTCAACAACATAGTTGAAACACCTCCCACTCAAAACCTTGACGAAGAATTCAAGGAGCTCCACCTTGAAAGTCCGGTTATTGATGTGTTGGATGAGAAGAAGCTCAAGTTAGGCAAAAAAGGGACCGCCTTCGTTCAAAACAAACTACCTAAGAAGTTAGATGATCCGGGCTTATTTGTTCTACCTTGCAAGATCAGTAATTTGGAGGCTTATGACACATTAGCCGATCTTGGATCAAGCCTTAACCTACTTCCGTTACCTCTCTACACCTCTCTAAAACTAGGGAAACTTGAAGAAACCGAGGTAATAATAGGCTTAGCGGATGGAAGTGTTGCTTACCCAGTTGGAGTAGTCAAAGACGTGTTAGTACACATAGGAAAATTAGCCATGTTAGCCGATTTCCACGTCCTTGATATGGTTAGCGACCCTACATGCCCCTTGTTGATAGGTAGAGGATTTTTAGCGACCGCTAGTGCTATGATTGATTGTAAGGAATCTAAGATAGCGGTAGGAGAAGGTGATACTTGGTCAGTCTATGATGTGAAGAAACATGCCTATGATACTAGTGAGGAACCAACACCCCATTGGTTAGAATTAAATAGGAGACCATCTAGATATGGACCTTGGATCGATAGAGACTTCATAGGACCCCAACGCCTATTTTACCTAGAAGAGGACTTTGTGAACCGAACACATACGGTAGAGCAACTCTTGGCTAGGGACACCGAATTGGATCCATTTGAAGACCCTCTAGTTTTTAGGAAGATGATTGATTTCCTAGGAGTTCTGCCAATTAACCTAGGGATGAATAAGTGGACTTGTAAGGACGATGATCATAAGTGGGATTGGGACAAACCACCCAAAGATGGAGATGGGTCATGGCATATTAAGATGACATTGTATGACCCGGATGGAGAGAGGTTTGAAAAGATATACCGTACTATGCGGACCAATAGAAAACTTCAATCCAAGCTTAACCCTAAAGATGTCCTCGATGATGATCTCACTTACATAGGTTAAAAGGACTTTGAGTCTAGCTACAAGACTCGTTAATAAAGAAAAGCGCTTCTTGGGAGGCAACCCAAGCTTTATTTGCTTTGTGTGTTTATTTATTTGTTTGTTTGATTTTATTTGCTTCCGTATGTATGTTTAATTTTTATTATTATTGATTCATGTTCGAAACTAAATTGTGAAAATGCTTTATCTTGTTTTTAACTTCGTCTTAACTACATATAAAAGGTATTTTGCAAAAGATAAGTGTAAGGGGAATCCAAATCAGTTTATTAGAACAAATGAACATGAATCATAACAATATTGAATTAACATACATATTAGTAATTGTTTGAGTCAAATGCTTGTATCGAGTCATAATGATATTTTGCAGGAATTCCAGGAAGTAAGGTATAGGTTTTTCCAGAAATTTTCCGAAAACTTAACATGAGAATTCTGTCAGATCATTTCTGACGGCGTCAGGTCTTACAACCTGACGGCGTCAGGTTTTAATTTTCTGAAATTTTTGAAAGTTTTGTTTTTCTTCCGGAATCATAAAATGCTTTATTAAATCTCTAACTTATAAACTCCAGGAATCTGCAAAATAATCATTCCACAAGCATTATATCCTTATACAGATTTATCCCGCCGATGTTATGCAGGTTTTCGTGTTTGTTTTCTCAGGTTTAACAGGTTATTTTGGACAAGGAGATGTATGTGGAATCAAGCTTTTGGCGATGCTTTAGTCTTGGAGCTTCTACATTCTCTTGGAAGAAGATCTAACCATGTTACCTCTTTATCCACCGAACGAATCAGGGGAGTATTTGATTTCATTCTTTTACCTTATTTACTTTTACATCTTGTTATTTGAACATTGGGGATAATGTTCATCTTAAGTGTAAGGGGGGGTAAAGTACGATACCTTAGAGAATGCAATTACGCTTGATTTTTCGTTTGTTTAATGGTAGATGTGTAATAAAACTAAGAGAAATACCTGTTAAGGCAATTTTAGTGCCAAATTTAAAATTTTTTACAGCATATAGGAGTGAAACTTTGGTCTTAATGAGCGTCTCATGGATAGGAGTTATATGACTAGCACAAAACCGTACCACTAAAAAAATTTTCCACCCCCAAATATGTGAGGTTCGCCCCTAGAATTGGTAGGAAAAACATTTATGCTATGATGTGTTTACCGGTAGCACTTAGATTCTAGAACTTGCGTCAGGACCATTCCGAGGCCACAAGTGAGACTACATTCGTGTAGTTAGATTTACTACATGATAAGAGGCATTTGGATTAACCCATTGTTTTACACCTGTGTTTTTGTTATAATTACATTGGCTACATTGGTCAAGTAATTCTCCCACACCCTTTGCGTTGTACTCATTTTTAGTACACGATACCCCTAGTACACCCCTCAGAGCCTATCTTTTCGTTTCTAACTTTAAGCATTTTACTCAAAGTAAGAATTTGTTTACACCCCACTTAAATGTACACCCAAATCGCCTTAGCCTACCTTGTATGCACTCATTTTTAGTGCATTATTGTGACAACATTTGTTTTAAACCCCAAGTTAATTATCTAATTGATTACATGGTTGCTAAGTCGACTCATATCCTTGTACATATTGTTTTGGGACTATTAGGACTCATGGGTAAAGTACTAGTGTAATGGAGTAATGGGGAAGAACAACATTATTACCCCCATATGTGCTAAATATTTTAAAAGTACTCCAAGTGTTTCGATTATCTTAATTCGAGTCATTAGAATAGTTATTTGTAAAGTTATGTAAGAGTTCAAGTGTAAGGGGAATGCAACGCCCCTACGATGTATTATTTTGGATGGTAGGGCAAGAGTGTATGGAGAAAAAAAAATCGAAAAAAAATCAAGAAAAATACAAAAAAAAAATTGAGAAAAAGAAAAGTAGAAAAAAACATACGGACTACCATCCCGTTTCATTTTATGTTTATTTTATGTTTTTGTCATTTTGTTTTTAGCTTAAGATTGAGTCGAGTCTTGGCTTAGCAACATTGTATAGTACTTGCAATTAATCAAGATCTTTAACTCGCCACCAGTAAAATATCCCTTATCCAACAAAACCGTGTTTATCATATCCCTACACCTAACGTTATAACCCGTTTAAAAGCCCTCTTTGATAGTTTATCTTAGGTGCTTACGCCTAGTGGAGGAGGTTTTGATCCTTTCCCAAGCCTATGGTAATCTATTTGCTATGACAGGTAGTGAGAGATATTATCCATTTTCATTTATGAGATATACTTTTATGACACCTGAGAGATGTGAGTATCTAAACACTACTTGTGAGGTGCTAGTTTGTAATCTCTGTGCTTATTATGATTAAAGTGGAACGACTATTTGTTGTAATTACTTTTATATTAGTGTTAAATGACCCCTAGCTTGTATTTTGATTAGAATAAAAGCGCATTTGCTTGAGGACAAGCAAATCTCAAGTGTAAGGGTATTTGATGAAGCGAAAAGTGTACCACTTTTAGCGGGTCATTTAAGCCCTAAATCGTATTTATTTAATCAAATATTTCCCTAAATCGTTCATTTTGTCATTTTAGGTACTTTGGAGAAGAAATCTGGAAAAGGAAGAATTTTGGACGTTTTTGGAGCATAAAAGTGAAGAATTCGACAAAATGCCAAAGCTGCTGGAAAAGTACACGTGACGGCGTCAAGGATTGCTCCTGACGGCGTCACGGCTTGGCAAAAGAGGTGGATATGACAAATACACGTGACGCGCCAGAAAGTTTTACAAAGGAAGTCTGACGGCGTCACCCTTTAAGGTGATCAAGGCCGTCTCGTGCTAAGACAAAAAGAGATGGCCATCAGGATTAAAGAGTGACGGCGTCACCCTTAACCTTGACGGCGTCAGCTTCTGATAGGCCAGAACGGATTTTGGAGGATTAAAGAGGGACGGCGTCAGGAAGACCATCCGGGAACCCTAGCCTCGGCGAGGTGACGGCGTCACCTCCTACAACGTGACGCCGTCAGCCCCTAAATTCTATATATAGTTTTGCAATTTTTATTCATTGTGGGCAACTTTGTGAGGAGAAACCCTAATACGATTTTTCTGCTACTTTTAAGGGTTTTATACCCTTGGATCTCCCATGTTCAATTGAAGATAAGTAATCAATTAATCATTCAATATGTCTATGTGTTGTTTGATTATATCTTGTTCTTGTCTTTTAATTAACATGCTAGGCTAGATTTATCTTGTGTTTGCTTAGATCTAATGAAACCTAACTATTGATTATTGGTTGTTGGTGTGTTATTAATTGTATTGGATGATTGTTTATTGAATTTAGGCTTAAGAAAACTGGCTAACTTCCTATACGGTAACTTGCTTGAACGTCTTAAGAAACATGAACCAATGCGTACTAAGGTTTTTATGGTTGTATTTAATGCATGAGCGAATTCTAGTGATCCCATGTTAGGAGCTTCTTAGCCGGCTCGACATAGGAGTGAAGTAGGAGCTTATAGAGTTGGGGAAGTACGTACGCCACCCCACGATTGGTATTAAGGAATACACCCGTCATCCACGCAATTAATACACACTAATCAACCGGTAAAAGATAGTTAGGGAGTAAGGAAATCTAAGTAAACACATTTCTCTCCATATAAGTTCCACAACCTTTTCATTTTCAGTTATTTTATTTTATTTGCAATTGTAGTTATTTGGGTTAGTTGACTAGCAACTAATTCCGCCCACTCCTTCAAACCCGAGATTTTACTTGTTTTTATAAAAAACATAAAAATACAAAAAGAATCTTCCCTCACCCTTAGACCTATTAAAGTAGAATTTCAATCCTAACGACACTATTCTCCTAGAGAACGATCAATCCCCCGGTACTTGCCACTACACTATACTACATCGGTCAGGTACACTGCCTGGTGGGGATTGCAAGCCTCTTGAGATCCCTCGAGAGGTAAAACCTGTTGTAAGGTCGCAAAACCACGCATCATGTGTATACATCAGGGTTATCGGGTACCGAGTTAACTAGAAATAAATCGTGACGAGGTAAAATAAAATACGACGAAGTTTTAAAAATTGTAAAATCATATTCCTTGCAAGAATCGGGTGTTAGAATAATTATCGGGTTGAAATATCACAAACCGACGGAGTTATAAGCTCCTAACGGAAAATATAGCAATTGATTTAAAAATACTTGGTAAAGTAATAATATAATCTTTATATCATTATAATTAGTATGAAAATATATTAGGATCATAGTCGGGAGTGTCGGGTATAATGTTAGTAGTAATGACTGAGTGGTAACGTTAATTAAATTATTAAACATACGTTAATGAAAATCACACAAACCCGTGCATGACCTAATATGATAATGATGTTACTGATGATATGTAGACTACTCTAGTCTATATGATGTGTCCTTACTGATGATGCATGAATACGCAGCTAAACCATACTGGTTACACGAAATTGAATACCCGTAAACCTAGTTTACGAAATGATGAATGATGACCATGAATAGTGATTTTCCTCCGGGAATGAATAGTGTTACATGAATAGTAAAATTTTTGAAAACTTCTCAAAGTCTCAAACTGACTTCAAAAATGATGAATAGTGATTGGTGAATAGTAAATGATGAATAGTAATCTTGTGAATAGTAAATTGTCGAGGTTTGGAAAATGACCTAAAATTGTGATTTGTGACACTTGCGTAGATGCGTTTAGAACTAGTGTTTGTTATTTGTGTATTGTTTGAATGGTTTCGAGGACACATATGTTAAAATTTTTTATGATTACGCCTGGCCACCGTAGTGATAAAAATATGGAACATATGTGAAATTGAATTCATTTAGACCATACACGGGTGACAAGCTAGGGTGTTAGTATAAGGATAGATATGTCTTTCATGCATCGGTTATGTATATGATTATGCTTAATAGTGTGAATTGCTAAATTTCAGTATAGTAGAAAAGATGGCGGAGATTCGAAAGAAGGAGGTGTTGAGAGCGACTTCCTCCCGCCATGATAGTGATTCACATGATGAAGGAGATTCTAGTGGTGACACGTCAATGTCACTACCCGAAAATCTTAACCCTAAAAGTTTTACTAGAGCGGAGTTGAAGGAATTGGATACTCTGGTGACGGATAGAGTGGGAAGGGCTATTGAGAAGGCTATGCCCTTTTATGTAAATAAAACAACCGAAAACTTGCAAAAGATATTTCAAGAGGAGATAGGGAAGCTTAAGAAGAGTGGGGAGTTAATGAATGATCCGAATGCTAGACCTGGGGTAGGGAAGGAGAAATCTACTTATCGTGACTTCACTGCTTGTGCTCCACCCATATTTATAGGATCTCCTAACATGTTAAAAAGTTCTAGATGGATTATCGATATAGAAGGAGCTTTCCGTACTAGTCGTTGTGTAGAGGAGGATAAGGTAAACTTTGCTACCAACTATCTTCGTGAACAGGCTAAAATATGGTGGGAAGGTAAGGCGAATGAAAAAGGTAGTGCTTGGAGAGAAACGTGCACGTGGGAACAATTCAAGTATTTATGAAGGAATATGCTCCCTCGGAAGAAATTGATAAAATAAGAGAAGCATTTCATAACCTTGTGCAAACTAATGAATCGGTGAATGAGTTGTGGGAAAAGTTTTGTGATATGGTGCAATATTGTCCGGAGTATCTTGACAACGAGAAGCTTAGGGTTGATAAATTTCAAAGAATGCTCAAGGATGAAATTCGTACTACAGTATCACCTTTCAAATGCACCACCATGGAGGATCTTCTAAGTAGGGCACGTACACGAGAAGCAGATTTAGATAGAATAAAGGGTAAGGAAAAGAAGGACTTAAAAAGAAAGTAAGAGAAACCATCAACGTTTGGTAAACGGGACAGGTTCGATTTCACAAAGAAGGACAACACGGGGAAGTTACCACCTCGGTGTAATAAGTGTGGTAAAAATCACATAGGAGAATGTAGATTTGGGACGAAGGGATGTTATAGATGTGGAGATCCAAGTTATATTAGCAAGAATTACACCAAGCCTTTGGTGATATGTTATGGGTGCAATGAAGAAGGACACAAGTTAAGTGAGTGTCCTAAGGCAAATCCTAAGCAAGCAAAGCCGTTTAATCCAATCAAAGGAGAAAAGGTTGAGATTCCGAAGCCTAAAGCTCGTATCTATGAGATGAGTGCCGAAGAAGCGAAGTCGAGTTCCGATGTTGTCACAGGTATAATTCTCGTCGATTCCAAACCCGCTCGTGTTTTGTATGATTCGGGCGCAAGCGTGTCCTTTGTATCTTATAGTTTTAGTAAGGAATTGTCCACTCCATTAGATAAGCTTTTAACACCCGTAGAAGTCGAAATTGCGGATAGTAAAGTTGTGATGGTGTCTAGTGTGTATCGTAATGTAGAAATAGAGATTGATGAGAGCATTTTTAGGATTGATCTAATTCCCATAATGCACGAAGAGTTTGATATTATTATTGGTATGGATTGGCTTGGCAAACATAATGCGGCCATTCTATGTAGACAAAAGATCGTCCGAGTTGTAAATCCTAGCGGCCGAGAAATGATGATTTATGGTGATAAAAGGGAGGGTGAGTTAAAATTATGTTCCGTAATTAAGGCTAGGAAATATTTATCACGTGGTTGTCTTGCTTTTATGGCACACGTGGTAGATATGAATTTTGAGAAGGAAAGTGTCAATAACGTTCCGATCGTTAATGAATTTTATGATGTATTTCTGGAAGATTTGTCGGGTATTCCAACCGACAGGCAGGTTGAGTTCCGTATTGATCTTGTTCCCGGTGCTACTCCTATTGCTAAAACTCCTTATCGCCTTGCTCCATCAGAAATGAAGGAGTTAATGAGCCAACTCCAAGAGTTACTTGACAAGGGTTTTATTTGCCCTAGTAGCTCACCATGGGGAGCTCCGATTATGTCCGTTAAAAAGAAAGACGGTAGTATGCGGATGTGCATTGATTACCGTGAATTGAACAAAGTCACGGTGAAAAATGTATACCCGTTACCAAGAATTGATGATCTATTTGATCAACTTCAAGGTGCAAGATGGTTTTCAAAGATTGATCTCCGTTCGGGCTATCATCAGTTGAAGGTTCGAGAAGAAGACCCGTTATGGACATTATGAGTTTACGGTTATGCCCTTTGGTCTTACGAACGCGCCTGCAGTTTTCATGGATCTCATGAATCGTGTATGTAGACCGATGTTAGATAAATATGTCATAGTGTTCATTGATGATATCCTTATCTATTCTAAAAGCAAGGAAGAACATGAATTACATCTTTGGGAAATTCTTGAAACGTTGAGAAAAGAAAGGTTGTATGCCAAATTCTCAAAATGTGAATTTTGGTTACAAGAAGTTCAGTTCCTCGGTCATGTTGTTAGTCCCGATGGTATTAAAGTAGACCCGTCAAAGGTAGAAGCTGTGATGAATTGGCAAGCCCCGAAAAATGTTAGTGAGATTCAAAGTTTTCTTGGACTCGCGGGATATTATCGACGGTTCATTCAAGACTTCTCCAAAATTGCATCCTCGTTAACTAAACTCACCAAGAAGAATGTTCCTTTTGTGTGGAGTGAGAAACAAGAAGAAGCTTTTCGTACCTTACGAAAGAAGTTATGTGAAGCACTGATTCTAGTATTACCGGAGGGAACTGAAGACATGGTAGTCTATAGTGATGCATCTTACTCCGGTCTTGGATGTGTTCTTATGCAAAGGGGTAAAGTGATTGCTTATGCTTCAAGACAACTAAAGAAGCATGAAGAGAAATACCCGACTCATGATCTTGAATTGCGGCCGTAGTCTTTGCTTTAAAATTTTGGAAGCATTATCTATATGGTGTGAAGTTTGTAATTTACACCGATCATAGAAGCCTTCGGTACTTTTTTGAAAAGAAGGATCCGAATATGAGGCAACGTAGGTGGTTAGACTTGTTGAAAGATTATGATTGTGAAATTCGCTACCACCCTGGTAAGGCGAATTTCATGGCAGACGCACTAAGTCGCAAGGACCGAAGTGACGTTACACAGATTCACTCATTACGGATGATTATCACATCCGATCTCTTCGATAAAATTAAGTTAGCTCAAGAAGGGGCGTTAAAAGAAGAAAATTGAGAAAAAGAACGTATCACTTCTTACATTCCTCAACTTGAAGAAGACAGTTGGGGGATTAAGACACGGCATGGAAGAGTTTATATTTCGAAGCAACATTAAGGAATTACTCTTGGAGGAAGCGCATAAATCGAAGTATTCTATTCATCCAAGAGCTACAAAGATGTACCTTGATTAAAAAAGAAACTATTGGTGGCCAGGTATGAAAAGAGATTGTGTGAAGTATGCAGAAGGATGTTTAACTTGTTTGAAAGTGAAAGCCGAAAACCAGAAGCCGTATGGGAAGGTTCAACCCCTAGATATTCCAGTTTGGTAGTGGGAGAAGATTACCATGGACTTCATTACAAAATTACCCAGAACGAAAAAGAAAAATGATACAATTTGGGTAGTAGTAGATCGTCAGACAAAGAGTACACACTTCATCCCGATCAGGGAGAATATGCATGTTCATAAGCTAGCAAAGATTTATGTCAACGAGATAGTCACGCGCCATGGAGTACCTATTTCTACAGTTTCCGATAAAGACGGGCGTTTCACTTCAAATTTTTGGCAAAGTTTTCAAGAAGAACTTGGTACGAAATTGCATATGAGCACAACTTTTTGTTGTTCCCCTAGCACACTGAGATGTAACAATTAAGTTAGTCTAAGTGTGCTTATGACTGAGATCAATGTGAAGATTATTTCTAACAGTTTATAAGACTTAAATATAAAAAAACACAGTATTTTTCAACGTTTAAATTTTTATTAGAAATGAATCAAAGAATCTATTACCCAAGTGTTTTGCGGAACAAACACTTGGGATTGAATAGACAAGGTATGGTGTCTCCTATCTAAACTCAAGCAATGCTTAAGTGGTAACAATGTACCCACTGAGCTATCTCAGGGAGTGGTTACTCTTTGTAGGAGAGAAGTTGCTTTGCAAAAGTCTAAGCTTTCAATATACAAAGCACACACAACTTCTCTCATTCTGAATCTATTTATACACATGTAAACTGAGTAAAAGTGATTAAAATAATACAAGTTGTTGAGGAAGCGTGTCTGACAATTACAAATAGTAATTGTCATTTCCAAGAACCAATAGGAATGGGCGATAAAGTCTTTAGGAGTTGGTGGTCTGACACTCCTTGACTTTTAGCCGCATTTGGGAAGGTTGGTATCTGACAAGATAAGAGTGTTTGGTCTGACACTCTTATCTTCTCAAATCCTTCCCACTTATTCCCGCCTTTTCTTCAGGCGCTTGGTTCTTCAGTATCGTCTTCATCCTTCAGTCTTCAATCACTTATTGTTAGTTGAGGAGACTGGGGTTCAGTGAGTTCTTGTCCAACACTCACTGAACCATCATCTTCTTCTTTGGCTTAAGTCCTACTCAGGGAGTACTGCCTTCCTGAGTAGTGAGTCCTTCTTTTAACTCGTCTTAAGCATCCTGAAGATGACTCACTGAGAGGTTGTTCTCTCAGTGACTTGAATTATTCTCGGCTTAATAACACTTAGTTAATTTTTTTCCAAATCCTGTTTTAATGACTCTTGGGTACTGATGAACCCAACAATCTCCCCCTATTTGGATATAAATTATTCCTAAGTGTTTTGATCAGTAATGAGTGAGCTAATGACTGCTACTCATAATGAATGTATTAGAAAATAAATAAGGACACTGATATAACAAAACATTCATCAATTTATTCATATCATTACAAGTCCTAACAATCTAAGTACAAAATACTAAGGGTTACTGATGAACTCAAATAAGCACATTTTATTACTATCATTTATCCTACTAATTTGACTTGTTTTATTATATTATGTATGAGGATTGATACTTAATCATTTACTTTTGTAATTCTCAGGTAAAAACAAGCATTTGGTGAAACTTGGCGATTTTGGACTAATTATGGAGCAAAACATGCAAGAAGTTAAGAGTCTGCTGAAATGCACAAGATCAAGACTAATCTGCTCCAGATGCGCCGCATCTCACTCATTACATACGGCGCATCTCTATCAAGATTCCACCAGATACGATCCAAGATACAAGAGGACATGCGCCGCATCTATTTATGGAGTTACGCCGCATCTTCTGGCGGTGTACGAATATTCCTGAATATATTAATCTTGGACCCCACGCGAAGTTAAGTCAATGCGCCGCATCTACTTACTAGATGCGCCGCATCTTCCCTCAGACAGAAACTATAAATACCCCAAGACCAGACGAATTTCGTGGTGCATATTTTTAGAGTTCGAAGACCGAAGCACAAAAACCCTAGGACGAATTCAGTTAAGGAGGCAGCACAAGACACACCCAAACGAAGATACAAGAGCTGTAAGAAGGTGCTGCATGTGTTTAATTCATTAAGTAGTTTTGTTTTATTGTGTTAGTAAACTTTAATTCATCAGGATTGATGGCTTGTGTAATGTGACAACGGAAAGATTGCACTCCCTTAAAACTGCTTTCCCATCAATTAAAGTTTATATGTTGATGTCTTTGGTTACTACTTATTAGTGCATTGATAACCTCTGTGTTTATTAGTGGCCTGCGCATTTGACTGCGGAAAATAATGTGGCTCCCACGGTTGTTACTAAATTGATCACTTAGGAATAACTTTTAGACATAAGTAATCATTAAGGGTTTACTCGCCGATAAGAATATGACCAACGAGAAAGGATTAACTACATACACTTCATATAAAACTATCAATAAAACAAGTGACAATCTACTTAATCATAAGGACAGATCTTCTTATTGTCTCGAGTATTTATCTGTGTACGTGTGTGCTACTTGCTGATTCGTGCCTATTGGTTTAGTTTATTATTTAATTGCAACCAAATCGTGCCAGTCTCTCAGGCTGAACCCCCTTGCGTTAGATTAGGTTGTATAGCTAACTTAATATATTAAAATACTGATTAGAATAACTAGATAATACGTTCCACTCTTAGTGATCGACACTCTACTTACCATTATATTCATACTGACCGGGTACACTGCTCGTTAAGTGTGTGTGTTATTGATAAGTCGGCTAAATATAAATTTAAAACTTGAGTAGGCATTAATACTGCTAAACCGCAACGACACATCGCACGCATCAAGTTTTTTGGCGCCGCTGCCGGGGAGTGAATTGTTATTATCTGTTAATTTGATTTGTATTTTAATTAGGTTTTTCTTTTTATTAGATTAATTGCATCATTGTATTATTTGCATATTTTTTGTTTTGTGTGTTAATTGTTTTCTTTTATTTTTGTTTGTTTTGTTTTCGTTTGTGTTTATTTTTTGTTTTTATTTTTCGTGTTTTTCTGTTCTGCTATCGTTGTACTGAGCTAAATCAAACGATACGGCGCATCTGATTTCTCAGATACGGCGTATTGCGTTTAATTTTTATAAAATACAACGCGTTTAATTAATTCGATACGACGCATCTTTTCCCCAAGATACGGCGTATCTGTTTTTAAGGAAAATTTTTTTTCTAAACGTTAACACCATACGACGCATCTGCTTTTGCAGATACGGCGTATCTATTATTTTAATTAAAAACAGTTTTCGAATTATTAAACAGATACGACGCATCGATCTCTGTCGATACGGCGTATCTTTCTGAATCAAAAATCTCGTATTTTGAAACGTAACGAAAATACGGCGCATTAACTTTCGTTAATACGACGCATTTAATTTTTAATAAATATCGATTTTTGATTATTTAAATCGATACGGCGCATTCTAATTCATAAGCGGCGTATCTATTTTCTGAATAAAGTCTGATTAAATTTTTAACGATTATAAGATACGGCGTATCCAACTTTTTGGATACGGCGCATCGTCTACAGATATCAGCAACTTTTATTTTTCTTATCTCCGAACGGAAAATACTCTGACCCTTATAACTGGAAACTTTTACTTTGAAATCTACCTCTCTTTGATTTTCAGGAACAATGTTCGATATTTTCCCCAACTTGTTCGGAAGATCCCAAAGAAATCTTACCATGGAAGAGTTTGCACTACAAATCGCTCAAGCCAATGAAAAAGAACATCATGAGGCACGAAACTTTATTAATGAATTCAAAGGCAGTCATGAGCTGTTACTAAAGGAACAAAACAGCATGATTTATGGATTGGCAATTGAAGTGCACCAATTGTCAACGGTACTTAACAGGTTCTTTTGGTAAAGCAAGACTTAAAAGGGATTACAACTAGAGGCGGAAAGTCGACCTTTCAAATCGGAGAGACACACGAGGATGACGGTACAAACAAGATTTCCCCTGAATCTGTATCATCTGAACAAGAGCAACCAAAAGAGATTAGTCCAGAATCTGTAATCAGAGAAGAACCTTCTGTTGAACTCAAACGATCAACACTACCTTTTCCACATAGGGTAAGAAAAGAAAAAGAATATGCCTATCAAAAGAAGTTCCTGGAGAATCTCAAGCAGCTGCAGCTAAGCATACCATTTATGGAAGCCCTAGTGCAAATGCCTAAATACGCTAAATATCTGAAGAGCTTACTTACAAACAAATCCAAACTTGAAGAGGCCTGCACTGTAACAATAGGGGAAAGAAACTCAGCAGCATTGCTCGACAAACTTCCGTCTAAAGAAAAAGATCCAGGAGTTTCACTATTCCTTGTCAAATTAAAAATTTGCATATTGAAAATGCTTTAGCCGACCTAGGAGCTAGTATAAGTCTTATGCCCTCTTCTATGTATGATAAATTAGGTCTTGGTGAACCGAAACCTACTAGGATGTGCTTAGAACTTGCTGATAGGTCCATACAATACCCATTAGGAATAGCTGAAAATATATTAATAAAAGTTGATAAATTTGAATTACCTATCGACTTTGTTATCCTCGATATGCCTGAAAATTCTAGAACTCCTATAATATTAGGACGACCATTTTTAGCCACTGCTAGGGCCATAATTGATGTTTTTAATAAAAAGATAACTCTTACCATAGGAAAAGATGAGGTTGAGTTTAACATGGAACAATCTATGAGTAAAGATAATTCCGATGACGATGAATGCTATAATATCGATGTTTCCGATGACACGATTAATCAATTTACTCAGAAATTGTTAAAAAATAATTTGCTTGATTCTTTTCTGCTTAAAAATTTAGAAAACACAATTGCTATAGAAGATCAAGTTGATGAGTATACTGTTGATAAATATTTGGCTGCTGACTCTACTGTATGTAACGCCATGCGGCGCATCGAAAATATCGATGCGGCGCATCTATCTGATGACAGCAGCAACATACTTAAGGAACAAGTTTATTCCGCTAGTGCTACTGAAATTGATAATGTTAAACCTGTGCTTAAGGATCTCCCATCTACTTTGGAATATGCTTATTTAAATGGAAATACTAATTCACCCGTTATTATTGCATCTGACTTAACGCCAAAAGAAAAAGAATCTCTTTTGCAGGTACTATATAAACGAAGGGGAGCATTAGCGTGGAGTATGTCTGATATTAAGGGAATTAGCCCGTCATTTTGTACACATAAAATCCTTATGGAGGATGAATTCAAACCAACTATCCAACCTCAAAGGCGTTTGAATCCAAAAGTCCAAGATGTGGTGAAAAACGAAATTGTGAAATTACTTGACTCCGGACTTATCTACCCAATTTCCGATAGCTCGTGGGTCAGTCCTATCCACGTCGTACCAAAAAAAGGAGGAATGACGGTAGTACTCAATGACGAAAATGAGTTAATCCCTTCTAGAACTGTTACTGGATGGAGAGTTTGCATCGATTATCGCAAACTAAATGATGCTACGCGAAAAGATCACTTCCCTCTTCCATTTATTGATCAAATGTTAGAAAGACTATCAGGTCATGATTATTATTGTTTTTTAGATGGTTTTTCAGGTTTCTTCCAAATACCAATTGCCCCTGAGGATCAAGAGAAGACGACTTTCACCTGCCCTTATGGAACCTTCGCCTATAGGAGAATGTCGTTCGGACTATGCAACGCCCCTGCTACTTTCCAATGTTGTATGACGGCTATCTTCCATGATATGGTAGAAGACTTTATGGAAGTCATCATGGACGACTTCTCGGTGTTCGGTAACTCATTTAGTGATTGTCTCTTTAAACTTGATAAAATGCTTGCTAGGTGTGAAGAAACTAACCTTGTTCTTAATTGGGAAAAATGTCATTTTATGGTTAGAGAAGGAATTGTGTTAGGACATAAGATTTCTAGGGAAGGTATAGAAGTCGATAAAGCTAAAATTGATGTAATTGCCAAACTACCTTACCCCACTAATGTAAAAGGTGTTAGAGGTTTTTTAGGGCATGCTGGATTTTATCGTAGGTTCATACAGGATTTTTCAAAAATATCTAGGCCTATGACCCAATTGTTGCTAAAGGATGCAAAGCTTGATTTTTCTGAAGATTGCAAAAAGGCATTTAATATACTTAAAGAAAAACTAACTTCTGCACCCATTATAATTTCGCCGGATTGGAATCTGCCTTTTGAACTAATGTGTGATGCTAGTGATTATGCTATTGGAGCTGTACTTGGCCAAAAGATAGATAAGAAATTTAAGCCAATTTATTATGCTAGCAAAACATTGAATAATGCCCAAGAACACTACACCACCACGGAAAAGGAACTTCTAGCAGTAGTTTTTGCATTCGATAAATTTAGATCATATCTTATATTGTCAAAAACTATGGTTTACACTGACCATTCTGCTTTGAAGTACTTGTTCAATAAACAGGATGCCAAGCCAAGGCTTATTCGGTGGGTTTTATTGCTCCAAGGATTCGATATTGAAATTAAAGATAAAAAGGGTGCGGAGAATCTAGCTGCTGACCACTTATCTAGGCTTGAAAACCCTAATATGGAGGTGCTTGACGAAAGGGAAATTGCTGATGACTTTCCTGATGAACACCTTATGATGGTAGGAATTAAGAGCAATAATAATGGACCATGGTATGCCGACTTTATAAACTTTATTGTTGCAAATGAAATTCCAAAAGGGCTAACATCCGAAGAGAAAAGAAGGTTTCTAACTCGCGCTGGCGAGTATATTTGGGATGAACCTTATGCCTTTAAATTATGTCCGGACAATATTATACGAAGATGCGTAGATGGTGATGACATCCCAGCAATATTGGCACATTGCCATTCAGGGCCAACGGGGGGACATCACGGTGCAGTCATAACAAGAAGAAAGATCCTTGATGCAGGATTTTATTGGCCCACTATGTTGGATGATGCAAAAGATTATATAAAAGGATGTGATGCATGTCAACGATCCGGGAATATAACATCAAGAAACGAAATGCCACAAAACTATATCCATGTGTGTGAAGTTTTCGACATATGGGGATTGGACTTCATGGGACCGTTTCCTGAATCTAAAGGTAATAAATATATTTTGGTTGTTGTTGATTACGTATCAAAATGGGTCGAAGCGCAAGCATTACCAACAAATGACAGCAAGGTAGTACTTAGATTTTTGCAAAGTTTGTTCTCTAGGTTTGGAATTCCTAAGGCATTGATTAGTGATAGGGGAACACACTTTTGTAATCACCATTTGGGAAGAGCCTTGCAAAAATATGGAGTATATCATAGGGTTTCCACCGCATACCATCCTCAATCCAATGGGCAAACTGAAGTAACCAATAGGGCTATAAAGCGAATTCTTGAAAAAACGACTGGATATAATCCAAAAGGGTGGTCTGACAAGTTAAATGATGCTTTGTGGGCATTCCGTACAGCCTATAAGACACCAACGGGATGCACTCCATTTCGTCTTGTATACGGAAAAGCATGCCACCTACCGGTCGAAATTGAACAAAGTGCATATTGGGCTTTGACGAATTGTAATATGGATATGGAAGCTGCAACGAAGAACCGTTTCATGGAACTTAATGAACTCTATGAACTAAGAGATGAGGCCTACAAAAATACTAAGATCTACAAAGAAAGAACTAAAAGATGGCATGACTCGAGGTTACGTGGGGATAAAACGTTTACTATTGGAGAGAAAGTGCTACTATTTAATTCCAGATTAAAGATGTATCCTGGTAAACTTAAATCAAGATGGACGGGACCGTTCGTTGTCAAGAAAGTGTATCCATATGGAACTATTGAAATATGCGATAAAAATGGTTATATATTCAAAGTAAACGGGCAACGTGTGAAGAAATACTTTGATAATAAAATTGAGGATAATGAGAACGAGGTGGTGGAGTTTGAACCTGAAGTATTGGAATGAAGAGCTGAACGTGAGTCTAACTTGAAGACTCTGGAATAAAGACAAGTGCTGACCGGGAGACAACCCGGATTTATCTTTTAATTTTCTGTTCTGTGTCGAGTCAGTCAGGCCCGCATGAAGATACGGCGCATCTCAATCCTGAGATGCGACGCATCTCCTGCACTGGTCATATCTTTATTTTTCTGCATTTTTTATTTTCGACTTTAAAACTTTTTATCAGTTTATTTCAATGCGGCGCATCCCTGGTTAAGGATGCGGCGCATCTTTTATTCTGATCCGTATTTATTCCAGGCTCGATACGGCGTATCTTCTTCAATAAGATACGGCGCATCGACTGACCTGATGATTTTCAGTTTTAATTTTTATGTTTTATTTTTCCTAACTACTAATGTATTATGCAAGTTTGAACCTTTCTTAATTTAGGTGTGTTTTAAAGCCTTGGTGGTATTATAGATTCCTGCATTTCCTGTGGATACATCAATTATGAAGCTTAAACGTTCTAATCCACAAGAAAGATGATTTTTGCTCTTATCAAATGGAGGATCATACCGAGCAAATCTCAGGGGAGTTTTTCTGTTCTAATTCTTTTATTTTCCAGTTTTTAACCTTTTATACAAACAACGAGGACGTTGTTTAACTTAAGTGGGGGGATTGGAGAATTAGAACACTTAACACTTACTTGTCCTAAACTTTTTCAAAAATTATGCTTAAAATGTGCTTAATATATCAAAACTTAAAATTTTTAGCATGTTTTTGTTTAAGATCTAAGTTGCATAGCTGCACACATGACGTTATTTTCAAAAATTGTGATTTTTCAAAATTCACAAATCTATGAGTGTGCCGGTGACTTGTAAACTTTAGAACTTGGCTTGTATACTATTCGAGACCACCATAATGAGTATTATTTTTATAATTGGAATGACTTGTCTAAATTGGTAAATTTCTAGGATTACACCCAAATAGCCTATTTTATGTTATGTGATATTAGCTAACTACACTGGTTAGTTAACCCCCGTATAAACCCTTTTTGTTACTCTCATTTTTAGAGTAAGATACCCCTAGAAAAACACTCAGAGCCATTCCTTTCGTTTCTTACACCTATGTTTAAAATGTTTCGTTACACCCTTACACCTTAGCCTACCCTGTAGATTAGAATCCGTGGTTGGTTAATTGCTATAGGCAAAGTGTGTTTCCTTACATTACCTGTGTTCGTGTGCGTAATTCATTATCTATGGTTAGGTCGGGAAATTGCACAATGCAATTGGAGTGAAAGTAAATATTGTATATCTTTGAGTTTATTTTTCGTGTGTTTACTACTTTCACTATTACCGTTATTTCTGAAGTCATGAAAAGTATGGAAAAATTATCCAGAATTATCATTATAGTGATGTGGTGAAATTTTACACATCTATGTTTATGTTTCTTAAAAATAAAAAAAATAAAAAAAAAAAAAAAAATCGAAAAAATAGAAAAGAAAAAGAAAAAGAAAGAGTTGGATGTTTGTTTTAACCAACTTATGTGAAGTTTTGTATTAAGTGGTCGATATCACCACTAGTTGTTATATATTATATTTATGGAGTGAATGGGAGTTGGCAGTTATGGGAACGCCAATTAAGGTTTATTCTTTGATTAAGATCTTGTTGAGTATAATTCGTGTCTACCTAAAGCGTGTGTTTCAAGTGTTAAAGCGTGAGTTATTCAATGATATGAGTCTTATTCATGGGATGGTTGGGATAGTGATTAACCACACTTAGGATTTTAATTTATTTGTTGTGTTTATTTTTATTTTTACACCAATTTATATCCTAAAATATTATCCATACCCTGTATTATTCTTTATCCAACCAAACCTTTGATTTATTGAGATTAGGGATTTGAGCAATCTTAAGTATCGTAGTCGTGGATTCGGCTATGTATTTATGATTTTGTCGCCCTTTTTGATATATTATTATTGGTGAAGTTTGGACCTATCTTTAGCCTATTCGAGTTAAGGATTTGAGCAATTGCAAGTATCGTGTTCGTGGATTCGATCATGTATTTGTGATTTTGTCGCCTTTTCTGGAATTTGAGATCGATAGAGATTAAGGAGAATAATTAACCCTTAAGCCTAAAAACCCTTTTTACCGCTTTAGACTTGTTATTCCTTGGCTTTAGTGGGGGAGATATGTATACTTGCCAAGCTTATGATAGAATATTCGTCGCGACTGGACAGTTAAACGATTAGATTTGCTTTTATCAGAATATTTTATTTTACTTCTAATTCGTTAAGTATTTAGTTGTGTGATTATGAATTAAACGAATACATGCTTAAATATAAAAATAAATCCTAACATCTTTTAGGATACATTTTCATAAGATTTAATTCTAAGGTTTACTTGGGGACAAGTAAAGTTCAAGTGGGGGGATATTTGATGAACTCAAATAAGTACATTTTATTACTATCATTTATCCTACTAATTTGACTTGTTTTATTATATTATGTATGAGGATTGATACTTAATCGTTTACTTTTGTAATTCTCAGGTAAAAACAAGCATTTGGTGAAACTTGGCGATTTTGGACTAATTATGGAGCAAAACATGCAAGAAGTTAAGAGTCTGCTGAAATGCACAAGATCAAGACTAATCTGCTCCAGATGCGCCGCATCTCACTCATTACATACGGCGCATCTCTATCAAGATTCCACCAGATACGATCCAAGATACAAGAGGACATGCGCCGCATCTATTTATGGAGTTACACCGCATCTTCTGGCGGTGTACGAATATTCCTGAATATATTAATCTTGGACCCCACGCGAAGTTAAGTCAATGCGCCGCATCTACTTACTAGATGTGCCGCATCTTCCCTCAAACAGAAACTATAAATACCCCAAGACCAGACGAATTTCGTGGTGCATATTTTTAGAGTTCGAAGACCGAAGCACAAAAACCCTAGGACGAATTCAGTCAAGGAGGCAGCACAAGACACACCCAAACGAAGATACAAGAGCTGTAAGAAGGTGCTGCATGTGTTTAATTCATTAAGTAGTTTTGTTTTATTGTGTTAGTAAACTTTAATTCATCAGGATTGATGGCTTGTGTAATGTGACAACGGAAAGATTGCACTCCCTTAAAACTGCTTTCGCATCAATTAAAGTTTATATGTTGATGTCTTTGGTTACTACTTATTAGTGCATTGATAACCTCTGTGTTTATTAGTGGCCTGCGCATTTGACTGCGGAAAATAATGTGGCTCCCACGGTTGTTACTAAATTGATCACTTAGGAATAACTTTTAGACATAAGTAATCATTAAGGGTTTACTCGCCGATAAGAATATGACCAACGAGAAAGGATTAACTACATACACTTCATATAAAACTATCAATAAAACAAGTGACAATCTACTTAATCATAAGGACAGATCTTCTTATTGTCTCGAGTATTTATCTGTGTACGTGTGTGCTACTTGCTGATTCGTGCCTATTGGTTTAGTTTATTATTTAATTGCAACCAAATCGTGCCAGTCTCTCAGGCTGAACCCCCTTGCGTTAGATTAGGTTGTATAGCTAACTTAATATATTAAAATACTGATTAGAATAACTAGATAATACGTTCCACTCTTAGTGATCGACACTCTACTTACCATTATATTCATACTGACCGGGTACACTACTCGTTAAGTGTGTGTGTTATTGATAAGTCGGCTAAATATAAATTTAAAACTTGAGTAGGCATTAATACTGCTAAACCGCAACGACACATCGCACGCATCAGTTACTAAAAGTGACCCATGAGTTCCAGTTTCGCCTTCTTAGACACTAACACCTCCTTGTCAGGTCTTTCTTTCGTCATTTGATCCAGCAGCTTGACAAACTCATTGTTTTCAGGACTTTTAACCCTAAGCGCCATCGGTTTGTATGCGAGGAGAGTTGTCGTTTCAACCAGATCAATGTCACTTACTCTTTGGAAGGCTGGCTGACCAAATTCATCAACAAAGAAGATACCATACTCAGGCTCCTTGATGACATGGTTAGGAAAGAACTTGACTCCCTCAGGGGGATCTTGTTGCAGTGAAGAGTAGCAATGTACTGTTCAGGTTCCTGACCTACTGCCCTCCTTTTCCTTCCTGACTTCTGAGTAGGCTCAGGGATAGCCGTCCCTGAGAAGCAAGTGCCTTCTCATGATCAATACCCAGGCTCTTAGCCATCTTTTCAAGTTCCACATATTTTTCATTCAGGGACTTGATCAATGATGGGGCTATCTTGCTTTGTTTCTTCTTCCTTAGGATTGGCATCATCATATCCCATTCCCTTAGCCCGAAGTCTGAGAATTTAAAGGGTTGGTAGACCTCAGACTTCCTTGGTCCCCTATGAATTGTGATGCTTATGGGCTTGGTGGGGTGAATGGCTGCGTCAGTGATTGTGCCCTCTCCTTTGGTCTTGGTCATGTGCCACACATACCTCTCATAGGTTCTTTACCTCCTTTCTTCTTTAATTTTGGCCTGCTTGTTATGCTCTTGAAGAAGTTTAGCTTGTAGCCTGATGAATTCTTCTCCCTGAATGTCTTTATCAGACTCATTGATTTCCTCCTTGGCAACCTCAACAATTACAGGTCTGTTGAGTGCCTTTTCCTTCTCTTAGGCCCTCCTGAGATCTTGTTGGTGTAAGACTTCAGCTATTTCCTCAGGAGTCCCAAAGAACTTTCTCCCTCCATCTAATTCAACATAAAATGGTGCATCAGGATCTGCACGTCTTTTAGTTGGGACTTGTACAAATTGTTTTAGAGGAGAGGTTTCAGTCACCATGATTTCCTTCTCATTGGAAGTGGGAGGTGGTTGACTGGTGGAAGTTTCAGGAACAACCACAATTGCTGAAGAAGGATCAGGAGTTGGTTCATCTTCAGTAGGTTCATCTTCTTGTATTTTCTCCCCCTCAGAAGGTACTGGAACTTTAGTGGATGTACCTGCTGACTGAGGAGGAGGGGCTACATGAGAGGCCTGAAGAATTGTGAGGATACTGGAGACCATCTGTTTTGTTTCGGATGTCTCATTCTTCAGGGTGGTGATTTCAGCCGCCATTTCCTTCTGGGTTTTGGTGAGATCAGTGACATGGGTGGTGTAGTGATTGATCAGCTCATTATGTTTTGTTGAGAGCTGATCAAAGGCTGAGGATATTCTAACTAGGTGCTCCTTGGACTCAGCAACTTCCTGATGAACAGAATCCTGCTTTGTTATCAGACTTTTGAGATCCACCCCCTGAAGAAGCTTTAGAAGCTCAGTGATGGCAGTGGAGGTGGTCTTTTGAGTATCCATGTACTCATTCAGGTTCTTGAGCAGGGTGGGGTCATCTCCAAGTTCATTCTGAACTGCTTCAATGGCTTTATGTTGGAGAGTTCCTTATGTTGGCCACTCGCTGTTTCATCAAAAGACTGCCTCAGGTCACCAAGTTGTTTATCAGTGAGTTTTGTGACCTGAAGCAGTTTTCCCTGAGCTTCTTCCATAGAAGCCCTGAAGTCGGCATAGGAGGCTGCCACTTCAGTGTGCTGAATCCATAGTTCATCCGTTATTTCGTTGTAAAGACCCTCGTTGGATTTGCGAAGGTATTTAACATGTTGGCGTTCAGTCAACGGAAGAACATTGTCATACTTTAACAGCCACTCAGGAGTGGTGGAAGTTGAAGCACCTGATGATGATGATGATGATGTGGGCGAGCTGGGTTGTTGATCCTCAGGGGGAGGAGAAGACTGTTGTTGCTCAGGGTGCTGAGGAGAGCTTATATCAGTTTCCATTTCTTCCTCAATACCCAGAGTGTCTTCATCACCAAAATCCACTAATTCCTCCTCTGACTCTTCATTTAGTATTGTTTCAAGATCAGCCAGAGAAGGAACCTTCAGGTTATCCGGCTCCCCCTCAAAAGAGGCTCACCTTTGTTGTGGCCAGGTCCTGACCCTGTTTTCATAATAACTGAGTGGGTTTGCTCAGCCTGACTAGCCATAATAACTGGGGGGTTTTCCCAGCCTGGCTTTTGGGGGGAGTTCCTGAGAGAATCGAACCTCCTGAGAGGGTGATGGGTTCCGTATCAGTGGGTGGTTTATATCCCCTTGAGTCTTTGTCCCCCTGAGTGCCTTCAACTACTGACGGGTACTTTCCAGTAGTATCATGAGGCACCGTTTTTGAAGGTTGATGGGCCCCCTTCTCGTTAGGGTTTATCTGCCCTTCTGAGGATATAGGGCCCTTTCCTACCTGAGATCCTGAGTGTGATTGCTCAGGAACATTAACGGGATGTGAATGGTAGTGGGTCCCCTTCTCAGTAGGGTGGTGCTGCCCTACCGAGGGTTCAAGACCCTTTTCTCCCTCAGGACCTGATTGTGATTTGTCAGTTCCTTCATCGGGATGTGAAATGGTGATGGTTCCTGATCCCTCAGACTTATATATATCAGAGGGGACTGATGGAGAGGGTTTGCCCGAGGACACTGAGGATGATTTCTTAGTGCCCTCCGCTGGTGTTTGTTTTGAGGTCAAGATGGTCTCAGTGAGGGGTGTCTCAGAGGTCTTGGCCACTTTTAACCTCTTTTTAAGGTTGAGTTGGTTCTAGGGATCGGTCTCAGTGGCGAGTGGTTTGGGTTTAACCACCTTCCTGGGCTGATCCCCTTTCTTCTTCTTCGTCACCTTCTTTGTAGGTGACGGTACTGGAGAAATAGCGTTTCCCCCTGAATAACCTCCATCATGTAGGTGGTCAGGGCAATAGGTGTTACCTCAGGAATGCCACTAGAAAAATTGGTCTTATGCAAGACGTCAGGCTTTGTGCCTTCGGCGTCAGACCTATCATAGTCAGGACCAAGAAGGTCCTGAAGCACACAGGAAATAAACCTAGGATAAGACAAATGTTTTTGCCTAGATTTTCCTGAGAGCTTAGCCACGAGGTCGCGGAAGATTATGCCTCCGATATCAATCTTTCTACCCTCCAGGAGACTGAACATCATCAATTGTTGTGATGAGTTCAATTGCTCCGTGGAGGATTTATTCCCTCCAAGGTCCTGAATGACAAAGGTCATCAGGATCCTCCAGATGGGGTGGAACCAGGTTTTGACTATAGGAGCCTTCTCTAATAAGGCTCCAGCAGACATATCAGGACGTCTAGGGTCATGGGGTCCTAGATAGATCAGTTCAGCCTTGACCTCTTGTTTAGTGGGGTTGGGCTCAAAAGCCTCAGCAAAATCAAGGCCAGTGGCCTTGATAAAGGTCTTGTAGTCCAGGGAGAGGGTTCTTCTCCCATTCATCACTGTGAATGTGATAATGGACTCTTTGGTATCCTTAGGGCAAATGGCCGTAGCGGTACACCAGAATTCCCTCAAGTAGTCATGGTAGATGACTGAGGGTGTCTTGGTAAATGCCTTTGCAAGAAAACAGTTTTGAAGATATTTCATTACATTCTTGTAGGCATGGAACTTTTGTGGATAGGAAAAGTTTCCTACCACATTGTTCTTGGTGAGGTCTATGTCCCCCAGGAGGAATTCCACATTGGGGGCGTATGTTACAGCTTTAGAAGAAGCCATTAGTGTTGGTGAGTCTGGTGAAACTAAGGATTCTGGGTTTCTAAAGCTTAAGAACACACACATAATTTTTGAGAGCTAAAAATGGCAGAGTTTTGCTTAGTATTCAAAAAACATGTGTGTGTTTATTTTGTTTGGGGTATTTATAGGGTAGTGGAGATAGGGGCAATTTGGGTATTTGGCGGTTTTATTTAATCAAAATATAATTTTTGGAAATTATTTTGAATAAAATGTTTGGGATCCGCATTAAATGCCACCACTCCACTTTTCCTCTTTTTTCGCAACTGTCAAGGTGAACAGTTGAGCAGTTTCTACAAAAGGAGAAGTTGCAGAGTTTTCATCATCACACAGTGTTTTGTGTGAGAGAGGGCATTGAATGCCAAGTTGGAAAGTGGGGGCCCATAGGTGCATGCCAGAAAGGCAGAAGGAACAAATATTCTTATATTAAATAAGGATTCAGTTACCAACCTAGGACATTTACTAACTAAATACTTAGAGCATTTAAGTTAGCATTCAATGTCACTTTAAGGGCACTAAATGAATCCTTTAAGATCAAGGCCTGAACATTTTGGATATTATAAACCAAGGTTTGGAGTACCTTTCAGGTACCTGAATATCCTTTTCACAGCCGTGATATGAGATTCTCTTGGGTCAGATTGATATCTGGCACATAGACAGACTGAGAATTGGATATCAGGCCTTGATGCAAGTAGATACATCAGTGATCCTATCATTCCTTTAAAGAGAGTTTGATTAACTGGTTTACCAGTGAGATCAGGACCAAGGTTGTTTGGGGGAACCATTGGAGTTTTGACTGAGGCACGGTCACTGAGTTCATACTTTTTCAGTAGGTTTTTAACATACTTCTCTTGGCTGATAGCGGTACCTTTATCGGTCTTCTTGATTTGTAGACCAAGGAAGTAAGTCAGTTCTCCCATCATGCTCATTTCAAATTGCTTTGCCTTCAGTTTTCAAACTGTTTGCAAAGTTTATAACTAGTTGAACCAAAGATGATGTCATCAACATACACTTGTACTAGTATGACATCAGTATTTGTCTTATAGATAAACAATGTGTTGTCTATCTTGCCTCTGACAAATTTGTTTTGGATCAGGAAGGCTAAAAGAGTTTCATATCGTGCCCTGGGAGCTTGTTTCAGTCTATAAAGGGCTTTGTTAAGCTTACAGACATAGTCAGGAAACTCATGGCTTTCAAATCCAGGAGGTTGCTGAACATAAACTTCTTCTTTCAGTGAACCATTTCAGAATGCACTTTTAACATCCATTTGGTACACCTTGAAGTTCATGTATGCAGCAAAAGCAAGGAAGATCCTGATGGCTTCCATATTTGCTACTGGTGCAAATGCTTCTTCATAGTCAATGCCTTCTTGTTGATTATAGCCTTTGGCTACAAGTCTGGCTTTGTTTTTGATGACTATGCCATTTTTATCAGATTTGTTTTTGAACACCCATTTCATGCCAATGACTGAAACATTCTCAGGACATTTGACCAAGGTCATTACCTTGTTTCTGTCAAATTGTTCCAGTTCATCATGCATGGCCTGAACCCAGCTTGGATGTGTAAGTGCTTCTTTGACACTCTTGGGTTCAATAGTGGAAATGAAGTCCACAAATAGGCATTCATTGGCTAAGGCTGCTCTTAGATTAGCAGTCATGCTTCTGGTGAGCATGCCTTCAGTAGGCTCTCCAATTATATTGACAAGTTCAATGTCTTGAAACCTAGTCCAACTGTCCTGAGGTCTTGGATACTGATTTGAACTTGTGGAGGCCTGATTGGTTGGAGGGGTTGGTTCTGGAGTAGACACCTGATGATCATTTTGATCTTGAGTGTCTAACTGATCACTGAGATTGTTTGGTTCCTGAGCATTTTGAACAGACTGATTGATTTCATCAGTGCTTGTATGTGCTTCAACAAACTCAGTGATGGTTGGGTTAGGAAGGTTGTGAGGGATTATGTAATAGGAGATGTTAGCATCAGCTTGATACTGAGTGGAAGGATTGTTTTAGGATGATACTCATCAGGAGGATATCTTGATGAGTCATCAATTCCTATTTCTTCCACTGAGGCAGTTGAGAACCTGATTGCATCAGTGCTCTCATCAAAGGTAACATGAAATGTTTCCTCAGTCTGCTGTCTCCTTGTGTTGAACACTCTGAAGGCTTTTGAGACAAGTGAGTATCCCAGGAAGTATCCATCATCAGCTTTTGCATCAAATTTCCCTAAGTGATCCTTGTTATTATGAATAAACACAGGACACCCAAAGACATGAAAGTAGCTGATGTCAGGGATTCTTCCCTTGAATAACTCATATGGGGTTTTCCCATGTCTCTTGACAATGATGGATCTGTTTTGTGTATAACAGGCAGTTTTGACTGCATCAGTCCAAAAATGTTTGGAAAGGACTGATCCACTTAGCATTGTCCTTGCAGCTTCAATGAGTGTTCTATTTTTCCTTTCAGCAACACCATTTTGTTCAGGTGTGTATGGAGAGGAAAAGTTTTGAGAGATTCCTTTCTCATCACAGAAACATTCAAGTTCATAGTTTTTGAACTCAGTCCCATTGTCAGTTCTAATCTGTTTGACTTTAATGTCATTTTGATTTTCAATGTTCCTGACAAAGGACATGATTGTTTCAGCTGCCTGACTCTTTTTGATCAGGAAGTATACCCAAGTGTATCTTGAGTACTCATCCACAATGACCAGAGTATACTTCTCATGGTTAATAGACCTAGGACTGACTGGTCCAAATAGATCCATATGGAGAAGATGTAGGCAGTTCCTGATGGAAAAGTTGGTTTTGGTTTTAAAGGATGCTCTGTGATGTTTACCTTTTTCACAAGCTGAGCATGGTTTATCCTTTGAAAACACAAGTGATGGTAAGCCAAGAACCTTGTTTTGTTTTACAAGATTGTTTATGTTTTTGAAGTTCAGGTGGGTGAGTCTCTTATGCCAAAGCCAGTTGAGTGTTTCAGTGGCCTTAGCAAAGAGACATGTTCCATCCTGAGTTAGACTGGACATGTCTAGAACATAAACATCTTGTCTTCTTGGTGCAATAAGGACAATTTCCTTATTAGCATTGAAGATGGTTCCTTGCTTATCATCAAACTGAACTATGTATTTGGCATCACATAGTTGACTGACACTGATCAGATTGTACTTTAGACCATTTACATAAGCTATCCTAGTAAAGACTATACCATTGCAGTTTACTGAACCATAACCTTCAGTGAGACATGATGAATTATCAGCAAATATCACTTTGGGTCCTGGTTCTTCTACATATTTGTGCAGATACTCCTTTACACCAGTCATGCTCCTTGAACATCCACTATCTAGATGCCAAACAGCATAGGCGGCTCTTGGGGTAGCCGGGGAGGCCAACCGGCTAGGGCCCGTTTTGCACGAGGGCCCATTTTTAAAAAAAAAAATCCTATATACACACACACACACACATATATATATATATATATATATATATATATATATATATATATATATATATATGTATATATATATATATATATATATATATATATATATATATATATATATATATATATTTATATATACACACACACACACACATATATATATATATATATATATATATATATATATTATGTATTTTTTTAAATAGGTATTAAACATTCAAACTTGGGCCCAATTAAATTCCAATCTTATAACTAAACCTATAACCCATAATAAATTTATAAGCCCAATAAGGGGTCTAAGGGGCACATTTTTTAACGGCTCGGATAGGGCCCGTAAATCCTCGGAGACGCCCCTGCCAAACGGGATCCCTGGCATGCCTCTGCACAAATAGTAAACTGGGTCAGTTCTTTCTAGGACTCCATTTCATGGTGGGTTTGGCTTTGTAGGTCATTATGAAAGTATTAACAGATTCATGGTGAGTGGTGGAGTGGACTGAGCTACCACAGATTTTGCATTTAGTTGCAGGGGTAGCCTTAGTAGTCTGAGAGGATGGCTTGATCATACCTCTTCTTGACTGAATGGCCCTTTCTTTTCCTAAGGATTTTTAGTGGAACTTACACTAGTTTCACAACAATTGTCAATTTGACAATCCTTAGGATGATGGTTATTGAACCCACAGTAAGGGCAAGGTGGAAAAGGCTTGGCCTTTTGCTTCTGTTTCTGTTTAGAATCAGAAGGGTAGTTTAAGGACTGAGCCTTAAGTCCTGACATCTTAGATGTGACTGAGCGAGTTTTATGATCAGAGGTCCTGTGATCATCTTTTTTCAAATCATGCAATAAAGGACTCTATAGCAATCATCAGTGAGATGATTGGTATAGTTACACATTTCACATCTTTTCAGGGGTTTGGATGGTTTGGGTTTGGTCTTTGAGGAAGCTGGTTTTTGTTCCTTCTTGGATTGAGAAGGTTTCTCAGAAGATGCAATCTTCTCACCTAGCTTCCTGACCATTTCAACCAACTGATCAAGTCCTTGGATCAGGACTTTGGGCTACTACTTCAGAAGGGACTGAAGTTGATGAGTCATCAGTATTTACTGAGACTTCAGGGATTGGTCTTTTCAGGAGGATTCTTCCTTTTCCTGATCTCTCCTTTGGAGAGTGTGGGGAGTAGACCATAGGTGGGAGGCCTGAGTTTGGTGCTGCACCCTGAAGGGTATTCAGTGGAGGGAGTGGTGGAGTTGATTCTGATTCAGGCTCAGTCCAAGCGTGTTTTTCAAAGCCTGACTCTCAGGAAGCAAGATCTTTCCAGTCTCAAAGTTTGGTAACTTGCTGACTGGGTTGTCCCTGACTATCCAGTCATTTGACTTGGGTAGCATTTCTTGCTCAAAGGATATGCCAGCTGGAACAAAGGATGTTTTCACCATGACTCAAATCAGGATAATCATTGAGATGGTCAATTCCAATAGTTTTTCTAGGAATTAAACCCACAGTATCAAAGACCTTGGGGTTCTTTTTGGTCCAGCCTTGAATGACAGCCTTTTCTTTGTTAAGTTCAGTTTGTAGGGCTTGGTTTTGTTTCAAAATTTCAGTGTTCTGAATTTGTAGAGTGATTGATTCTAGTTTGGCTTGTTTTAGTACAAGTAATTCATCTCTACATTTATTCAATTCTGACACTAAGTTGTTATATTTTGAAAACAGGTTAACCCTTTGTTCCTCAACAAACTTAAGATCTACACAAATATAATTCATGTAAGATTGCCAATCAGAATCATCATCTATAGAAAGTAAAGTGTTTACCTTCTTCATGGTGATGTTTACCCATTCTCCATTCCTTGCATGGCTCTTCCCAACAGCCACCTGATTACCTTCTGAAAGTGCCATCAGTGCACTAACTCTAATTTCATCATCTGAGGAGACCTCCTCTTCATCCCAATCATATGCTTTAGCTACTAAAACCTTGTTCTTTGCCTGAATAGGTTTGGATGGTTGAGCAGCCTGAGACAGTAAGGGATTAGTTTCAAGAAGTGCAAGTTTAGCCTTGGTTTTCCTATATTTTGCTTCAAAGTCTTTTTGTCCCTTGTTTTGAAATTGTTGGGAGGACTAAAACATTTTAGGTTGAAACTTGCTAGTTCCTGAGGAACTGTTTCCTGAAAATTTGTAAGAGAGTTCTGAGATAGTTTTAGAATAACAGTCCCTAGCAAAATGACACTTTTTACCACATTTAAAGCATTCAGTGGTTTCATTTGCTTTTGCTTTAGAAAAGTTGGACTGGTTTCTTTTGATGAAACGTTTTGAACTAGCTAGGAGTGCCCTCTCTTGGAATTCCAAGTTTAAGTCGTTTAGGTACTCATCACTAGTCCTATCATCTATTTCATCCTCAGAATCCTCTTGAAAGTCCTGCACAACACCATTAGTATAAAAAGCAGTTGATATGGGTGTGGAGGTTAAGGCCTTTTTGGACTCAAGAGCTTTTGAGTCAGGGTATCTCCTTGAGATCAAGTTGTCTTCATAGACAAACTTCCCATAGATTTCAGGGAGCTCAAGGGTCTGAATGTGATTAGCATTCCTTAGGCCTTGTGAGAAGTTTAGCCACTTCTCAGGGAGACTGTTGACAAAGCCAACATTTGTCTCATGCTTAGATAATACTACACCATCATTTGATAGCTCGTTTATCAAAGTCTTGTATCTGGTGTAAGTCTGAGAGAGACTTTCAGAGTCCTTTGCCCTGAAAGTATTATACTCAAGTTTAAGGTCCATGACCCTATTTTCCTTGGTATCTGAGGGACCCTCAAAGCTATTGACCAAGTCATCCCAAGTTGATGACTGATTCCATTATATCGTCAGGAAGACAAGATATAATGATGCTTTTCAGGCGTTGGTCCTGATTGACCACCCTCCTCTCATCAATGGTCCATTGAGCTTCAGGCTTGTTTAGCCCTGCAGCAGTCTTAGGGACAAATGGTCCATCCTTGATACAAGAGATGTAGTAAGGCTCCATACCAGTTAAATAGCAAATCATTCATTTTTTCCATTTGCTAAATTTACCAGCCTCAAGTCTGGGTGCAACAGCAGAATAGCTGCCACCCTTTTTATCAACAAGCTGGGGTACATTAACATCAGTCATAGTAGGATCTTGGTTTTAAAAACCTTGAGCACTCTTAGTTTTGAAAAGATTTTATAAACCAGAGGCTCTGATACCATTTGTTGTTCCCTTAGCACACTGAGATATAACAATTAAGTTAGTCTAAGTGTGCTTATGACTGAGATCAATGTGAAGATTATATCTAACAGTTTATAAGACATAAATATAAAAAAACACAGTATTTTTCAACGTTTAAATTCTTATTAGAAATGAATCAAAGAATCTATTACCCAAGTGTTTTGCGGAACAAACACTTGGGATTAAATAGACAAGTTATGGTGTCTCCTATCTAAACTCAAGCAATGCTTAAGTGGTAACAATGTACGCAATGAGCTATCTCTGGGAGTGGTTACTCTTTGTAGGAGAGAAGTTGCTTTGCAAAAGTCTAAGCTTTCAATATACAAAGCACACACAACTTCTCTCCTTCTGAATCTATTTATACACATGTAAACTGAGTAAAAGTGATTAAAATAATACAAGTTGTTGAGGAAGCGTGTCTGACAATTACAAACAGTAATTGTCATTTCCAAGAACCAATAGGAATGGGCTATGAAGTCTTTAGGAGTTGGTGGTCTGACACTCCTTGACTTTTAGCCGCATTTAGGAAGGTTGGTATCTGACAAGATAAGAGTGTTTGGTCTGACACTCTTATCTTCTCAAATCCTTCCCACTTATTCCCGCTTTTTCTTCAGGCGCTTGGTTCTTCAGTATCGTCTTCATCCTTCAATCTTCAATCGCTTATTGTTAGTTGAGGAGACTGGGGTTCAGTGTTCTTGTCCAACACTCACTGAACCATTATCTTCTTCTTTGGCTTAAGTCCTACTCAGTGAGTACCGCCTTCCTGAGTAGTGAGTCCTTCTTTTAACTCGTCTTAAGCATCCTGAAGATGACTCACTGAGAGGCTGTTCTCTCAGTGACTTGAATTGTTCTCGGTTTAATAACACTTAGTTAATTTGTTTCCAAATCCTATTTTAATGATTCTTGGGTACTGATGGACCCAACATTTTTCATCCTCAACCCAATGGACAAAGCGAAAGAACGATCCAAACTCTAGAAGATATGCTATGGGCTTGTATGATAGACTTTGGTGGTAATTGAGATGATCATCTGCCTCTAGTAGAATTTGCTTACAATAATAGTTACCATGCTAGTATAGACATGCCACCCTATGAGATGCTCTACGGTAGAAAGTGTAGGACGCCCGTATGTTGGGAAGAAGTTGGAAGGAGGGAATTGGCTAGCACGGATATAGTGTTGGCAACGACTGAAAAGATTGAGATGATTCGGGCAAGACTTAAGGCGGCACAAGATAGGTGGAAAAGTTATGCTGATAATCGAAGAAGACCAATTGAATTTGAAGTAGGTGACTTTGTTATGTTAAAAGTTTCTCCGTGGAAAGGCGTTCTTAGGTTCAAAAATAAAGGAAAACTAAGTCCGCGGTTTATAGGACCATTTAAAATCTTGGAACGTGTAGGTGAAGTAGCATACGCGTTAGAATTACCCGAAGAAATGAAAGGTATTCATAATACCTTCCACGTGTCTTACTTGAGAAAATGTCTAGCGGATGAGACTAGTGTAGTCACTTTGGATGATATTGAAATTGATCCGGAATTGATTTCACAAAAAGATGAACCGGAAGCGATATTAGGAAGGAAAGTGAGACAACTTCGAAACAAAGAAATTCCATTAGTAAAGGTGCAATGGAGACATCGTAAAGGTACGATTATTAGATGGGAATTGGTAGAAAAGATGAAGAATGAGTATCCTCATTTATTTCAAGCATAGATTTCGAGGACAAAATCTTATTTTAAGGAGGGGTGAATTGTTACACCCGTATCCCGACCAGGTACTATATATGTAAATAATATGTTAAGTATATTATAAGTTATGTGTTATGATATAAGTAATTACATGTGGTCAATATAGAAAGAATGAAACTTGAGGGACTATTATTGCCAAATGACTAAACTAGTTTCCTACATATGAAGTAAGCTTAGAAAGTCTGGAAATTTTGAGAGTTATCTTTTTGGGTCGACTTGTACAGAATAAAAAGGGAGGGAAACACTGTTTCATCAATTAAGCTTACAATTGATCTATAGAAGTAATTCCAGGCCTTTAAGAACCATTAACTTCAATCCCTATATCAAGTAAGTGTTTTTCCTTCAATTTATGAATTAGGGTTTATGTTATGAAATTAAGTATAGAGGTATTGAATTGATGATTTATCATGCTAGTGTTGTAATTAGTCCCTAATTCATGATAATTGTGATATAGGAACCAAGTAAGAAAGTTGGAAACTTTTGCTAGTGAGATTGTTATAGTGAATTGAGGTAAGTATATGGTTTAACATGTTTTGATAGCTTATTTATATTTTATGTATGATAATGGTTTATGGTTGATAGTTTTATCATGTTTTGTTACATGGTAATGGTAAAGGATAGGGTATAGGGTGCGATAGCTAGTTTTGGATCCATTACTAGGCATAGCTTAGTTAGTCATTGGGCTATTATGGAATGAGGTTCAACCTTATGGGTTGATCGTGATAGGTCGACTATGTTGGCACGAGGTATGTGCCCCTATATCGCTAGCTTAACTAGTTGTTAGACTAGTTATGGTTATGGTATGATTTACGTCATACATTGTATAGCTTGTTATGACATGTACTTACTAAGCGATTCGCTTATATGTATAGTTGTAATATTTTCTTGATAGGTACCGGCGAAGCTAGTAAGGGTAAGAAGAAGGCGTAGGATGATTTGCAATTAGAAGTGTAGCTCGAACTTGGTAAGTAGAAGAATTTCATCTTTTGGATCAAGCGTTTTGAAGTTGGAAGCCCTCAAGTGCCATCCTCCTTTTGGGTATAACACCTTAGTCTAATATGGGTCTTTTTTGGTGTCTTTAAGTCTTGGTAAATGGTTATGGTCAAGTCATGTAATTAGATGAGTCAAGTTTGTTATGTTAGGATTAGAAGTGCTATATTGCTCATTAAAGGGTGTTTGGTATATGTATGTTTCCACCCATTTTTGAAAAGTAAACGAGGCATGTAACCGTGAACAAGTTTGATATGTTATGGTACTAATATTGGTCAAGTTTGATGTTATATGGAAGTAGTATAAGTGGGATATGGCGGAAAAAGGATCAAAATTTTTGGGTTCTGCAGGTTTCCAGCCGCCGGTTGAGATCCAAACTGGGCTGCTGAGACTTTTCTGAGAAGGCCAACCGCCAGTTGGAACCCCAACCGCGGCGGTTGGGACCTTCTGTTTGAACCAACCGCCTGTTGGAACTCCAACCGCGGCGGATGGGACTTACTGTTGAACCCAACCGCCGGTTGGAACTCCAACCGTGGCGGTTAGGACTGTCTGTGAAGCCCAGGCGGCGGTTGGGCATTCCAGCCGGCGGCTGGGTGGTGTTTTCCAGTTTTGGTAACTTTTGAAAAATCGTATCTTCCAAACCGTAAGTCGTTACGGGTCGCGCCACCCGTCGTTTTGAAGGTAATTGAGTCTAGTTTCATCTAAAAATAGTTTCAAGGTCAGAATGTATATAGATTTTTATAAATGGTCAATAGAGTAACATGATGTCTACATAAGTCAAGTGTTTTCGCATAAAAGTTTTAAAATTTTGGTCTAATCGGGCATGGGGTGTTACAAAATCCAAATCATTCGAGTGAAGTCGTTCGTTGAGAAGGATGACCATGCACGAGGATGTGCATGAATTGGTGGTGGGAGAATGTCACAAGCCAAATTCTGAAGGCCAGGTTCTACTTGGAAGCGTTACTTAATACGTGAGTTCCTAGTCAATCCTATTGGTCTTGTTGGAGTACCCCCAACGTTAAGGGTGTAGTTCGTGCCACGAGTAGAGACTCGATATGGCACCACACTGGTCGGGAGTGGGGCCGCTCCCCTGATGAGTCCAAGGCAGGACGAAACCAGTGAACCTCTATTATACGCGGGGCGGATGGCTGGTCTTTATCGGTGTAAGGGTGCCATGCGGGCTTGAAGGAATGAGTCCGTGACAGTAAGATGAGAAATCTTAAAGATGTGATTTAGCAGTGAGGGCTAGAAATTATTAGTGAGGGCTTGAAATTATTAGTGTCGGTCTTAAGTTCAAAACCTCATATACAAAAATCTTAGGCCCAGCTGTCAGACGTCTGTTCCTTTACGCAAACATTTTTGTGGCCTAGGAAATCAAAAACTTTTGAACAAATAGATTTTCGGTTTGATTTCAACTTCTAAGCGTTAAAGCCGATTTAGTGAAACACAATAAAACAAGTTATTAGAGATATACACAACAAAACAACTCATCTAAGCCTTAAAGCCGATTTAGTAGAACACATTTGACATCAAATAAATGAACACTAATTTGTAGTTAAGGGTTTTTATTTTTTTTTTTTTTTTTTTTTTTTTTTTAATATAATTTTTTAATTATTAATGAAAATTTAATTTTATTGTTTAGAAGAAATGAAAATGAAAAAAATAAAATAAAAATGGTGGTCCTCGACCATTCTATTATAATCCGTAGCATGTTGATCATGATTTTATGACAGACATTGATAGTGTTTTGAGTTGCATTACGGCCTACGGGTAGCCTTAACCATTCCATTTCCAAAAAAAAGAAAAATAGGTAACAAAGACAAAGTGCATATATTGTCATTTTGGGGTGTCAAAAGCTAACCTTATTCATCAACAGACAACCCAATCCAACATTATTTCCTTTTTAGTTTTTAAATAACCACATTCCATATATAGTATTCTAGAGACAGAACCAATATAATATCATAAAATTTAGTACAGAAGAAGAAGAAGCTGAACTTTACTTGAATTTGAAGTTAAATAATTTGGTTTAAGGATTATTGTTTCACATTGCATTTTGAAGATCATTACTGGGTGTAAGTAAGGTAATTATCAGTTAGCTTTTATTAATAGTTTTTTAGCTTCAAATTATTTGTAATTTTTGAAAATGTAGTTAAGGTATATTCCTATATTTAGCTTTACTTAGTTATAGGAGGACAATGATGCAAACTTTAGTAATGAAGTATAATGTAAGAAATATTAGTGTAACGCCACAAAGCCGAAAGCAATAGACTACTTGGGTATCCTTTGGGGTTCAACTAAAAACCATGGTGGAAGGGATACTAGTAGCCCACTACTTCCAGCTTATAAAGGGGGCTAAAATGTTTCTTATTGTACCGATGTGGGATGGCTGTTACTAGTAGTTTTGATTTGCTATTAACATTATCTTGAAATTTGGTTTGTTGTTACAATTATTGAATTGATCTCTAAGAAATGATCATTTGGTTGGTTGACTATGGCGCGGTTTTATTGAAATAAGATATGGGTCGATCATGAATTCGTTTTGGTTATAGCAATGCTATCTTTTTAACTCTGTTGAAAGTCATATATTGTGTAACAACCTGTCCCACATCGGTAGGAGGTAAGACATTTGAACCACTTATAACTTTTAAGCTTGGAGTTGTGGCCTATTAGTATCATCCCACCATGGTTTTTAGTTGAAACCGGAATGATATATACCCGAGTAGTCTATTGCTTTCGGCTTTTGGGGGCGTTACATATTGATAGTAACACACTATTCATAATGTAAATATATTGAGTTTGTGTAGTTGCTGAGTTTGCCAAATGAATATGTGCCCTTGCAAATCTGTGGTTTAAATCAACTTTGATCAGAGTTTTTGCTTTCATGGTGAGAGAGGATGACACCTTTGACTATTTTGTTATTCACGATATGTTGTTTGGTATTACATATGTGCAAATGTATTACTCTGTATTCTATCATATTTAGAACTTCTATTTTAGACTCTTTTGAGGCAAATTACATCTTGCTGTACTTCGCTATGCACTTACTAGGGGCGGATCTATGCATCCCTTGAGAAAAATACTCATATTTTATAAAATGTAAATTTTATGGTCTATTAACGAAGCTTAATGCACTAGCACATAGAGACCCTACCAACAAATCAATCAAAATAGCATAGCAACATCGCTGGTTCAACGAAGTGACTAGTGGTCTGTAGAAAGGATCTCAAAGAGTCATGGGTTAGATATTGACAGATTGTTGATTAAACAAATTAAGTACTTGCATAGTTAACTTGTTTATTTCTGCTTCAATGTTCAATTTTTGACCACTTTTTCCTCTCAACACTTACCAAAATCCGCAGTTTTTTCCTCTAAATCTCCTACTTGCTACAGTTGTTTACTAGCTTATCCGTAACTTCTTAGTATTATGAATCCGCCATCTTCCAAATATAATAAAGGAGAGAGAATAGTTACAGCTAAAGTTATAGCTGATTACTGATTAGAATTCATAATACCAGCAAGCTAGTAAACAACACAATAAAATATGAGTTGTAGCGGGAAGAAGCTGTGCATCTTGTTAAAAAATATAAAAAGTAAAGTAAAGTAACTCCTAATACCGTCTTCCACGGGTTATGGGTCCCAATACAGTCGAAGACGGTGTATGGGGGAGGTTGAGACGTAAACAGCCTTACCCCTACCTAAGGTAGAGAGGCTGCTTCCAGTTCTACCAAGGGTAGAAAAGGACCCCCGGCCTTTTGTAGGGAGTGAGGATAGAACCCTTGACCTCTCGGTTGAGAGGCAAGGGGTTTTTCAACTGATCCAACCCTACTTTATATCTTGTTAAAAAATATGCAAGAGGTAAAAAAGGGGCCAGAACTCACTTTTCGAACATTGAAACAAAAATTAACAGTGGTATTAGATAAGTTTTCGAAATTTGTTAATTCCCCCCCCCCCAACACCCAAAAAAAAGTTCTTCTCATCTAACCTCTGCCTCTTTAAGATTTCTTCTAAGGACCGCTAGTTACTTTACTTGCTTGGACTAGCAGTCCTATAGTGTTATTGACTACTTTGTTGCTTTGGTTTCAACTTATGTTAATCTTGTCTCTCATATTCGCTCTTTTGAAATAGGGCACACAATTTTTTTTTCCTTCATAATACATTTAAAAGAAACCTAAAAACTACACTTCTTACAGTACCATAGTTCTCAGGTATGCATGTTGTGTATCATGTAGATCTGCCCCTGGATATGAGGTAGCATTTGTTCCAGTGGTTAGTTATGTATTATCTTTTGAGCAGCCACAAATAAGTTCATGTGAATAAAACCTATACCATTTGACAAAGTATAATGATATTTGTGCCTAAAAGTATGAATCTTATTGTTATGGGCGTATGTTTTAGGCACAAGGCACAACAATCATTTTCTATGGAGAAATTTGTATATTAGCTAATCCCGGAATCAAAATAACTCTGACCTTATAAACCGGACAAACTAGATCTACCCTATAAAACCCAAAAACCCAAGTAGTGAATGTTGAGTCCACCACTTACTTTGAACCAGCGTCCAGCTACCAATACAAGTCTTTTTCTGGCTAAAGAACCTATAATTTGTTTGATATGCTTTTATTATTTATTTGACAGGAATTTGTGAATTTAGGTATGGAAAGTTCCAGTGGACCATCTACAATGAGAAATATGTACAGTGGAAAACACTATTCACTTCCCCCAAAAAGTCCATTTCCAAGCATTGCTTCATTTTATACCGATTATATTCCAAATACTACGAGTGGATCAAAAGGGACAATACCAAAATACCGAGATGGAAATTCACTCCATCAACGTACGTCTTCCGAAATCCTTGTGATGGAAGAACAACCTTCTTGGCTTGATGAGCTTCTTGATGAACCAGAAACACCTGTTAAAAGAGGTCATAGACGTTCATCAAGTGATTCTTTTACGTATATGGAAGCAGCTAATGCCAACATTGAACATGCTGCACAAGTCGAGTACAGATTAAGAAACATGAATTCTCCTCCTTCATGGGGATCTAAAGATGCTCAAAACAGGCTATTCTATGTAGAACAAAATAATACGATGAAAAATAAAAATCGAAATTGGGATTCACCACCAAAAGCGTTAGCACGTTCTAATAGCACAACTGCTTCAAGGGACGGTTTTGCTCTTCAAAATTCTACATCCTCAGGTGCTTCACAAGAGGTCAACAGAATTAATTCTACGACAACTGAAAAGCAAGATGCAGTTGAATCTTGTACACCGGATGCTTCCACTGAAAGGAATGATTTTTCTAATGCCAAGTCTTCTGCATCAGAAACAGACACAAAACGTTCCAAGCAGTAAGCAAACTTTTTTTTCCTCTATTTTAACCATTGATGCTTTTGTGATGTGCAAACATAAAAAAAATGGTTTTTCTGAACAAATTATATGTGAAGCTCATGGAGAGTGACAGGAACATGTTGGTTATGACAACCATATTTACTGTATTAGGAAATATGCTAGTTTTTTTAAGAGCATACATTTTATCATTTGAAAAATATAGTTCAAGTGCTTTTTGGTATCAACATTTTTCACCTGGATAGATCCTCTGTCGAATAGAGTAGCCAGTAGAATAGTCAATTGATTTGAGACCTTTCTCCAAGTTTGTAACCAATATAACCTTGTTGAGATATTAATGAAAAAAATCATGTTGCACCGCCCCAAAAAAAAACCCTTAAATTTTCCGCCTTTCATGTATGTTAATTCACGTAAAAGAACATTTTTACAACTTTGAATTAGCATCCTAATCATTTGTTTATCAACAAATCTAAAAGTGATCTAATGCAGGCAATTTGCTCAACGTTCAAGGGTCCAAAAGCTTCAATACATTGCTGAGTTGGAAAGAAATGTACAAGCTTTAGAGGTAGTTAAGATTTTAGAAGTTGCACACAGCATGTTATCGATAGGTCATACATACTCAATGGGATGTAACATAAGTTATGATTGCAGGCAGAAGGTTCTGAGGTTTCTGGTGAGCTAAAGTTTCTAAATCAGAGGAGTCTTATTCTCACCATGGAGAACAAAGCACTGAAACAACGGTTAGAGAATTTGGCTCAGGAACAGCTTATCAAGTACTGTAAGTTTCTAAACCTGCTAATTAGTCATTTGGTTTGCGTGTTATAACATGGACCTACTAGTGTTGACTAATTGTATTGACTTTACCTAACATGATAATGCTTAATAGTGATCAATAAGTTTTGAGATTATTTGAATTGGATTAAGTCTCTCTTCATAGCAACTAATCATAATTGGTTAAAATATGTGTACTGTAATTGTAGCGTACTTCCGTGCAGAACATTGACCAGTCACCTACATAACCAAAATTTCACTAGCTGGCTTAGGTTATTATACCATACAGTGATAGGTGGTAGGTTTTACTGGGATGGTTATCCCTTTGACTATGTTTCATTGCTTAGTTTGGTGGTTGTTATTTGTTGGTCATGAATGATTCTGAACAAGATCATGATGAGCTGCCTTGAAAATAAATTTTAGCTCACTGCAAAATAAAGATTCTTACATTCCCTTTCACTTACACAATAGTATGGGAAAAGTGCGTAGCTCAAAATATGACATTTTAATGCCCTTGGCTTAACTATTATATTTGATCGAAAAAATGAAGTAGGAAGCACTATCTCAGTTCCACCGCATAGGCATGTTTGAAGAACGTTGGAACTTAGTGACATGTACTGGTCATCTTTCAGTGAATGTACATTAACATAGAACCATTTTAAAAGAAAGGGCAGAAAAACTAAAACGGATCAGGGTTCTAAATCCTAAAGCATCGCACCTGGAGTTGTAGAAATGGGTGGGTCGGGCAAGTTAGTTACCAGGTTGGGCCTTGTTGACCTGCCAATAGTTTTTTGTCCATTTTGAATTGTATTTAGATTTAGTATCTGTTAAATATGATCAGAAAAGCTATATACTAAAGTAATTAAGGAGATTGTAAGCATTTATAAAAAGTTTATGTGACTTTTGACCCATTTGACCCATTTTATTTTTGTGGAGCTTCCAAAAATCACTAATTTCTAAGATACAGTATAACTTAAATCGACCCATGAGTCGAAACTGCCACCTCTCATCACACTCTAAAGACGTAGGCTCTCCGCTAACATAGATCAATACATCACAGATTAGGTAATGCGTTACTGCATTCAAACTGAATCTTGGGGATCTTAAGAAGTGGAAATTTTACATCTGCGCATAGAAAAAAGAAAAACAAATAAACCCCAAGACACTTTATGCAAACAATCATATACCTAACCTACTCGAACTGAACTGTACTAGATGTTCTGGTTAAAATAAACACTCTAACAGCTTAAATGCTACCAGATTCATCACTAAGATAGACACACCTAAAATACACAGATTCTTGCAGTTCGATCTCTTCTTTGGTGGGACACCAATATATGTGTTGTATATATCATGTGGGTTTTGTCGTATGTATTTTTTGTACGTGAAAAACTGAAACAAATTTTTTTGTAGTGGAACATGAACTGTTGGAAAGAGAAATTGGGAGACTGCGAGCCTTGTATAAACAACAGCAACAACCACCTAAAGACCAGCCACTTCTTAGCCATCGGCGAACTTACAGCAGGGATAGCATGGAATCTCAGTTTGCAGGTCTTTCTCTGAAAACCAAGGAATCTGCTGCAGTCCGTGATTTTGTTTCTGGCCCTCTTCGCATCTGAAAAACAGGTTTCGCAATGACAAAGATGAAATTATTTGTGGGGTTTACAGATGCTGGATGAGGCCAAGCCCTTCTACACGAGGTGTTACCCTTTTCTCCGCCGGTTTTTGGATGTGTGTTTGTGTTGTTTATATATGTGTTGTAACCCGATAGAAATCCGAAGTCGTGTGAGTACACTTTCAGATCAATAAAATGGAGTGGGTACCAATTTATGATCGGATATAAATCGAATTTGATTCAAGATTTAGTATGTCTGTATGTTTGCAGAAATTCGTGATCAAAAGAAGTTTTTGATCAGTCTTCTTTTTTTCTATATGAAATTGAGAATATATAAGACGGTTTTATGGGGCGGTTATTAGGGTCTAATAACTGTAAAACAGTTATATTAACTGTAAAACAACTAGCAGCAGCATCTGGTAACTAGCAGCAGGAACCAGAACTAGCAGCAGGAACCAGCAGCAGGAACCATCACTAGTAGCAGGAACCATCACTAGCAGCAGAATCAAGCAGCAGAATCCACATCAACTTAATATGTATTATTTGGTGGAAAAACAAATTCTAATGAATTTTTAACATAGCAATGTTATACCAAATAAAAAATTTCCAAGCTGACCTGGCAGCTCGACCCTAGCCAGGGGCGCTGCCCCTGGACCCCGCTTCTCTCAGGGCGCTGCCCCCGAACCCCCGCCAAGGGGGCTACGCCCCTTTGGAACCCCCGTTAGTCCTGTTAATATGCAACTAAGTGTCGACCCTTATTTGCATATTAAACGCAATTTATTATACACTAAAATACCAACAGTTTGTGTATGTTGGTATGCTAATTTAGCAGCAGCTTACTTGCGCCTGGTGATTGTTTAGCTGGAAGCCGTGGGCTCCAGCAGCTGCTCACCGGAGGTGGCGATTTCATGACCTGAATGTCGTCATATATATTAGGGCTATCTTCAATAACATGTGTGTGATTATTTATATTTCTTAATGTTAATGATAAAAACACTTATTGCAGCCTTTCAATTTCAAAGGCTGTGTGGACCATATTTCATGTATATTCTCTCCGTAAAGAAATTCGTATCCTCAACCCCTCTGAAGGGGGTGTTTGTAAGAGCGATTTGAAACTCGTTATTTAAGTTACTGCCAAATGCCAATGGAGTCAAATTTTATTTGAGATTTAAGAGTTAAAACATGATATAAATTCTAACTATCAAATGGCAATAGAAATCACATATATATATGTTCAATATCATATGATTATTTTCAGAGTAAAATGGAGAAATGGTCCCTATGGTTTGCTCAGATTGCATGTTTAGTCCCTAGTCTTTCGAAATTGCAGGCGGCCTCCTTATGGGGAGTTTTTGGTTTCGTTTTGGTCCCTGGCCATTGCAAAAATGGCCCCTGTGGTTTGCTCATAATTGCACGTTTAGTCTCTGGCTAGGGACCAAAACGGAACCAAAAACTCCCCACAAGGAGGCCGTCTGCAATTTCGAAAGACCACGGACTAAATATGTAATCTGAGCAAACCACAGAGACCATTTCTGCAATTTACTCTTATTTTCATTATGCAAATTCAAATACCCTTGCAATTACATGTTCCACTCCTCCATTCTGGATCAGAAAAAAATCGATATTCAAACAAATGTAGAAAGAAATTGTTAGTCATGTATGCTTTATTTACTTAAAGTGATCATGTGCATTAGAGCACAAGGTGCAGTGAGGAGGTTCATCTCCTCATTTTGGGCCCACGGGGTGCCACATCACTTTAACAAACCTCCACAATTAACTCCCCTCACTAACAACTAACCTCAACATACTCATTTGAGACCACCACTTACAACTTAATTTTTTTATTCAAATTTCCAAATAAACTAACTTCATTCCATTAAAAATAATACATTACAACATTGATGAGTGTGTAAATACTCATCATTTTATACCCATATAAGACACAAAAATGACCAAAAACACCCAAATAGACCATATTATACTGTAGATATCCTTGGTTTATGTTTTTATGTGTTTCAGGTACAAAAGGGTTGAAAACAGGGCAAAAACAGACAAAACCGAGCACAAGATTGGAAAATCGTGAAAAGCCGAGGACGGGGACGGAATTTACAAGTTTGGACCGGGATAATGCTCGAATTATCAAAGTCAACCCTCAAGAATGTCAACTTGTCAAGATTGGTCCTTGGAAATAGTTTTGATTTTTGGCAGCATTGGTCCTTGGATTTTCAGGAAATTACACAAATGGTCCTTAAAGTTTAATCCTTTAAACTTTAAACACTACATATAACCGGATCAAACTAAAACCTATTAAACCCTTTAACCCAATCCAACCCTTAAACCCAAATCCAAGCCCAATCCCAAGGCCCACAACCCATCTGTTTTATCCCTGAGTTAACCAAAACCACGTTTGACCTCGGTCAAACGTTTCATCTTCAACCCACTTGCCCGCCAAACCAAACCACCCTCACCCACCATTTCTCTGCAATACCACCTTATCCCTGACAATCCACCTTCCCCCTCCTCCAATAAGAAACCTTCACACTCTAACCCTCCCCACGTGCTCAGAAAACGTTAAAGCCCACATGGACAGTTTTCCCGCCAAAATTGGTTTCAACGAATGAGATGATACCCAAGCATAACCAATGGTGGGATTTGCTCGAAATTGATCAGAGATACTTCTGGGAAGGCTATATAAAGAAATGAAGTCACAAAGAAAAGATTGTCACTGTTTTTAGACCATTCGTAGTGTAATTGAGTTATTGTTCTATTTCCAGTTTTTAACTTCAGTTCTAAACTTTAATTTAAGTCATTTTAAGTGTAATTGTTCTTAATTTATTCAGCTTTATTCTAAATTCCAAGTTCAATATAATTTCAAGTTTTTGACTATCACTGTTAATTCAAATTAATAGTTAGTCAATGTTACAGGTTTCAAAAGCTCTTTTCCTAGGTTTCTGTAAGCTTTTATAAGCTATTCTTAGCTTATTGAGAGTTCCATTTGGTTTGATTCAGTTTAATCTCAAAATTTTCCAAAAAGTCAACAAAGTCAATGTTTCAGTTAAATAAGCAATTTGATGGAATTAAGCTGGAGTGGAGTTTAGCTTCGTATTGACAAACCAAGTTTAGTTCTGATCAGTTTCATTTGTTTCTTAGCTTCCAACAGTTGTAAGCATTTTCTATCTTCTTGCATAAATTTCTATATTACTGTTACATAGCTTATTTTAGCTCATTATAGTAATTTTCTGCTTTTTATTAATTTATAATTGTATTTCATCAGTTTTATCAGTCTTAAATAGCCCTTTGCTTAATTTTCTTAAAAAACCTCATAAAAAGCTAAAAATAGTGTAAATATAAGCTCAGCTTATTTAGTGCTTAGTTACCTTTGAAAGTTGTTCATTAGAGTTTAAAAAAGCTAGATGTTAATTAGTGGATCAGTAACATAGCTTATATTAGCCTTATCTAGTTTAAAACCAACACAGTCCCTCACAAAGGGTTGTTTGGGTCATTGGGTCAAAACGGGTAAAAACCCATCATTACTGTTCATTGACCTTTTGCTTAAGTTGGTTCTTGCTTAAAATAATGTAATTAAGCTGTATTTGAGTTCTTTTAAGCCAATTAGATAGAAATCATGGTGGTGCATGGTCTGTGGAAATCATAGGCTTTTAACTGATCTAAATGGCTATATATTGCAATAAGCTCTTTTGGACCTTTTTCTTTGTATTTCTGAGTCTCTTTAGGTCAGTTTAATAGATTCACAAAAGATTGGATAAGTCTCTTTTGGTTTGTGCATGTTTCCATTTAAACTGATCACTCAGACTGCATGTGCATAAGTTGCTGATCTCAGCTTATTTGTGGATAAACCAGTTAAGCTGAGGTCCTGATTTTTGGTTTGCTTATAGCCTGTAGTACTAGGAAGCTTTTGCCCCCATAAGTTTTCATTTTACAGCTTATTTGAAGTGCTTATTTTGATCTGCAAGTAGGGGTTTTAACTGTCATTTCTACATAAATTGTGAAACTGCTCAACTGCTTATCTGCTTATTCCAAGTGCTTATCTGGTCTTAATCAGTTGTTTTATGCTTAAATAAGTTGTTTGAACTGTTTCTGAGCTTTTGGTATTTTTTTTAGTGTTTAAGTGCTTATTTTAGTGCTTATTTCTAAACTGCTTATTAGCCCATTTGCTTATTAAGGTTTAGATAACCTCTGATTTTAATTTTTTTAGATTAAGAATAAAATTTTAGATTTACCTTGAATTTTTCAGATTTTTCCCAAGTCATTTCCTATTTTTAAACCTTTTAATTAATTTCTTTTAGTTTTTAATTCATAATAAAAAATATAAAAGTCAAAAAAATATAAATCTTTTTTCTAAAATTTTCTTTTATTATTTAGGATTTAAGAAAAAATAAAATTACACTTGTAGGATTAGATTTCCAAATATCTTAGTTTTAAAACCCGTTTTTAGAATTCTCGAATCGCGTTTTTAGTTTAATTTGTTTAAACCTTAATATTCCCGTGAGAATTTGTTTCTCATTTATCAATTAGAATTAAAAAATCAAAAATTCCATATCCCAATCATCAGTCACTCTAATTCCAAACCTTAAACGATATCGCCCATTCACACCTCGTTGGGACACGACCTGGGTAATCACTTACCTGGTTTCACACACACATCGTATTCACGGGTTTTGTAAAATTGGCCTTTTTCCTAAAGGGTTGATTTGTCATTTCCCGCGTATCACGCGTATCCATCGTCTTGATAATATTTATATAGCTATTTAGCACGGATCAAATTTTGGCGCCGCTGCCGGGGAGGTTGTGTTGCGACTATATCGTTGAGATTTTTAAACGATTAGTGACTTGAGATCCTTCCTTGTGAAGTTCCTGTTTCCCATAAACCCCATAAAATACAAAAATATTTTTCTTTTCTTTTGTATATATATTATCATATAAAAACAAAAACCCAAAAACATTTTCCGTTTTATTGTAAAATAAAAGATAAAAGCAAAATTAATATAATATTCCTCAACTTGGAATATTATCATAATAAGTTCCCAAACCAAAGATATAAAACTTGCCTTTGTGTCACTTGCGAATTCGGCTCACCTTTGATTGATAAACAAACTCTAACGGAGGTTTCAGGAGGTTTGGCATTAAATTGACGAACCGAAAGGAGCGGGTATTTAAGTGGTATTTATTGCCCACCTTTGCTCCTCCGCCACTCTGTGCGTTTTTCTTTCAGAGAGCTACCGTACGCTTGTTTGATTTAAGGTTTAAGTTCCTTGTGTTTTGCTTCGATCTTCTTCGTGAAGTTACGTTTTTATCTTGTGAATATTTTTTCCAAAAATCCAAAAAAAAAAAAAAAAAAAAAAAAATTTTGAAAAACCAAAAACCCAAAAATAATCTTCTCATCCCACTTACACGTTTAATTCTTTTTATGTCTACATCTTACAACTATGGTTGTGAATGGTGTGGGGGACCTCTAAATTGTGGGAATTGCCCCGGTTGTAGCATTGTAAATTCGGGAAACGGGTTTGTCTATGACCAAAATCCCTACAATGAAACACCCGACCTTTTCAACCAACCCCCACAACATCATATGGAGACATACTTGTGTGAATTTTGTGGAGGTTTTTCTCATCCGGATTTTGATTGTCGAACGGGAGACATGCTTGTCTATGAGCAGAACCTTTATAACAATCAGACATCGTCCGAATTTGACACATCTTCATATTATACACCACCACAACAGTATTACTGTTGTGAATTCTGTGGAGGTCCGCACTATAATTCCGATTGTCAAATGAGGACCCCGCTTGTCTATGAGCATGGCCCTTGTGACAATTATGACTATTCTTGTCATGACCAACCTCCACAGCATCAAATGAATCAAACACCACCTCAGCCAATTCCTCAAGAATTATTCCAAGAGATTCCAGATGAAAGGAATAAACTCTAGGAGTTGTTTTTCGAAGATGTATTCCAAAAAATTCAAAATGTGATGGATACACTTAATGATTTGGCTGTTAAAAATGCCCAAGAAGATCCTCATCAGAAAACTATTGGAGAACTTCTAGCTTAAGAAGAACAAACAGCTAGAATAAGTTCCAAATATCGTCAAACTTTCATTTGCGATGACGATGATGAAGATTCTATGTGGGGAGTTTGCGAGAATTCGTCAGCTGCAATTACACCTGTCCAGAAAAGGCAGGAAGACAAGACTATTGCAGAATTGCTAGCAGACAAGCAAATGGAACGTATAAAAGCCATTTATGCTAGCAATATTGATGAGGAGGACGACGAGGAGAGTGCTATTCCTTTGAGCGATATCATTTCTCAACTCCCTCAGTCTATTGCAAACACATCATTCTTTCCAACTTTGGACTCCGAGGACTCTCTTATTATGGGGGATGAGCATATTAGCACTATTCCTGAAAAGGAATCGGACGAATTCATAAAGTCTAGTGCTGAGAACCTTATCTCAATCCCAAGTGAGTCTGAGGATGTTTCCGACAGTGAAAGTGATGGTTCTTTTCGTAGTGATCAACCTCTTGACACTACTGATGATTTTTTCGGGACGTTTTCTAACCCTCTTTTCGATTCAAACGATGATTCTTTCGGGATTTTCTCTAATCCCCTTTTCAATTCAAATGATGATTTTTCCTCTAGTGATGATGAATCACTTTCTGATGAGGAAGTTCAAAATGAAAGTCCCAAAGTCTATTCGAATTCTCTTTTTGAATTTGATGATGAGTGCTTTTCTAGCAAAATAAATCCTCTCTTTGATGAAGAGTTAGAAAACGATGAGGTCAAGGACTCTATTATTCATAAACTTGATGATGTGACCTCAACTCTTAATCCCGATATTGATCTTTCTCCGACATATGTGACATTTCCCGTTGAGGATCGCCATTATATTGACTTCACATATGTCGTTCGAGTTTTTCTACCTTTCTGTGCTTATAAGGTAGCTTGTCCTTTCCCTCACTCGTTTGGGAATGAAGACAAAGTTTTTGACCCCGGCATCTCTTTTGAGCCGAATGTATCTCATCGGAGTGGATCTTTCAAGTACTTCAATGTTTATCCAAACACATTGAATGAAAGTCCGATGAAGATTGTTTCTTCCACATGCTTCCCCAGGAACAAATGAATTCGGGGTCGAGTCAAGCTAGTGACTCGGTTAACAAAAACATTAGCACCACATGGGTGACAACCCATGTTTCTGACTTCTTTCTATTTTCTGACACTAAGTTTGGGGGGATTCCTCTACTGTGCTTTGTTTTGTGTGTTGTTTGCTCTTGTTTGCAGGTTTCCCTTGGATTGTGATGATTGCCGCGCCTGTTTTCAATCCAGCCGCCCAATATCCTATCTTTTTGCTAACGATTATCTAGGGATATCTTTTTAATCCTGTTTGTGAAAATAGAGATTTCTTTCACACACTTGGCTATTAGTATTACCTTTTTACGTTCTAAGTGTCGGCATAATAGCCGGTACTTTGAATATTGAGGGCAATATTCAATTCTAAGTGTGGGGGGGAATTCTCTCGAATTTTGTCACATGTGTACCTTCTAGTGCCCTAGTACCCCCGTTTTGCCCAAAATTTTAAATTTTTTTCGTTTTTAGATAAGAAATTGCAATAAAAAAGAAGAAGTGTTTAGTCTTGATTAGGTTAGAACAAGGGGAATCCTGACTCTGCCAGAGTATTGATCTGGCTGCTTCCTTAACTACTAGACTAAGGTTTTACGATTTGTGCAAATGAAAATGTTAAGCGTAGAATAGTTGGTTTTCTTTAGAGCTTATATAAGTAATCTATGGCTTTTCCTCCCAGGAGATAACGAATCTGACTTAATTAGTGCTTATTTTTCAAACATTTGAACACTCAAAATCATTTTTCTATACGATTTTGAAAAATACTAGTTCAAAGCTTTATTTAAACTTCGGAACAAGCATATGTCATAATAATGTAAAAGTTAAGTAATAAATGTATGTGCCAAAAGCTAAGGTTCAAGATCGGCCCTTGGATTCTTATTTCCGGAAGGCGTTTAGGTCTTGGCTACCCTCTTACACCGGCCCTTGGACCCTTAATTCTGAAAGGCGTTAAGGTCTTGGAACTCTCCGTTGTAACGGCCCTTGGATCCTTTATTCCAGGAAGGTGTAAGGTCTTGGTTCCCGTGAAACTCCGTTAGTTTATGTTGCACAAGTAAAAAAATAAAAATAAATAAAAAAAAATGATGATGAAAAAAATGAAAAAAAAATGAAAAAATGAAAAGGAAATAAAATGGAATGATATTGCAAAATGCAATAAATTTTGAAGCTTGCTTGTTGTGAATTTTAAATCTATCTTTCAACCAGTATTAGTCAAAGTTTTATAAAAACGTCGATTTTTGTTATCAAAATTTTGAATATAAGCACTGTCACCTAAACTTGATAAATGTGGGAGTGAAAAGTTAAGTTTCGGCTTACATAGATTATTGATATAAGTAGTGTTAGCATTTTACAAAAGCATTTGCACATTGAGTTTAAGCTTAGTTGGGAGTATAAAAGAGGATGACGATTTTAATTCCCTGGAGACACCCAGTTTGTGTGAATCCTGTTCCGTGATACCATTTTTGTAAATCAAGCATGTTATATATTTTTGAATTTCTGGCATTATATAGAAAATCAAAACGGGGTATACTTGGTATTCTTTTGATCCTTTCATTACTTCATATGATCGGATTGCTAGGGACTAGCAATAGCTTAGTGTGGGGGATTGATGAGTGTGTAAATACTCATCATTTTATACCCATATAAGACACAAAAATGACCAAAAATACCCAAATAGACCATATTATACTGTAGATATCCTTGGTTTGTGTTTTTATGTGTTTCAGGTACAAAAGAGTTGAAAACATGGCAAAAACAGACAAAACCGAGCACAAGATTGGAAAATCGTGAAAAGCCGAGTGTGGAAAACTAGAAGGGGGGTTGAATAGTTTTTACCGTTTTTAAAGTTTTATTTGCTTTGTTACTATATGTTAATTCAAAGGAAACAATCACAAATAAATAATCACACAATGTAAACAAAAGATAAAGAGAGGAAAGATCAAACCACACGACACAGTTGTTTATAGTGGTTCGGCTACAAGAACTCTATTCCTTGCCCTACTCCACTCCCCGAGTTTCCTACTCGAGAGTTTATCTTTCACTAAGAAACAAACTCCTTTCCTAGGCGGAGAAAACCTTTACACGTCGCTTACTTCCTTTTCCGTACTAAGCTAAACACCGGGTTCTTTCACAAGGTAGAACCAACCTGACGTCGCCTAATTACTTTACCGACACTAAGCTAGATGTCGAGTTCTTTACAAGGGTACAACCACTCCCTACACTCTTTGTACTTTAAGGACTAAAGTACTAACCACACTCACTGATTACAAATGATAGATATGATGTGTGAAACAAACTACAAGATCACACAGTAATGCAACTAAAGGATTACGGTTCTGTAGATCCTTGAATTCTTGATCTCTTTTCTACAACATGAAAGATCAAAGTGAAATGCAACTATGAATGATGTTAGTAAGATATGTACTGAATGAATATATGTGTTAAGCTATATGAGTGATGAGAGAGCCAAATGATCAGCTTCCTATTTATAGGCAAGCTGATCTTCAGCTCACGGATCCGGCGGATCCCTCAAAAGGGATCCGTCCTTTATAGGACTTGGATCCGTGGGATGTGACAACTATGTAATAGTTGTCTCTTACCATATCTTAGTTGTATCTTACCATATCATCCAAGATCTTCAAATGTCAACTATGTTGCTTGCATATCTAACCAAGATATATCAAAGATATTGTATGTGATGCATACAATGATGTCATGGAATGGTTTATGAATTAAAGTTTCCTTTTAAGGAAACAAGTTACTAAACTTGTAATTCTTAGTTAATATGTGAAGTGTAAAGTGTGTACTTAAGAGACTAAGCTAGTATTTATTATTTGCTAAAAGATATTCCTTATATTTGTCATTAACAAAACTAATGAAAGATCAAAGAATATAAATAACGTTTTTGGGACGCTATTTGTATTAACAATCTCCCCCTTTTTGTTGATGACAAAACATAAAGTATATTTTTGAGCAAGAGAATAAATATAGCATGAGTTCTTAAAAATATATATTAAGTTTGTTTATTAAAGAAAAGTTTTGTGAAAAATGTATGTACTGTGATGATTCACAGTTGATGCAAACTTAGTCCTTTCTCCCCCTTTTTGTCGAAACAAAAAGAGTAGCGAAGCGGAATGCGATTTTGAGAACTTTAAGAGCTCCCCCTTGTTTTATACTCCCCCTAAATGGAGTAATCAAGGAAATGATGCATGAATCTACAAAACAAACGGTTAGTATATGAGATGCTTATGAGATGCTCCCCCTCGATGTATACTCCTCACTTCTCGAGTACCAACGTATACTATTGAAGGGTATGATATGCTGCAAATGAAGTGTTAGTTATGAAATGACTTCAATGAAGAAGTAGAATGCTTGTGAAGTGTTCTTCCAAACAAGCCTTTCAATATGTTTGATTTTAAAAAGTCAAACTAAGTGTCTGATCATAATTTGTACCTAAAGCAATCATATGCAAGATATAATATATGCAATATAGGAATGTTAGTTCACAATGATAATGATAATATGCAATATGTTGATCACTCATAAGCATAAAACATCACATTCATATAGATTGAAAATTTTGTGACAAAAGTCACAATAGTGAAATGATGTTACAAATAAGAAGACATCCTAGAAAAAAAAATAAAAAGGTCCTAAACAAACAACTAAAAAAAAAATCCAAACAACTAATCTAAAGAGCTCCTATTGAGAAGGATGAGAGATTGCGTTTAAACGTTCAAGAACATGGTTCAAGATGAACCTCATCTCGTTTTGAAGCTCATGGACCAAGATGTTGGTCCTTTGGGCCAAGTGAGCCGTTCTCTCACAATGTGCGCAATCATGAGTTGAGAAGCCGGGCGGAAGACTAGGGTCCAAGTTTTGTGGTGGTGGTGGTGATGGTGGTTGGGTGTTGTTGTTGTTGGATGGTTGTTGTGGTGTTTGGAGGGAGTTCATAAGAATGTTTGAGGCATATTCATCCACATTGCCTCGTCAATGGCAACTAGAGTGGATGTGGGTGATAGAGGTTTTTGTTGAGGTTGGGATGATTGTGCATCATGGTATAAAGGGCCATGGATATCCGGGTAAACCGGGTGAAAAAGCATGGGTTGTTGACCTTCAAAGGTCATGGGTGGAAGATTGGGTAATTTTGGTGAAAGTTCTTCTAAGTCATCAAGATGTGGTGATGTAGGAGGAGTCCTAAATAATTCCAAGGGTTGGAGTTTAGGTGATTTTGGTGGTGATGGTGATCTAACAGTCTGTGATGGAGCCGGTGGTGGAGTAGTGGCTATTGGAGTAAGGGTTGGTGGTGGTGTTTGTATAACAACATGTGATGGTGTTGGGGTGGAGAGTGTAAGGAAATTTTCACTAGCAATGGGTGATGATATATTGAGAGGAGAATTTTCCTCAGATGAAGAGTTTGCTAAGTTGATAAAGCAACAAGGTTTAACACTGATGCAGGCTGTTCTTCTTGGAGTTCTAGATGTGGAAGAGTTGTGTGACTTGGTCATGGTGAAGTATGATAGCTAAGATGTACAGGAGAGGAAATGGTTGTTGTGTGAAGTGATGATCCTAAAGTGCTAATTTATAGACAGAAGATTTGTGAGTCTGTGTGTTTGGATTTGATGTGAATCCAATAGAGAATGTTGGTTACTAATGATTTGGAACAAAAATTTGTGTAGGTCATATCAAGGAAGTCAATCCATTTAGCTTTGGTTGAGTAATATGTGTTGGATATGCAGTTAATACAAGAGGATAGTGGAAAATCTGATGATTTGATATTTCTACGGATTTGACGGATCCCTAAAAAGGGTTCCTTCTTTGTATTGGTTTGGTAACTCACACCTAAAGTTTAAAAATTTAAATTTTGGTGGGAAATTTTGTTCCTAAGTTTCTAAGAATTCCTAAATGATTCTAAGATGAATTATGATCAGTGAATGAATCCTAAATGATACTAAACACTAATATTTAAGAATCGGGATGAGTCGAAAAAGTTTTAGAATTTTACTGGGAAACCTGCGGATCCAAATTGGATAAAAGGCGGAACCATTTTCTTGGATCCGCCAAATCCGCAGGTTGGCGGATGGCGGAACCAACGATAAGCCTTGGCGGAACCCTGTTTTGGGATCCGCGGGATCCGTAGGCCTAAAACTAAGAAAGTAAACAGAACATATGTCATATTTCGCGTTTTTCGACGAAAACCCGAAAATTCATCTAGACCTTACTTAACATCTAATATGTATAGCAAAACAACTAAATATGATAATATTAACACATGATTGCACATAGTTTAATCCATACTTAGAAACTTACCGTTTTAGGTGTTATGCCAAACATAGGCAATAACCCGGAAAATTGATAACCGTGATGGTTATCTACCTGCAAGTGTTAGTTATTACACATACACAATAAGTATTATCAGATATATTCAAGACACATAGAATTTTAACAACACAATATCCAACATTGTTTAAAACCAAACACACCATTAACTCAGTTTCTTCTTCAACTTCTTCATCCCCTTGTGTAATTTCATCATCCAACGACCCAGATTCTTCACCATTCCTTTGATGTTTCGATACTCAGCGGATTCATGTGGAATTGGAGGAAGATGGCTCAAGTACTCGGGTGGAGGAATCCTAGAATTTGGCATACCATCATCTTCACTCATGGAAGATGATGAGGATGATGTTGGAACACGAGGACGTTTGCCCTTATCAACACTAACCCTAAAATCACTCAAAGGAACGAAGGTGTGTTCAATTTCATTGTAATCCGGAACAAAGCCTAGATGGTTTGGACGAGCGGGTGCAAAGGCTCTATAAAGTCGGGTTAAGAGCATACCATAAGGCATTGCAATCTTGCTTTGAACCGGAATGTCACACATTCGTTTGGCAACATAATAAGCAAGATTTAAGGGTTGACGAGTAGAGATGTTGTACATCATGTGGCATAAACAAGCATTGATATGATCACGGTTTCCTATGGTGCACATCACATTTGCCCTTAATACATCCTCCATCTTCTTGAATTCGGGTCTTAGTTCATTAAGTTCCATTGCAAATGGATCTCTAGCAACTTCACGACCACGATACATTCTTGTGGGGTTGTTCTTAGGAATGAAGAGATGTTCCCTAATCACTTCTTTTGATTGGAGAGGAGTGGCATATGGTGCCGTCCTATCGAGATTGGAGTCTAAGATTGTTAAGGACCATTTGTCCGAGTAAATACATGTACCTTGACTTGGAATTCCTAAGACCTCACCAAATTGATCAAGAGGGATGTTGACAAGATTTCCATTTAGAGTAAAATGAAGACTTAAGTAACCTTCATCACTCGAGCTAAGACCTACACTAGCATAGAACTCAAGTATGAACCTAGGAATGATTGGTTCATCTATGTCTAAAAGAGAATCAAATTGAATTGCGGCTAATTGTTCCCTAAGTTGAGTGCCTTCATAAAATGATGCATCTACGGCTCTACCCTCATGAACATACTTTTTCTCTAAGACTTTGAAATTTTCGATTTGGGCATCGGTTAGACCCTTGGTTTTGTGGACTTTGGGTAAGTAGTTAACGGTTTTCTTGTGATCGTAGTTGGTTGCGGGAGGCATGATTTTCCTAAGTACAAAAAGTTACATAGTTTTAGTTAAAATGATCAAAGGAAGTGTAAAATTCCTAGTGTGTGCCTACATGGGGACAATGTGGAGGTGCGGTTATCTCGACTCCTTTTGATGCAAGAAAAATTAGTTTATGCAAGTTTTGTTTACAAAACGAGAGATAACCCAAACACTCCTATTTCAATGTAGCTACGGTTGAATGTACCCGAAAATACATATTAGTTATGTATTCCCTTTAGCATTCAAGAGACATTATGCAAGTGAAGTCTAAAAGATAACGTTTTTGCATTTGTATGAACAATGTAAGAAAAAATCATTTTACCTAGTCGTTAGAAGATTTTAGTGAAAAATTTTCATGGGGTTTTTGTTAAATTAAGACAATGTGCTATGAGATGCAATTCCTAACTAAGAAAAACATGTTTTTAAGTATAATGCAATAAATATGCTTCATGATTTTTCAAGAATTATGCATATACCCCAAGTTTTGGTTTTGTGCATGAAATGGAAATCCTAGACGCAGATCAGGAGTATAAATATGATAAGAATACTTACAGTGATGTTAGAAGCACAAATTTGTGGAAGAAAATGGTCTAAAATGTGATGGAGATTAAGTGTGTGTCGAGTATAGTAAGGTGATATGTTTTGGAGTGAGGAGTGAATAGTATTTGTTCTTGTTTATTAAATAATAAACTGGACTTAGCATGCGGCGGATCCGACGGATCCCAAACAAAGGATCCGTCTTTGTTGTCGATTGGATCCGCGGATTCAGAACATATGTTTTCGTTTAGTGTCGTGTGTGGCTAAACTAATGTTTATACTAATGTTTCTCCTAATCACTAGGTTCCATTAATCCTAATCCAAGTCTAAGATAGTTGAAAGGTTCACGTTTAAGTGGTTTAGTGAGGATATCGGCAATGTTGTCCTCTGAGGAAACTTTCTCAATTGAGATGATTCCCTTCTGTACATTGTCGCGAAGGAAGTGATGGCGTATTTCAATATGTTTGGCTCTAGCGTGTTGGACTGGATTTTTGCTTAAATCGATAGCGCCTTTGTTGTCGCAAAGAATGGGAATGTTGTTGAGTTCAATTCCATAGTCGACGAGAGCTTGTTTCATCCACAGTGCTTGTTGACACGCCTTTCCTGCAGACACATACTCTGCTTCTGTTGTTGAGATTGCGAGGGCAGTTTGTTTCTTAGCGAACCATGATGTGAGACAATATCCTACAAAAGTACAAATACCACTAGTACTTTTCCTATCAACATAGTCACCTGCATGATCTGAGTCGGTATACACTATGGTTTCTACACCCGTTCCTTTGGGATACCATAATCCTAAGTGTGTAGTACCTTTGATGTACTTAAATATTCTTTTAACGGCTTCAAGATGGGACATTTTTGGATCTTCTTGAAAACGTGCACATAGACAAACACTAAACATAATGTCAGACCTACTAGCCGTAAGATAGAGTAAACTACCAATCATTCCTCTATATTTAGTGCTATCTACGGATTCATTTTCTTCATCCCTAGTGAGTTTGGTTTCGAAGGACATGGGTGTTCTCATGGGTTTTGAGTCTTCAAGACCAAACTTCTTAAGCATATCTTTGATATACTTTGATTGGTTGAAGAATATCCCATCTTCTAATTGTTTAATTTGGAGACCTAAGAAAAAGTTTAGTTCCCCCATCATACTCATTTCAAACTCGTCATGCATGATTTTTGAGAAATCGTCGCATAACTCTTGACAAGTTGAACCGAATATAATGTCATCCACATATATCTGGACTATGATAATATGTGATCCCTTTTTCTTGGTGAAGAGAGTATTATCTACTAGGCCCATGGTATACTTATGGTCAACTAGGAAAGTCTTAAGTCGATCATACCAAGCTTTTGGTGCTTGCTTAAGTCCGTATAAAGCTTTCTTAAGTTTGAAAACATAATTTGGTTTTTCAAAGTCGGCAAAGCCGGGAGGTTGTGCAACATATACTTCTTCATTTATAAACCCATTTAAGAAAGCACTTTTGACATCCATTTGAAATAACTTAAAATCATGTGCACATGCATATGCAAGTAATATCCTAATAGACTCAAGTCTAGCTACGGGTGCAAAAGTTTCATCGTAATCTATACCTTCTTGTTGATTGTAGCCTTGAGCTACTAGCCTAGCTTTATTTCTAGATACAATACCATTTTCATCCATTTTATTTCTAAAGACCCATTTAGTGCCGATTATGGTTTGGTTTTTAGGTGGAGGGACCAATGTCCAAACATCATTTCTAATAAATTGATTTAGTTCTTCTTGCATAGCAATTACCCAAGATTCATCTTTTATTGCCTCGTCTATGTTTTTGGGTTCAACCGTTGAAATAAAACAAAAATAATTACTTTCATTTTGAGCTTTGGATCTTAATGTTCTTTCATTAATTTTTCCTATGACGTTTTCTAATGGATGACTTTTAGTTTCTTTAATATTAATAATTTCTCCTTTTATGGGTTCATTGCCATTTTCAATGTTTTCTATATTATTAATCATTTGACTTTCAACTAAGTCATCATCTACCAAAGGTGATGTCTTAGAGGGAGGCGGACTTTCGTTGAATGTTACGTTCAACGATTCCTCGACTCTTGATGTTTCCTTGTTTAATACAATGTATGCTTTACTGTTTTGCGAGTACCCAAGGAATACACCTTCATACGACTTTGGGTCGAACTTAGTGAGATAGTCCTTTGTGTTTAAAATGAAGCACTTGCTTCCAAAAACTCTAAAATATCCTAATGTAGGCTTTTTGCCTCGATAAATTTCATAAGGAGTTTTATTTAAAAATTGTCTAATTAAAACTCTATTTAGGATATATGTAGAAGTATCTACAGCGTGACACCAAAACTTTTGTGGTATGTTTTGTTCATTTAACATAGTTCTACTCATTTCTTGAATTGTTCTATTTTTACGTTCTACTACACCATTAGATTGAGGTGTACGAGGAGCCGAGAAATTATGAGTTATTCCATTATTATCACAAAAATTTCCAAATTGAATTTCATTGTCAAATTCTCGACCATGGTCAGTTCTAATAGATACTATATTACTTCCTATTTGATTTTGAATTTTCTTGCTTAGAATTTCAAATTTATCAAATGCCTCATTTTTAGTTTTCAAAAACTTTGTCCATGTATATCTAGAGTAATCATCTACTATGACTAAAGTGTAAAAATTTCCTCCATAACTTTGTATAGCCGACGGGCCAAACAAATCCATATGTAATAATTCTAGGCATCTAGATGTAGATACCATGTTTTTAGCCTTATGGCTATTATGTACTTGTTTCCCAATTTTGCAAGCATCACAAAAGTGTTGGTCATATTTCAACTTGGGTAGGTTCCTAACGAGTTCTTTGGAAGACAAGGATTGAATAAGCCTCATATTAGCATGACCTAAGCGTCGATGCCATAGAGTTGAGTTTTCGTCCAAGGAGGTAAGACATAACTTATCTTTAGGTGTTTTATCTAATTTCATAACATAGACATTATTCTTTAAAACACCTTTTCCTACGGTTATGCCATCTTTAAGTATTTTACTTCCATTTTCACTGAAAAGGACGTTATACTTTTTGCGGCATAATTGACTTATACTAAGTAGATTAAATCCTAAATTATCTACATGAGCAACATCATCAATAGATAGAGAGTCATGAGAGATTGTACCTTTTCCGATGATTTTACTTTTAAGCTTGCTACCGAATGTGACATTACCTCCGTCATACACTTGGTAGGTTGAGAAAAGATTTTTGTTTCCCGTCATGTGTCTTGAGCACCCACTATCTTTGATCCACTCATCAGGTTCAAGATCAACTTTCAAGCATACCTAAGTTCATAAAAGACTCAAGCATTTGGTCCCCAATATCTCATGGGTCCGTTTGGGTTAAACATGACATTATCATGGTTTATGTACTGAAAAGGTGGACAATTGTTCCACGGCATATAATTAGGACCATGAAAGTTTCTAGACATGTTTTGGTTCCAATTATTTTGATAAGTGTGTTGTGAATTAACTATACTCTTTGGAAAGGGGTGTTTGGGAAAACTCATCTGAGGTCTTTGTTGATCCGTTTTAACTCTATATTCATTTCTAGCTTGACCTCTTCCTAAAGATACTGCTGGTTTGTGTTTATTATTGGTTATGCTACTGTTAGGTTTCTTAGTAACTTTAACAAACTCGGAACGGTCGACTTTGTGAACCTTCTGTTCAACTTCTGTACCCGCGGATCCTTTGGATATACCTAGCGGATCCAAATTTTTGGATCCGTCGGATCCGTGAGTGTCTAACTCTGTTGAATCAGTTTTAATCACAGTCTGTTCCTTATGATCACTTAAGGTTCCTAGTTTCATAAAGCCTAGACCTGTTTTATCATGAGGTAGCTTTTGCATTTTCATTATTTCATCTGCACAACATATGTTTTTATCAAACCTTTTAAACTTTGAATTTTGTTTGATTAAATCTTCCTGTGTGGTTCTTAAGGTTTCTAGTTCAAGTTTTAGTTCTTGACAAGACACACATGTTTCTTTACTAACTTTACCTTTTTCAATTCGTATTGCTTTTTCTTTAAGCCAATATATTTCATTTTCTAAAAGTGTTGTCTTTGTTTTCAAAAACTTGTTTTTGTTTATGATTTTTAAAGTGACATCACACAGTTTGTTATATTCTACTTCTAAGGTTTCATCATCTATAAAGGAGTATGAATCAGAATGTACCTCTTCTGTGTCATTAGCCATAAGTGCAATTTCGTTGTTCTTAGGCTCATCATCATCATCTCCTTCACTATCGCTCCAAGCTCCACTAACGAAGGCTCTTTGAGACTTGGTCTTTGGAGGCTTTGGACATTCTCCTATTAAGTGACTGGAGTCACCACACCTATAGCATTTCCTATCATCCTTACCTTTCTTATCGTCACGATCTTTCCGAGAGGATTTCTTTTCATCACGAGGTGGTTTTACAAACTTTCCTCGTCTCCTGAAGAATTTCTTGAAATCCCTCACGGCCATGGCATATTCTTCATCATCACTGTTTGAACAAGACTCATCATCACTTGACTCGACTTTGGCTTTCAAGGCAATAGACTTAATCTTCTCCTTTTTGCCTTTGACAATTTCCGAGTCTTTTTCCATAATCATTTCGTGAACTTTTAGGTTTCCTATGAGCTCATCCAGTGTCATGCTTGAGAGATCCTTAGATTCTTCAATAGCTGTCACCTTTGCTCTCCATTTCGGATGGAGTGCTCTTAGAAATTTCCTGACAAAATTCTTGCTAGAAAAAGATTTGTCAAGTGCTTTAAGTGATGTAATAATAGTATTGAACTTAGCAAACGCACTATCAATGGTCTCATCTTCAGAGATAACAAATTGTTCGTATTGTTGGACAAGAAGATCAATTTTGTTATCTTTTACTTGTGAGTTCCCTTGATGTGTGATAATAAGAGATTGCCAAATATCCTTAGCCGTTTTACACATAAAAACTCTTTCATATTCTTTCTTAGGTAAGGCATTATAAAGCATCATTTTGGCTTCGTTATTTTTGGCAATTAGTTTCTTTTGCTCATCACTGTGACGAGTAAGAGAAGCTCCTTCATCCCGACCACCCGAAATATTATTACTAATAGGCTTGTAATCACCATCAACTATAATATACCATAGATCTATATCCTTTGACTTTACATAAGTCTCAAAGCGATTTTTCCAATAAATAAAACAATTTGGTTCAAATAGAGGTGGTCTCTGCATAGATTGCCCTTCTTTAAAGTTTTCAAAATCCATGGATCGTTTTAAGTTTTAAAATACAATATATTTTAAAGATCTTAAGTAACGTAGCTCCTGATGCCAATTGTGGAAAACTAGAAGGGGGGTTGAATAGTTTTTACCGTTTTTAAAGTTTTATTTGCTTTGTTACTATATGTTAATTCAAAGGAAACAATCACAAATAAATAATCACACAATGTAAACAAAAGATAAAGAGAGGAAAGATCAAACCACACGACACAGTTGTTTATAGTGGTTCGGCTACAAGAACTCTATTCCTTGCCCTACTCCACTCCCCGAGTTTCCTACTCGAGAGTTTATCTTTCACTAAGAAACAAACTCCTTTCCTAGGCGGAGAAAACCTTTACACGTCGCTTACTTCCTTTTCCGGTACTAAGCTAAACACCGGGTTCTTTCACAAGGTAGAACCAACCTGACGTCGCCTAATTACTTTACCGACACTAAGCTAGATGTCGAGTTCTTTACAAGGGTACAACCACTCCCTACACTCTTTGTACTTTAAGGACTAAAGTACTAACCACACGCACTGATTACAAATGATAGATATGATGTGTGAAACAAACTACAAGATCACACAGTAATGCAACTAAAGGATTACGGTTCTGTAGATCCTTGAATGCTTGATCTCTTTTCTACAACATGAAAGATCAAAGTGAAATGCAACTATGAATGATGTTAGTAAGATATGTACTGAATGAATATATGTGTTAAGCTATATGAGTGATGAGAGAGCCAAATGATCAGCTTCCTATTTATAGGCAAGCTGATCTTCAGCTCACGGATCCGGCGGATCCCTCAAAAGGGATCCGTCCTTTATAGGACTTGGATCCGTGGGATGTGACAGCTATGTAATAGTTGTCTCTTACAATATCTTAGTTGTATCTTACCATATCATCCAAGATCTTCAAATGTCAACTATGTTGCTTGCATATCTAACCAAGATATATCAAAGATATTGTATGTGATGCATATAATGATGTCATGGAATGGTTTATGAATTAAAGTTTCCTTTTAAGGAAACAAGTTACTAAACTTGTAATTCTTAGTTAATATGTGAAGTATAAAGTGTGTACTTAAGAGACTAAGCTAGTATTTATTATTTGCTAAAAGATATTCCTTATATTTGTCATTAACAAAACTAATGAAAGATCAAAGAATATAAATAACGTTTTTGGGACGCTATTTGTATTAACACCGAGGACGGGGACAGAATTTACAAGTTTGGACCGGGATAATGCTTGAATTATCAAAGTCAACCCTCAAGAATGTCAACTTGTCAAGATTGGTCCTTGGAAATAGTTTTGATTTTTGGCAGCATTAGTCCTTGGATTTTCAGGAAATTACACAAATGGTCCTTAAAGTCTAATCTTTTAAACTTTAAACACTACATATAACCGGATCAAACTAAAACCTATTAAACCCTTTAACCCAATCCAACCCTTAAACCCAAATCCAAGCCCAATCCCAAGGCCCACAACCCATCTGTTTTATCCCTGAGTTAACCAAAACCACGTTTAACCTCAGTCAAACGTTTCATCTTCAACCCACTTGCCCGCCAAACCAAACCACCCTCACCCACCGTTTCTCTGCAATACCACCTTATCCCTGACAATCCACCTTCCCCCTCCTCCAATAAGAAACCTTCACACTCTAACCCTCCCCACGTGCTCAGAAAACGTTAAAGCCCACATGGACAGTTTTCCCGCCAAAATTGGTTTCAACGAATGAGATGATACCCAAGCATAACCAATGGTGGGATTTGCTCGAAATTGATCAGAGATACTTCTGGGAAGGCTATATAAAGAAATGAAGTCACAAAGAAAAGATTGTCACTGTTTTTAGACCATTCGTAGTGTAATTGAGTTATTGTTCTATTTCCAGTTTTTAACTTCAGTTCTAAACTTTAATTTAAGTCATTTTAAGTGTAATTGTTCTTAATTTATTCAGCTTTGTTCTAAATTCCATGTTCAATATAATTTCAAGTTTTTTACTATCACTGTTAATTCGAATTAATAGTTAGTCAATGTTACATGTTTCAAAAGCTCTTTTCCTAGGTTTCTGTAAGCTTTTATAAGCTATTCTTAGCTTATTGAGAGTTCCATTTGGTTTGATTCAGTTTAATCTCAAAATTTTCCAAAAAGTCAATAAAGTCAAAGTTTCAGTTAAATAAGCAATTTGATGGAATTAAGCTGGAGTGATTAAGCTGGAGTGGAGTTTAGCTTGGTATTGACAAACCAAGTTTAGTTCTGATTGTTAGTGCAAATATTACGATATTTAAACTAAACGGTTTCTTCGGTTTTAATAATGACAAACATGTAACTTGTAATACATAACGTAAAATGTGCAAGTTACTTGTAAACACAAATCATCAATGCATACTTACATCAACACCTCCCGACGTCTCAAGTATGCTTCAACGAAGTCGTAGATTTCCATCCCGACATAAATCACTCAAGGTATGGACAAACAAATCTACTACTTGACAAATGATCAAAGGATTATATTTTTCTAAACTTCACATTTTTAATGTGACAAAACATTTTTTTCAAAAATATATTTTACAAATTATTTTTGAATTTCCGTCGGGTATTTAGTGGAGCCGTGGGTCTGTAACGGTCAGATTTTCCTTTGCCTATAAATAGTGGACCATTCCACACTTCCAACTTGATTTTTCCAGTCCTTTTTCTCTGGTCTAATCCCTCCTCACTTAGATGACTTTCTTTGATCATTTGGAGAGTCTTAGGTTGTTTAAGAGTGATCCAATCATCCATTCAAGTGATCCTCTTCATTCCTCTTGATTAGCAAGAGAAGAACACAAAGTATCCAAGTAGATACAAAGTGTTGTCATCCCTCTTGATTAGCAAGAGAAGAACACAAAGTATCCAAGTAGATACAAAGTGTTGTCATCCCTCTTGATTAGCAAGAGAAGAACTCAAGGTATCCAAAAAGATACAAGAGTTGGAGTTGTTAGGTCTTGTAACATTTGTTACACTCTTGATTGTATCATAGCATACATCAAGATTATTTTTCTTTTGTGAGAGAGTGAGTCAAGATCATTGTGATCTTAAGAGATAGTGAAGATCTCTTGAAGCCATTGGGCTTGTGTGATTGATCATGTGGATCAAGGGTAGATCGGGTAGATCGTGGTAGATTGGTTCTAGCTAAGATTAGCACTCGACATCTAGCTTAGTGTCGGAAATAGGATAAGCAACGTGTATGGTGTAGATCGGGTAGATCGTGGTAGATTGGTGCTAGCTAAGATTAGCACTCGACATCTAGCTTAGTGTCGGAAATAGGATAAGCGACGTGTATGGTGTAGATCGGGTAGATCGTGGTAGATTGGTGCTAGCTAAGATTAGCACTCGACATCTAGCTTAGTGTCGAAAAATAAGTTAAGCGACGTGTACGGTTTTCTCCGCCTGAAGGGAGTTTGTTGATTAGTGAAGTAACTCTCGAGTTGGGTACTCGGGGAGTAGAGTAGGGCGAAGAGGAGCTTCGTGACCGAACCACTATAAATCACTGTGTCCGATTTGCGCCTTCTAACTTATCTCTTTACTTTCATTTTATTCTCTATCGCTTTATGTTTATATTTGCATTGTGTTTATGCTTGTGTGGCTAGTTGCTTATGTTATGTATGTGTCATGGTTGATTGTGCTTGTGTTGTAGTTTAATTTATTCATCCCTAGATGATATATGATCATTGTTGACACTTTTCATATTACGTCACACTTGATCGGGTGTTTGATACAAAAAGTTTTAAGTTTTTAAATGGAAACGTATTCACCCCCCCCCCCTCTACGGTTTCCACACTGATCAGTTTCATTTGTTTCATAGCTTCCAACAGTTGTAAGCATTTTCTATCTTCTTGCATAAATTTCTATATTACTGTTACATAGCTTATTTTAGCTCATTATAGTAATTTTCTGCTTTTTATTAATTTATAATTGTATTTCATCAGTTTTATCAGTCTTAAATAGCCCTTTGCTTAATTTTCTTAAAAAACCTCATAAAAAGCCAAAAATAGTGTAAATATAAGCTCAGCTTGTTTAGTGCTTAATTACCTTTGTAAGTTGTTCATTAGGGTTTAAAAAAGCTAGATGTTAATTAGTGGATCAGTAACATAGCTTATATTAGCCTTATCTAGTTTAAAACCAACACAGTCCCTCACAAAGGGTTGTTTAGGTCATTGGGTCAAAACGGGTAAAAACCCATCATTACTGTTCATTGACCTTTTGCTTAAGTTGGATCTTGCTTAAAATAGTGTAATTAAGCTGTATTTGAGTTCTTTTAAGCCAATTAGATAGAAATCATGGTGGTGCATGGTCTGTGGAAATCATAGGCTTTTAACTGATCTAAATGGCTATATATTGCAATAAGCTCTTTTGGACCTTTTTCTTTGTATTTCTGAGTCTCTTTAGGTCAGTTTAATAGATTCACAAAAGATTGGATAAGTCTCTTTTGGTTTGTGCATGTTTCCATTTAAACTGATCACTCAGACTGCATGTGCATAAGTTGCTGATCTCAGCTTATTTGTGGCTTAACCAGTTAAGCTGAGGTCCTGATTTTTGGTTTGCTTATAGCCTGTAGTACTAGGAAGCTTTTTCCCCCATAAGTTTTCATTTTCCAGCTTATTTGAAGTGCTTATTTTGATCTGCAAGTAGGGGTTTTAACTGTCATTTCTGCATAATTTGTGAAACTGCCCAACTGCTTATCTGCTTATTCCAAGTGCTTATCTGGTCTTAATCAGTTGTTTTATGCTTAAATAAGTTGTTTGTACTGTTTCTGAGCTTGTGGTATTTTTTTAGTGTTTAAGTGCTTATTTTAGTGCTTATTTCTAAACTGCTTATTAGCCCATTTGCTTATTAAGGTTTAGATAACCTCTGATTTTAATTTTCTTAGATTAAGAATAAAATTTTAGATTTACCTTGAATTTTTCAGATTTTTCTCAAGTCATTTCCTATTTTTAAACCTTTTAATTAGTTTCTTTTAGTTTTTAACTCATAATAAAAAAAAATAAAAGTCAAAAAAATATAAATCTTTTTTCTAAAATTTTCTTTTATTATTTAGGATTTAAGAAAAAATAAAATTACACTTGTAGGATTAGATTTCCAAATATCTTAGTTTTAAACCCGTTTTTAGAATTCTCGAATCGCGTTTTTAGTTTAATTTGTTTAAACCTTAATATTCCCGTGAGAATTTGTTTCTCATTTATCAATTAGAATTAAAAAATCAAAAATTCCATATCCCAATCATCAGTCACTCTAATTCCGAACCTTAAACGATATCGCCCATTCACACCTCGTTGGGACACGACCTGGGTAATCACTTACCTGGTTTCACACACACATCGTATTCACAGGTTTTGTAAAATTGGCCTTTTTCCTAAAGGGTTGATTTGTCATTTCCCGCGTATCATGCGTATCCGTCGTCTTGATAATATTTCTATAGCTATTTAGCACGGATCAAACATATTAAAAAATGAGTAAATTGCAAAAATCGTCCCTAAAGTTTGGTCAAATTGCAAGTTTCGTCCCAGAACTTTGGAAAGTGCAAGAATCGTCCATGTGGGAAAGTTTTGGGGCAAATATGGTCCCTGGCCTTTGTCAAATGACGCAAATGCCCCTGCCTATTTCTTTTTTAATATTCCTTTTAATTCCTTTTCAGTTTTTAACACAAATGGTCCCTGTATTGCGCAAGGTTTTACAAATTTAGTCCTTTTGTTAGACAAATAGTTATTCTTACACAAAATCGTCCTTGTATTGCCCAAGGCGTTACAAATTTAGTCCTTTTATTAGACAAATAGTTATTCATACATAAAATCGTCCTTGTGTTGCGCAAGGCGTTACAAATTTAGTCCTTTTGTTACACAAATAGTTATTCTTACACAAAATCGTCCTTGTGTTGCGCAAGACGTTACAAATTTAGACCTTTTGTTAGACAAATAGTTATTGTTACACAAAATCGTCCTTGTGTTGCGCAAGGCTTACACAAATGGTCCTTGAGTCCGTTTTTCTTCCGTTTTCATACGTTTTCGTCCGTTTTTCTTACGTTTTTTCTGTTTTTTTTCCCTCTTTTCTCCGTTTTTCTTACGTTTTCGTCCGTTTTTCTTACGTTTTTTTCCGTTTTTCTTACGTTTTTTACGTTTTCGTCCATTATTCTTACGTCTTTTCCGTTTTCATACGTTTTCCGTTTTTCTTATACGTTTTTTTTTTTTTTTTGTCCGTTTTTCTTTTTGTTTTTTTCCGTTTTTGTCCGTTTTTCTTACGTTTTTGTCCGTTTTTCTTATTTTTTCGTTTTTTTTTTTTTTCCGTTTTTGTCCTTTTTTCTTACGTTTTTGTCCGTTTTTCTTACGTTTTTTTTTCTTCTTTTCTTTTCCCTTTTTTTCTCGTTTTTGTCCGTTTTTCTTACGTTTTTTTTGTTTTTCTCTTACGTTTTCATCCATTATTCTTATGTCTTTTCCGTTTTTCATACGTTTTTGTCCGTTTTTCTTTCGTTTTTGTCCGTTTTTCATACGTTTTTGTCCGTTTTTTTTCGTCCATTTTTTCCCTTTTTCTCCGTTTTTCTTACGTTTTTGTCCGTTTTTCTTACGTTTTTTACGTTTTCGTTCCATTATTCTTACGTCTTTTCCGTTTTCATACGTTTTTGTCCGTTTTTTCTTACGTTTTTTTTTTTTTTTTTTTTTCTTCGTTTTTTATCGTTTTTGTCCGTTTTTCTTCGTTTTTTCTTTTTGTCTTTTTATTTGTTTTTTCTTTTTTCGTTTTTTTTTTTCGTTTTTTTTCTTTTTTTTTTTTTTTCTTTTTTGTTTTGTTAGTTTTTATCGTTTTCCTTACGTTTTCTAACTTTTTTTCAGTTTTCTTTTATTTTTGTAAAAGTTTTTTTTTTGTCCGATTTTTTTTTGTCCGAATTTTTTTAAAAAATTAAAAAAAGTTCAAAATTTTTGTCCGATTTTTTTTCTTTTTTGTCCGAATTTAAAAAAAAATAAAAAAGTTCTAAATTTTTGTCCAAAATTTTTTTAACCAAATTTTTTAAAAAAAATAAATAAAATTCAAAAATTAAAAAATTCAAAATTCGGACAAAAATTTTGAACTTTTTTTTATTTTTTATTTTTTTTTATTATTATTTTTTTTTTAATTTTTTAATTTTTAACTTTTTTTATTTTTTTTTATTTTTTAATTTTGAACTTCTTTTATTTTTTAATTCGGACCAAATTTTTTTATTTTTTTTATTTGGACAAAAATTCAATATTCGGACAAAAATTCAAAATTCAAAATTCGGACAAAAAAAAAACTTAAGAAAAACGGACAAAAACGGAAAAAATGTAAGAAAAACGGACAAAAACGGAAAAAATGGGACAAAAACGGATGAAAACGGAAAAAACGTAAGAAAAATGGACAAAAATGGATGAAAACGGAAAAAAACGCAAGAATAACGAACGAAAACGTAAAAAACGGGCAAAAACGTATGAAAAACGGAAAAAAGTAAGAAAAACGGACAAAAACGTAAGAATAACGGACGAAAACGTAAAAAACGTAAGAAAAACGGACAAAAACGGAAAAAACGTAAGAAAAACGGACAAAAACGGATGAAAACGGAAAAACGTAAGAAAAACGGACAAAAACGATAAAAGACCGCAAGAATAACGGACGAAAACGTAAAAAACGTAAGAAAAACGGGCAAAAATGTATGAAAAATGGAAAAAAGTAAGAAAAACGGACAAAAACGTAAGAATAACGGACGAAAACGTAAAAAACGTAAAGAAAAAACGGACAAAAAACGGAAAAAAGTAAGAGAAACGGACAAAAACGAAAAAAACGTAAGAAAAACGGACAAAAACGGATGAAAACGGAAAAAAAAAAGCAAGAATAACGGACGAAAACGTAAAAAACGTAAGAAAAACGGGCAAAAACGTATGAAAAACGGACAAAAGTAAGAAAAACGGACAAAAACGTAAGAATAACGGACGAAAACGTAAAAAAACGTAAGAAAAACGGAAAAAACATAAGAAAAACGGACAAAACGGAAAAAACGTAAGAAAAACGGACAAAAACGGAAAAAAAAAAACGCAAGAATAACGGACGAAAACGTAAAAAACGTAAGAAAAACGGGCAAAAATGTATGAAAAACGGAAAAAAGTAAGAAAAACGGACAAAAACGTAAGAAAAACGGACAAAAACGGAAAAAAACGTAAGAAAAACGGACAAAAACGGATGAAAACGGAAAAAACGTAAGAAAAACGGACAAAAACGGAAAAAACGCAAGAATAACGGACTAAATTTGTAACGCCTTGCGCAACACAAGGACGATTTTGTGTAAGAATAACTATTTGTCTAACAAAAGGACTAAATTTGTAACGCCTTGCGCAACACAAGGACGATTTTGTGTAAGAATAACTATTTGTCTAACAAAAGGACTAAATTTGTAACGCCTTGCGCATCACAAGGACGATTTTGTGTAAGAATAACTATTTGTCTAACAAAAGGACTAAATTTGTAAAGCCTTGCGCAACACAGGGACCATTTGTGTTAAAAACTGAAAAGAAATTAAAAGGAATATTAAAAAATAAATAGGCAGGGGCATTTGCGTCATTTGACAGAGGCCAGGGACCATATTTGCCCCAAAACTTTCCCACAGGGACGATTCTTGCACTTTCCGAAGTTCAGGGACGAAACTTGCAATTTGGCCAAACTTTAGGGACGATTTTTGCAATTTACTCTTAAAAAACATACGAAACAACGATATACAAAAAAAAAAAAAAAAAAAAAAAAAAAAAAAAAAAAAAAAAAAACAACTACTAGAGAAATAACGATACGGAAAAAAACGATACGGGAAATAACGATACGGAAACAAAAAAAAAACCAAACTTAATCCTCGTCCTCGTCGTTGAGTTGATATTTTTTCATGATTTGTTCTTGTCTCCGGCGAATGATAGCGGTTTTTTTCGGTGTCGTCTGGTCGGGATCAATCATGAGAAACTTCATCTCCTCCATCTCTAAGTTTTTCACTTCCTTCTGTCTCCTTGCCTCGTACGTGGCCATTTGAACGTCGGCTTTTTGCCAATATTTTTCCGATAAGTGTCAAGAAAAAGTACTCGTTTGACTCCCACCAGAGCTTGCCGCGCTCGACGTATCCGTCGACTTTTGTTTCTTTGCAGCTCGACTCTTTCTGGCGCCGTATCTTTCGGGACGAGGTCATTTGTCAGGGCCGAATATATCCTCGAGACATGTAATGTCTATCGGGTCCTCGGCATCCCATTTCGGGTAATTTTTCAAGACCTCCCAAACGTGAACATACATGAAACTCTTCGAACCAAAGCATTGTTCGAAGTTCGTCTTCGCATTTTCGAGATGATCAGCCTCATTTTCACCACTTCTACGCTGCAAATGTTTATAAACAGCGTTGAATTTTTGACAATCACCATTAATCCTCGTCCATTTACCCGTGATCATATTTTTGGTACGAGGGTCACGGTCAGTCTGAAGGTTGAACACCTCCAAAATTTGGTTCCAGGAACGGTCATTTCTCATTTCTTTGTCTTGAACATCCTTGGACCACTTCCTATTCACACGTGTACCTACTGCTTCCACGTCATCGTCATCGTCCGCGTCCAAATCCACGGCTTTTTTTTATTTTCTTGCCATCGTTTTTTTTCCTCGGGATTTGGCCGGTTCACGTGCTTGTGGTACTTTGAATTGTGAACCTGATGGTTGTGATTCAAATTGTGGTTGTGGTTGAGATTGAGGAAACGTTGAAGGTTGTGACGGGTTAAAAAACTGTGGTGCCGTAAATCGTTGGGGTTGATTTGCGAATCCTTGTTGAAACGCATATTGTTGATTAAGGTAAATTGCCTCCAGGGTCAATTGCGTACCATATGACGACGACGAGTTAGAATTTTGTGACGAGGGGGTAGACGGGTTTGATAAACCCCCGTATTGTTGTGGGTTTGACGAGAGGAGCTTTGTGAAATATCCACCTTCATTCGGGTTTCGAGACTTTTTTTTTTTTTTTTTTGGAGTTGAGATATAGAGAGTAATGTTATTTTTTGGTCGATTTGTATGTGAGAAAAATATATGTAGTGGTTTGGTAATTATAGGGTGTTTAAGTGATTTTTTTTTTTTTTTTTTTTTTGGTTTTTTTTTTATATATATAAAAAACTAGCCGTTTGATTTTTAAACAGTAATATATCTGTTTTCTTCGTCCTATTCCCAAGCAAACGTACACATTGTCAAATTATTTGCCTCGTCGTGCAGACGACAAGGCTTAAGGTGGCGAAAAAAAGCAAGCACCTCCGGTGCAGTGGCGAGGGATGGTGAGGTGCCACCGTGGACTGGCGAAGGGCAGTGGCGAGCTGCACCTTGTGCTCTTACAGCAGACTTAAAAAAGGATAGAGACAAAAAAATTTCATGCCGCAAAAGTTCATGGGTGTCACAGGAGCCCCAAACCCCCCACCTGGACATCCCCTCGTATCATCCCTGGTTTGTTCAAAGCAACCATTCAGCTAGACTATGGACTTTACAAGTTTTCTCATCAAAAATCATAAAGTCGATCGTTGCTCTTATCAACATTATCTAAAGATATCACTGCCTCCAATGGTACCTCATGTTGTGTGAGAAGCTCTCCAACCAAGTGGTTATGGGTTCAAGTCCTGCTTAGGACATGTGAGAAAGATTTATGGTATAATTTTGAGATAATTAAAATTGCCATTCTAAATATATATATATATATATATATATATATATATATATATATATATATATATATATATATATATATATATATATATATATATATCACTGGCTCCAACTCATGATAGACTTTCATAATCACTAGACTAGAGTTGAGATCAACATAGATCCCATATTTAACATAAATCCAATTAACCAATCAATCCATTCATTTTTTGATTAAAAAAAATGAAAATATAGATTCACAATTTTTTTAAAAATTAAATATCTAGCGAACCGTTAATCGTTAAGCGAAAAGAATCATACCATCGCAACGAGAATTAAATTATCTTTCTATAGATATGCACTTCTATATACTTTCAACTTTTTTTTTTTTTTTTTTCAAAATTTCCGCCTTAAAAAATCACATGTCATTTTTAACAAATCACATGTGACTTTTTTCGTCGGAAATTTTGAAAAAAAAAGTTCGTCGAAAGTATATAGAAGTGCATATCTATAAAAAGATAATTTAATTCTCGTCGCGATAGTGTATTTTTCGTAGCTTTAAGATTTACTGTTTGAAAGATATGTTTGTTTTTTGAAAAAAAAATGGAAAATAGTTTTTTATTAACTTTGATGAAAAATAGATACCTAAAATTGCTTCATTGGATCTATGTCAAATATAAGATCTATATTCATCTTTTGTCAAACATGAGATTTATATTTGTCGTAGATCCAATGAAGCAATCATAGTCATTCATTTTTTATTTTTTTATTTTTTTGTCAAAAAAAAAAAAAAAAAATCACTCTTTTTTTAAAAATTAAATATCTCGCAAACTGCTAATCGTTAAACGAAAAAAAATCATAGTATCTCGACGAGAATTAAATTATTTTTCTATAAATATGCAATTCTATATACTTTCGACGATTTTTTTTTTTCAAAATTTCTACCCAGTAAAATCACATGTGATTTGTAAAAATCAAATCACATATAATTTTTACAAATCAAGTGTCATTTTTACAAATCACATGTGATTTTTCTGGGCGAAAATTTAAAAAAAAAAATAAAAAAAAAATGTCAAAAGTATAGAGAAGTGCATATTTATAGATAGATAATTTAATTCTTGTCGCGATGATAGACTTTCATAGTCACTATACTAGAGTTGAGATCAATAGACTTTCATAATCACTAGACTAGAGTTGCGATCAATATAGATCTCATATTTGTCATAGATCCAAAGAATCAATCTTAACTATCCATTTTTCATCTAAAATAATAAAAAATCACTTTTCATTGTTTTTTTAAAAACAACAAATCTTGCAAACGGTAAATTTTCAAGCTTCAAAGAATACATCATCGCGACGAGAATTAAATTATCTATCTATAGATATGTAGTTCTCTATACTTTCGACCATTTTTTTTTTTCAAATTTTCGCCTAGAAAAATCACATGTCATTTGTAAAAATCACATGTGATTTGTAAAAAACAAATCAAATCACATATAATTTTTCTGGAGGGAAATTTTGAGAAAAAAAATCGTCGAAAGTATATAGAAGTGCATATCTATAAAAAAATAATTTAACTCTCGTCGCGATTGTATGATTTTTTCGCGTAATGATTAACGGTTTGCAAGATATTTAATTTTAAAAAAATGGTGAAAGTTATTTTTTTGTTTTGATCAAAAAAGTGAATGATCATGATTCTTTCATTGAATATATGACAAATATACAAATATTAAAAAAAAAACATGTGACCATAAAATATGTCTCTATGAGTAGTGTTCAATTTATCCCTTTGTAAAAGTAAACAATAAATATATTACGAGTAGCTTCTGTCATGTATCCATATTGTATGGTTGGTGCAGTGGTAAATCACCTCTCATGTTTCATGAGAGACCCACATTGCGAACCTTGCAAGTTTTTTTCTATTTTTTATTTTTATTTTTTATTTTCTTTTTTTTGTTAATTAGCATCTTTTATTCAACAATTTCGTCCTTTTATTCTTTTTGAATCCGTATTTGTTTTATCATCATTACAACTATAATTATCAACAGTATTATTTATTGTTGCATATTGTCGTTATGGTAGAAATCTTTTAAGAGGAAAAAAGACAGGTTGGAAGATCTTGAGTAAGAAATATCGTAAAATTGTACAGTAATGCAAATCTTGCTGTTATTTTATCAACTAAATCAATCAAAATAAGCCGATTTCGCACATATTATGCCTAAAAAGTCCATGATATAATAAACTTACATAAACCTACAAATGTAATGTATAAATCTGAAAATATTACACGTCTCCATGAAAATAGCTGTGGGCATACGAATATTCTATTTTAAAAGTTTATAACATATATCCTTTTGACACTATAACTTCTACTTGGTATGTTAATTTTTGCCTCTTTTTCAATACTCAAGAATTGATTTACAAAAGATCTAAAGTCATCATCACATATATTTCATTTAAAAGATTTTTTTTTCATGAAACTATGTTTATTCCTATGAGTGTACGCCCAATTATCAAAATGGCTTGTAACTCGGCGGTACTTAATGCGTCTGAAAATATTTTTTAATCAAATTGTTGTAGGTTTAAGTCTTGATGAAAGATATGAAATAGATTTGTAATGTAGCGTGAGATTGAATCAAAGACCAAAGTTTAGTTTACATACATACATCCAACTAACACCATATATAGGTTTCGCTAACAACCTTTAGGGTTATGGTTAACAAGTTGATTTATACTATAATTTATCGTAAGAATTTGAATTATCCAATCACAATCAATCGTTTGTTGTGCTATCATGTTTTTTGGGATTGTACCCACCTTTTTTTAAAATTGTCAACCAATCATAATTATTATTTTTTTTTAATGGCAGAAAAATATTATTAAAATACATTCTTGTTGTTGTTAACCACAACCATAAAGGTTGTTGTTAGCGCTCTAAATCGTTAACTTTCATCAAAAATAGAAAGACGAATTTTCAAACACATTATATACTACCACCTACTATATTACAACTTCTACGAAAAAAATGTACAGTCAACTTAGAATGAGTATTGGTGTACTTTAAAAATACAGCAACTACAAAGATACGGCCAGGCCAGATTGCATGCATAACTGACGCCTCCGTCAATTCCACCTAATTCAGTAATTCTTGCATCTTATTTTTGGAAGGTGACTTTCAATTTTTTGGGTTGGAGTCACACCCGTCACCTCGGCAGGCCCTCATCCACCACGTACCTAGACTATGTTGTCTGAACCGGATCCACGCTGGCGTAGTGGGGACTATTAATGGCTTCCTCCCGGAAACCGTACCGCCTCCACACGAGATTACTCGCTGGAGTAACGGCCGGATGAAAACCGGAGGCGGCTCGGATTGGAACCTGCGCAACATTGGCTTACAGGCTCTTCCTCTTCATTGCCTAATACCGACAGAGCATTGTGGTCCACAAGTGAGGACTTCCCGATAAGTCGCTCATACCGGTACTACTCTCACCTGAGCACGCCTAACTGAATAAGCTATACCCATTGGACCACAAGCCCATTAATTATTCCCTTTGAATGAACCATTTTGGCGGTTTGGCCCGATTGGTTTCTTAAAATGGATGGAGGCGGATCGTATACAGGTTCTTCAAAATGAGTAATTTATAAGTACATACCCAAGTATGTTGAGTTCAGCTTACCCGTCATACACTTTTTAAGTTCTATAAATAACTACTACGTTACATGCGGAAGATGGTATTGAGATTTTACTTTTTACTTTACATTACATGTGATGTTAAAAACTATAAGGAAGATGATTTAGTAGGTTGTAACTTGTAAGTATCACTTCCGACCAATTTTCTCAATAGCTATTTATTCCTATTCAGTAATATTATCCAACCCCAATTGACCATTTTCCAAATAAAGTTTAGACTGCCACACCACCTCTATGTGTCTAGCTCTGGTCATAATGCAGTTGCACGTTTATTCTCCTCTGCCAGTATAACTATTACTCTTCCGATTCTAATTTGGATTGATATCTCAAATCACAATCATCACCAAACACATCCTCGTGTTAACTACCAAGGTGAAATAAAATCGAGCACCAATCAAACCAGCTACATTATGTTGTACCCTGCACACTAAAAGTATCTTTCTAAAGGGATTGATCTTCTCCTAGAGCAGAAGTACAAGTCTTAAGTATGCACAAATCATAGATCGCTAAAGTACTGGGTCAAAGTACTAACTTTATTGCAGTACATCTAATCATTCATTTCCCCAGAAGAATAAAGAGAACAGCATTAAAGTAGCAGCAGCAACATGACTACGAATCTGCATATATATTGATATTATGACCTTCGACGAGATTTGATGTTTACAATATATAATTTAGGGAAAAAAAAGAGGCTTGCATCATCATGTCCCCCTAAATAATCTCCAAAATCTACAAACTTTTAGCAAATGAATCCCCAAAAGCAACAAGAATTACCAGAAAGATGCATCATCATGTGTGACGCCTTCGCTTGACGTTTGTCTCATCATAAGACTCCCATTTCTTGTGGTCAAGGATGCTGATGTCATCAAGATCAGCTATGGCGAGCAGGTACTGCGTGAGCTTTACTAGCTCCCTGTCACTGTCTCGGTTTTCATGTGCCTTTCTAAACGGTTTTTATGGTCAACCCGTTCTGTGGATTCATTACAAAATTTCTCCGTAGATCATCGAACATTATGGTATTCTTTGCACTGTAGTACTGCAGTCACATCATAAAAGATACACAAGTCATTTACCAAATTACTCTTTTGCAGAAGTCCAACTTAGTTAGACTAGTTCCATAGAAGCATAGTTTTAGCAATTAATGAATAATCTTATGTGTAAAAATTAACAAACCTCGGGAAAAAGGGCCCAAATTAAACCGAGTGGTTTGCAGTCAAAGATTCCCCTACTATCTGATTGAACTGTGATCATTGCTAAATGATCTAAAAGAGCAGTAATTTTGTAATTAGGATTACTTAGTACCCCAAGCTGGCCCATCTTCAATTCAACCCATTTCATGCTGCAGTAAGGAATTACTTATTATCAGCAATGTATTTTTAGGCTGACTGATTGTAGCAAGAAAGGAAGCTTAAAGCCTAACCTCGTGGCAGACCATATAATGATGTCATACTCTGCATAAGCTGCTGTCAGGAATTCGTGAAGATCTGCAAGTTTTGGAAAGTTAGTGAATGCTGCTAATTAATTGTTTAGTATCAATTAGATGTAAGCTTCTTACAAGGTCGCATAAGTTGAAGAGGGTTTTCTGCTGTTGAACGATGGTCAAAGAGAGTATAGTCTATATCCAATACAAGAAGCTTTTTCCCTTTTCGGCATGGGTTTTTGAGTTCAATCTACAATCAAACATCCATTAACATACATCATAAGTAAATACTTATGCACAGATAAATGTCATAAATGTCCCAGGTCTTGAAATCACAAGTTATATCAACCAATAGCTTTCTTGCTAAACTTCTCCTTTGTTATTATAATGGTTTAATGATTTTGTTTAGATACGTGAAGGTTAACCGTTAACCCCATTTCCAAAGTTGAACAGTTTGTCATAGACAACATCAGATGAGTATTACACAATAGGATATTAATACCGTAGGGTGTGTTTAGTTGGTGAGACATACCCTATTTTTCCAATAAATTTTACAACCCGTTTAGTTACAATTTTTTGAGAAATTTTTCTAAAATAATGAAAATCTCATTTCTCAATCTTTAACTAAAAATCTGAAAAGTCCAATTTACCATTCTCTACTTTTCTCTTCACTAGAAAATGAAAAATGTAAGTATGTGACACCATCTAAACGGATTTTCCAAGTTCTTAACTCTTTCCGAAAGAAGAAAAACTCTTCCACTCTCAAGAAAACCAAAAATGAAAAAGTGAGAATATTTCTCTCGCAACCTTAGACTTTGTTAGAACTATTTCAAAAAATCATAGAAGTAGATTCATAAAAAGCAATAAGAAAGTGTGCTTATAAACATGGGCCCAATTAGTGTTGCAGAATGAAAAAAGACACCAATGATAAACATACATGGTACTGATAGTGACACTAAAAATAACAATGATTGAGATTAGAAAGACATGCCTTGTATTGAGCAACACGTCTTCTCAGTTTCTGCTTGTTGACGTCTTTGTCCTTGATGTCTACAACTTCATCTTGCCCGATTTCAAAATCATCAACAATCTCTGGAGACTCAACTTGATCCACGATTATATCGTCTTCACAAGTACTGCATTAATCAAGTAATTAGGCCATTCCTCAGTCAAACAATAAGATCAGATCATTTTGTAATATAAAAAATTGTTTATCATGAAACAGTCACTTATTCATCAGTAGACCAACAAGCAAGTTGTAAAAAAATATTAGATGATGGTGGGTGCCTGTTTGTTAGTCATAAATTGCCCTATCACCTTGGAAAAAAAAATGGTCTCATACAATCAGTAAGAATGAGAGGAACATATTATGGAGAAAACTTGAGGGTATGTAGGAAATAACTTGTAAAGCAAATTAACTCTATTCCAACATGAGCTGTTACAACTGCTTTCTCAGGCTTTCTAAGCAGACTAACTACCCTTCATGTCCATATAATAGCATGTCAACATAATAAACAAACTTGGTATCACAGTTCTTAGTACCCATCATATTACATACTCCCTCCGTCCCATAATAAGTGTCCATTTTAACTTTTTTGAGTCTTTCTTGTTCAACTTTAACCATTAATATTTTTATTTGTGTTACATAATACTTGATGAAAATTATAACAATGAAAATACATTTAAAACCTAATCCATTCATATATTTTTCATCAAGTCTTATATAACACAAATAAAAATATTTATGGTCAAAGTTGAATAAGGAAGACTTAAAAAAGTCAAAGTGGCCAAGTGGGCATTTATTATGAGACGGAGGTAATAGTAAACAAACTTGATATTTTTGAACGGTTCTTTGTACCCGTCATCCTAGTCCTAGCTCACAAACACACTTCACGAATCCCATGAAAATTATACTCGTCCCAAGAAATCAATAGTGATACTGTTAAAAAAAGCTGAAACTTGAAAAGAGCAATTAATACAAAGTTGCAACTTTCTCTTCTCAAGACAGACTGCAATTCAATAAAATCAAGCAGGTCAGCTGCTCCTATTAAGCTCTTATCCTCTTAGAAATCTCCCTTTCCAGTTTCAGAAAACTAAGAACAATAAATTCTGATTTCATTTAATTGTCCCCAAGAATATGACAAAAAAAAAACATTCCTAATTCCAGTGAGAGACAGTTGTTAGTAAAGGATAAAAAAAGCAAAGTTTCGACGACTCCAACCACTTTTTCTTCTCTCCAACACAAAATTATGCTATCCATACATTACTCCTTTCCTACATTAGATACTAGATATGCCACGCAACATCCATGAATGACAAATTTGCCTGGCTAGGCATGAGAGAATAGTGCAACTGGGTGTAGAGAGTATCCTAGAAAAAAGACTTAATTCCCAGAGATTTTTTAAATTAGCAATAAATTCTCCAAGCCTTCTTGGATTTGCGATAAATTCCTTGAGCTTTTTGATAAATTGTATAACAATGAGAAATGGACTAGATGATTGCAGAAAACTGAGCCACAAAGGTTTTGAAATACTTAAAGCAATGACAATAGTTATATAGCTTCTATAATGGCCCTTGGTCATTCTAGAAATTTAGATAAATGTCATCAATTAGAATAAAAACATAAGAAAAGCAAGTCACCAATAATAAGATATAGTCATATGCTCATTTTACCATGACGAAGCGAGAAATTTTATCTATGTCTTTAAGGAAGCGGCACCGCGGTTAGTCTAATACCATACTCAGAATAGATGAGGCAGATTACTGAAAAACATACAGAAACTATACAAGAGCACCATGTTCTTGCCAACTGTAACAAATTGAGTTGAAAATCAGGGACATTGAAAACACTAGAAAGTGTCAAGGAAGGAGTATATTTAACTTGACCAACAAGTGTCAACAGTTATAGCCCTTCCATCAGGCAAATGCACAATAATAGGATGCGCCCAAGGTTGTTCTAAACAAGTATTTAACAGTGCCGACATATGTAGTGACACCGATAGATGTTAACAGTGTCACAAAAATAGGGTTGAGTATGCATGGCCGTTTTGCAGTCGGCAGTCCTGCTGAGAGTCGGGAAGGCATTAGAATAAAATTCGATAAGCCTCTTAAAGTTCAGCATATGCCAATCAAAGGCTTAGGGAGGCTAACTAGTCTCGCCAGCAGTCAGACAGACTTGTGGAACCTAAGAAGGTTACTTTAAGGTTCGCCAGGACACCAAGAACACGATAAGTTAGTCAAGTTACTTTTAAAACTAGTCTCATAATCATACTGGGAAGTCCTTATACTTTCACAACTTTTAAAGAGATTCTACACTCAGTCAATATATCATCCATCCCAAATTCCCATTTATATATTTTTAGGGAAGAGAATACAATCATGAAGAGAGAGAGAATATCACAAGCATAATTGTTTATGCATTTAGTCATTCGGCGATTTTGAGGCTAACACTGATTGTGGCTATAGATTTCACTTGCCTTACTATAAATCCAGATTCTAAGCCAGAAGTAAGAACTTAAGAGCATTGATTGCCATACTATTAATCTTAATAATAATTTCCTGACGGATTGCTAACATTAAGCAGTGAAGCCCCTGCTAATAAGTAATGAAAAAGCCGGATGGAATAGTAGCTAACTGAACCAAATGACCTTAACCAACCAAACTAACACCAAAATAGGTTTCTGACACTTGAACACACATTCGTCACAAGCGCAAATATTGAACACCGGCTGACCGTCAAAACGAGTCTAACTAGAGAAACTGATGACCTAAACTAACACAAAAATCTACGATCCTCGATAATCCCAGAAGACCACCAAACACTGAATGGGCCTAATACAGAACAAAACTTTTCTATCTACCTGCAAATAGATACTCAACGGGTCTTTTCCTGATATTAGTGAATATATCATGGCATATTTATTGACACCTGGACAATACTTGCATTCTCCAGTGAGTCCAGAGACAACTGCAAATGGAGTTTTTACCTTTGCATTCCAACTGCAAGTGATTACCTTAAGAGACTAGAAATGGGACGCCATTCCAACTGGCAACTTCTACCGCATATAATCTATATACCTTTATCCTAACTTAAAGATAAGACTAGCCTAAATCACTCACCTGGATTTCACACTGCACCAAAAGATGCTTACCCTAAAACTTAAATTGAAGGGTTAATAGGTGCAAACAACTTTAAGTGGCCACACCAACCTCCTGAAAAGGGAGAGCTTTACCTGGTTTGAGTCTGTGTGGCGGTGGGTTCAAACCCCGTGGAGTAGTCGGCCAGAAGGTCGGAAATCATGGTTACCAAAAAAAAAAAAAAAATACTAATAATAATAATAATAAATAAAATAAAAAAATTGAAGGGATAATACTTTATATGAGCACTCCCACTGGAAAACTTCGCAAAGCCTTTGCCGAGGTGTTGCATAATTTTGTAAGTAAGAAAACTTAAGGCTGCGTTTAGTTGGAGAAAAAATCCGCTAGTTTTCTATCTCTAATTTTGTAAGAATTTAGATGGAAAATTATCAGCACAAAATACTTGAAAATATAGAAAACGCGTTTAGTCAATGTTTGCATTGGTCTATTTTGAAGAAGGCAAGGTTGCAAATAGCGCTAGTCGGGCGGTCGACTACCGCCTAGCGCCTAGGCGGATTGAACTTTTCTATATAAAAAATATAAAATTATATGTATTTGGTATAAAATATGCATAATTTATATATTTTTTAATAATTTTATTAATGTTTTTATTATTTTTAATTATATATTTTTTGTATATGTTGTAAAATTTATATTATATGTGATTTTGATAAAGTTTTGTCTATTTTTATTAAGGCCCACTCACTTAGTTGTTGGGCCTATTGTATGTTCCCTTTAATGGGCCAATAAATCATATATTATTAGGGTTAGGGTTACACAACATTAAACACATAGCCTCACTTGACACTTCACTCTCCCCTTCACCTTCTTCAACCCAAGATACGACGTTTGACCGGTGAAGACCGGAGTTGACCGACCTGCCGCCGAGGCCGATTTCCAATGTTGCAAAAATTGCTAGGCGCTAGTCGGGCGGTCGACCACCTTCGAGGCGGAATTTGCCTAGGCGCCGCCTAGGCGGATTGGAATTTTTTATATTTAAATATTATAAATAATATTATATAACATAACAAAATACCAACTTGCCTTCAAAATAATAACAGGCAGCAAAAATAATAGCAGACAGCACTTATAAATGCTATTTAATATCCCCACTTGTCTACTACAGTAATTGGTAGTATTTAATAGAACATTAAATGCCAACTTGCCTTCAAAATAATACTAGTAACAGACAACAAAAACCCATAAACAACCAAACAAAACGCAGTCGAACATATAAACACACAATGATTTCAATCAAAAAATCGAAACACACAATGATTTCGGAAATAAAACACCAATTAAACCCACAAAACACAATCAATAAACACAATCATCTCAATCGGGGCTTCTTATCAGATTTAATTGAAATAAGAACATAACTTTTGAATCTTTGATTAGTGGTTTCAATAGGGGCTTCTTATCAGATCTGAAGATAAACCGACGTTGACCCGCGCGCCGCCTAGGCCGATTTGTCCAGCCTAGGCGGTTTGTTGACCGCCTTTTGACCAAAACGCCTAATTTGGCCGATTTGGTACAAAGCGGGGCGGAATAGGTCCGACTAGCGCCTAGGCGGCCGCCTAGAACGCTTTTTACAACACTGCCGATTTCCCGCCTAGGCGGTTTGTTGGCCACCTTTTGACCAAAACACCTAATTTGGCCGATTTGCTGCAAATCGGGGCGAAAGAGGGCCGACTAGGCCGCTTTTTACAACACTGGAAGAAGGGAATGGGGCTTGGCGTTACAAAGGACAAGGAAACAACACTCATGTTTTCCTTTGTAACCCCCCCCCCCCCCCCCAACCCATCACACCCACACGCAAACATCAAGTAAACGCGTTTTCTAAATTTTTAAGTGTTTTATGGACATAAGTTAAATTCCCCTCCAAATTGTTACAAAATTAGAGATAGATATCTAGAGGATTTTTTTTCCTCCACCTAAACGCACCCTATATATCATCCATTCTTGAGAGATCCACCTTAACTCTTGAACATGCCAACCCACATTAAACAAATACAAATTACAACAACCAAAAACAACCTTACTCTTAAACCGCAAACGACGTATTAGCATAAACACAAAACACAAACATATAAAATCAACTAATCACGACTTACCCATTATACTAAACCTGCAACCACCTTAACCACAAACTAACTTCATCAATTAACTAACAAATCACAATATTTAACAAACACTAATAGTAATTGTGGGAAACTAGAAGGGGGGTTGAATAGTTTACCGATTTAAAATCCTTTTAAAAATCTTGTTTTAAAAGTATGATATTGGAAACTTTGATTCGAACTCTTATATGTAATCAATCAACACCAATATGAACTAGACACTATGCTAACTAATGATAAATAATAAAAGTAAAGAGTAGAGTTGGAAAGATCAAACCGAGACAGAGGATTTATAGTGGTTCGGCTACGAAGCTCTTCTTCGCCCTACTCCACTCCCCGAGTACCACACTCGAGAGTTTCAAGCACTATGTCAACAACCTCCCTTAAGGCGGAGAAAACCGTACACGTCGCTTATACTATTACCGACACTAAGCTAGATGTCGAGTGCTAATCTTAGCTAGCACCAATCTACCAAGGTCCACGTGACCAAACACTCAAGCCCAATGGCTTTCAAGAGATCACCAAGATCTCAACACGATCACAATGATCAACACTCACTTCACTCTACTCAACTAACACTAATCTATCGACCCTTGATCTTCTTAATCAATCACACAAGCCCAATGGCTATAAGAGATGTTCACTATCTCTATAGATCACACTTGATCTTCACTCTCACTCACAAAAGATAAATAAGCTTGATGTATGCAAAGATACAACAAGGTTGTAACAAGTGTTACAAAAACCTAACAACTATAACTCTTGTATCTTCTTGAATACCTTGAGTTCTTCTCTTGCTAATGAAGAGGGATGACAACACCTTGTATCTACTTGGATACTTGTGTTCTTCTCTTGCTAGTGAAGAGGTATGAAGAGGATCACTTGAAGGATGATTGGATCACTCTTGAAACAAAGAAAACTAATCTAAAGAAGTGAAAGGTTTGAGAGGATTAAGCTAGGGGATTTTTCTGTGTGTGAAGGGTGCCTAAAACTGTGAAAGAGGTTGGTATTTATAGGCAAAGAAAATCTGAACGTTACAAAAAATTCTGTACGGACGGCTCCGTTAAATACCATACGGCTCCACTAAATTTAGTGGAACCGTGGAGCCGTGCCAGACAAAGACGCTCCAAATTTTGTCTTTTCTGGTGAAAACTTATTTGGGGAAGGTTGGAGCTGATTTTGGGGGGAAAAATAGCTGTTATGAATTTCAAACTAATTTTTCCATTAAAACATTTCTTAATATTTCAAAAATAATTTGTCATGTGTATTTTTGAAAAAATGTTTTGTCCCATTTAAAAATGCGAATTTTCAAAACATAAATTCACTTCTTTGATCACTAGTTCAAGTTGTAACTTTGTTCAAGAGTGATTTGCGTAGAAACGGGATCTTCCGATTAAAAACTTGTTTACGTTAATTTTAACGTAACGTGATTTCACATTTTGTCATCCTCAAAACGTGAAGTAATCGAAAGATATAAATAACGTTTTTTTAGAACATTATTTGCATCAACAATCTCCCCCTTTTTGATGATGACAAAACATAAACTCATTTTAGGTTAAAATTAGTTTTAACAAGTTTTTAATGAGTTTACTCCCATTTCTCCCCCTTTTTGTCAAATCAAAAAGGTGGTTAAGGCTCCCCCTTGATGTATACTCCCCCTCATTTGGAGAACACCAAGGAATCGAGCAATGATGTTTGCTACAAAACAAAGTTAGATAACACATATACAATATCTAACAAGTAGCACATATGACAAATATCCAATCACTTAAAAGGAAAACCTCCACATAAAAACATTCATTCATAAAACAAACAAGTGTCATACTAATGTATGACTACATAGAAAGCACAAAGGAAGATAACAAGAAGCCTAAATTCCTAATGACTAGAGGCAAGCTTCATTTCCAAGAGGGGTCCTAAGGGTTTATTGTGGAGGACTAAACAAGTAAGTGTTTAGTTGTTTTGGTTAGGAGGTGGTGGAGATTGGGGCCCCATTTGAGGTGGTGGTGGTGTCAAGAGATGTTCTATAAAGTAGAACATGAAATGAATCTCGTCTCTTAAGAAGTAGATGAGATTACGGTTATGGAGACAACATAGGCAATTAGCACTATGTAACTCAAAGGGATGTGGTTGGTTGGGTTGTGCCATGATAGGAGATGGTGATTGTGGTAGGTTAGTTGGAGGTGAAATTGGCATGGCATTGTCCAATGGAGTTAAGGGGGATGGTGTGTACTCCATGGATGATGTAGTGTAGAAGGATGATGAAGATGTTGTGTAGGTAGAGGATGTTTTAGAGGGTGCATAAGGTGGTGATGGTGAGTGTGGAGTGACTTGGGAAGGTGGTGTCATTGCTTCATCATCTTTTGTAAGATCTACAAAGAGTGGTTTGGAAGGTGGTCTTACGGTTATCCTAGGTTTCTTTGAGATGTGGGTGGTTGATCCTTGTGGTGAGGACATGGTGTTAGTGTGATGTGAGGTTGAAGATGATGAGCAAGGTAAGCTTGCAAGGATGTGGCCTTATATAGGCAAGTGAGGTGAAATTTGAATTAAAGTGAAATGAAGGGTGTTAGGAGGTAGCAAGGGAATCTTAGGGTGTATGTGAGGGTGCAAGATTTGCAGGTTTGAGGTTAGGGTGATAGGGAAGTAGGAGCAATAGGAAAAATCCGTTATACAGGGTCACGGCTCCGTTAAATACCCCACGGTACCGTTAAATTTAACGGTGCCGTCCCTATTTAGTGGTGCCGTGACACTGTTGTCACGAAAATTTCTTTGCAGGCTAGTTCTGGGCAGCTAGGGGGATAATTTCTAGGGGAACTAGTTCCTGAAAATGAGAGTGCCTCAACTCACTAGGTATTTATTTTCCTAATGTATCCCATACAATGCTACATCTAGCACATAAAGTTGATCATGCAATGTACCTAAATAATCATAAGCATGCAAGCATAAAGGACAAGATAAAATATCATCCAAATATCACATAGAACATTCATGTAAGATGATAAATCAAGTATTAAGCATGCAAGATAATTTGAGTATTAATTCCTAATATAGTCTATTAGTAATAAACCCTAGTGAGAGACACAAATCTCTTCCTAACTACTTATAACTTGAGCATTCCCCCTTCTTGTCACACTCTCGTCTTGAGCATTTGTCTCATTCGCATGATTTGGATCATCAAAGGGTGCATACAGGGTGGTGGATTCGGAAATGAGGATGGTTGAGACATATGACTCGGTAATGGGTTTCATGACTGGTGTGAAGAGGGAGTATTGAGGACCATGAAGGTAAGGGTGAAAGGTCATGAAGTGGTGATAGAGACGGGTTAGGAACATCCCATAGGGTATCAATTTATTCTTGTTACCCTTGAGATGAACAATTCGCTTAGCGAAGAAGTAAGCGAGATTGTATGGTTGTTGGGTTAAGAGACAGTAAATCATATGAGCACAACACGCCGGGAGTTGCTCACGATTTCCTGTGAGACTTGGAACATTTTCTCGCAGGATGACTGCCCAAGAAAGTAGTTCATGACGAACCTCTTCCAAACGAATTTTCGTTGGATTAGGGTAAGAAGGGTACTTAAGAGTACGAATGAGTTTGGTTAGTTCGGTTGGAGATGGTATGTACGAACAGTACGGACTATTCTCCTCACGATAGTGAAAGAGAGACTCAAGACACCAATCTTCGGTATAGGCACATTGCCCATGATTGGGTATTCTAAGGATTTGAGCAAATTGCTCAAGAGTTAGAACGTATTTGAAGTTTTTGACCCAAAACCAAAGTGACAAGGATTGATCCTCGTTACGTACGAGTTCAACTTGTCGGAAGAACTCCAACACAAAGCGAGGACAAATGTGCTCGTTAATGTGGAGTAGACAATCTAATCCTATAGCTCTAAAGGAAGTGTTGATGTCCCGGTGGTAAACTAGGGACGGATCAACGACACGGCCTTCATGAAACCGACGGGTTTCAAGATTGACATAGGCACGAATGTGGTTACCGGGTGTAGTGGGTTCACGTGAGATTTCGGGTGTATAGGTATCGGTTAGGAGATGATCAAAATCATATTCATGAGACATTTTTGTGTCCTATAAGAAAATTTTAAGAAAAATTTAGAACAAAGACTAGTTGCATACAACACGTGCCTAGTGTGTGCCTATATGCAGACTATGTGGAGGTGCGGTAATCTCGACTCAAAAGAAAAATAATGAGATTACCCAAACACTCCTGATTTCACTTTTGCTCAAACAAATATGTCGAAAAGTACATATTGATTATGTAATTCGAATAATATTTGTGAGATCATGAATGCATGAGAAAGTGTTTTTAGTTTGCATCAACAATGCATGAAAAAGAACAATTTCATGATCCTAATTTTGTGAGATTTTAAAAATGATGGAATTGGGGTGTTTTAGTGTTGATGACTTCTAATTTTGAAACATTCCTGGAAAAAGGTGAAAATCCCCAATTCAATTTTCATCAATGAACAAGCCCTAGACTCAAAATTAGAAATAAATTAGAGTAAGATAACTTACAACTTATGTAGAAAAGGGTAAAATGATTGAGGATCTTGAGATAAATGTCTTGAATATGATCTTGAAGAGGTGTAATTGAGTTTTGGGTGAAGAGGTTAGGATATGACAGCAATTGCTGAGGTTGTGAGGGTTTGGAATGAGTAATGTGGAAAAAGGGGACTGAAATACGGAATGTTCCAGACAGTGTTGTAAAAATCGGCCATGGCGGCGCCATGGCGGATTTCGGTGGTCCACCGCCACGATATTTCCCATATCGGTCTAACTTGGCGTTTTGGTCAAAATCTTTCAAAAATCGGTCAAAATCGGAGCTTGGCGGTCAAAATCGGTCAAAAATCGGCCTTGGCGGCGGTCGGTCAACGCCGGTCAACTTCAGATCTAGGGTTTTTTTTTCAGATTCACGCCGGTCAACGCCGTTTAACTTCAGATCTAGGGTTTTTTTTTTCATATTCACTTCAGATCTAGCCTAGATCTAGGGTTTTTTTTCATATTCCTTTATAATTTATGGTCTCCGCCATGGCGCCGCCAAGACCGATATGGCGGATTTCGGGGGTCGACCGCCACGGTACCGCCGAGCGATATTTACAACCTTGGTTCCAGATGCACGGTTCCACGGCTCCGTTAATTTTAATGGTGCCGTGCCACATTTAGTGGAGCCGTGATCTGCTGGGACTGTTTTCTGTCCCATTTTTTATTTTTGACGACTAGGTCTCGCTGTTTTAGTGAGATCTTTTGACACGAGGAAAGAATTTGTACCTAACAAATTCTTATGACTAGGGGTTCCTAAACTAGAATAGACGAGACACACGAGATGACTTCAAGAGTCATGAGATTTATGGAATATGTTCCATCATTCCTAGACCTAGACGGAGGTAGTTAAAGGATTCTCGTTTGAGTGGCTTGGTTAGTATGTCTGCGATGTTGTCCTGAGAAGGAACTTTCTCAATGGAAATATTTCCTTTCTGAACATTATCACGAAGAAAGTGGTGGCGAATTTCAATGTGTTTAGTACGGGAGTGTTGGACAGGGTTTTTGCTCAAGTCAATAGCACCTTTATTGTCACACATAATAGGAACATCATCTAAGTGTATGCTATAGTCGTTAAGGGCTTGTTTCATCCATAGTGCTTGCTGACATGCCTTTCCGGCGCTTACGTACTCGGCTTCGGCAGTGGAGATAGCAAGAGCCGTTTGTTTCTTGGAGAACCAAGAAGTTAGACAACAACCCATGAAGGTACAAACGCCACTCGTGCTTTTTCGATCAACGTAATCTCCCGCATGATCAGAGTCGGCATAAACAACAGTTTCTATACCGGTCCCCTTAGGATAAAATAACCCCAAGTGTATAGTGCCTTTAATGTATCGGAAGATACGCTTAACCGCTTCAAGGTGAGAGGTTTTGGGATCCTCTTGGAAGCGAGCACAAAGGCAGACACTAAACATGATGTCGGGCCTACTTGCCGTGAGGTATAGTAAACTACCTATCATACCTCTATACTTAGTGCTATCCACGGACTCACCTTCTTCATCTTTCGTGAGTTTTATTTCCGTGGACATGGGAGTTTTCATGGGCTTAGACTCTTCTAAACTAAACTTCTTAAGCATTTCCTTACTATACTTAGATTGATTAAAGAAGATACCATCTTCCATTTGCTTAATTTGTAGACCAAGGAAGAAATTTAATTCGCCCATCATGCTCATCTCAAACTCGTCATGCATGATTTTAGAAAAATCATTGCACAGTTCTAGACAAGTTGAGCCAAATATAATGTCATCAACATATATTTGAACAATGATGAGATGTGAATCTCTTTTCTTTGTGAAAAGTGTGTTATCTACCACTCCCATGGTATATTCATGTTCAATCAAGAATGCTTTCAGTCTATCATACCAAGCTTTGGGAGCTTGCTTAAGACCATAGAGTGCTTTCTTGAGTTTATAAACATGATTCGGATATTCGAAATCAACGAATCCCGGAGGTTGAGCAACATATACCTCCTCGTTGATATAACCATTTAGGAATGCACTTTTCACGTCCATTTGGTACAATTTAAAGTCTAAGGCACACGCATAGGCAAGGAGTATTCTAATAGATTCTAATCTAGCTACAGGTGCATAGGTTTCATCATAATCTATTCCTTCTTGTTGGTTATAGCCTTGTGCTACCAACCTTGCCTTATTCCTAGTCACGACGCCATTTTCGTCGAGTTTATTCCTAAACACCCACTTAGTTCCTATGATGGTTTGATTCCTAGGAGGAGGTACCAACTCCCAAACTTGGTTGGCGGTGAATTGATTAAGTTCTTCTTGCATGGCAAGTATCCAACTTTCATCCTTAATTGCTTTACCAACATTCTTAGGTTCTACAGTTGATATAAAACAAAAGAAATTACTTTTGTTTTGAGCTTGTGACCTAAGGGTTCTTTGGTTTAGGTTTCCTATGACATTTTCAATAGGATGGTTCTTGGATTCCTTAACATTGACAATTTCGTCAACTTAACTATTTCATCCTCAATGTCATCATCTAAGGTTTTCTTGCCATTAACCTTAATGGCTTGTTCCTCATCTAAGTCATCATCCACCAAGGGTGATGTCTTAGTTGGTGGAGGGCTTTCATCGAATGTCACATTGAGTGACTCTTCGACTTTCATTGTTTCCTTATTTAGGACAATGTAAGCTTTACTATTTTGGGAGTATCCTAGGAAGACACCTTCGTAAGACTTTGGGTCAAACTTGGTGAGGTAATCTTTAGTGTTTAGTATGAAGCACTTGCTTCCAAACACTCTAAAGTAATCAAGAGTAGGTTTTCTACCTTTCATGATTTCATATGGGGTTTTTCCTAAGATAGGCCTAATTAAAATTCTATTAAGTATGTAAGTTGAGGTGTCCACCGCATTACACCAAAACTTTTGCGGAATTGATTGTTCATTCAACATCGTTCTACTCATTTCTTGTAGAGTACGATTTTTCCGCTCTACTACCCCATTTGATTGTGGAGTTCGTGGAGCTGAGAAATTGTGAGTAATGCCATTAGCATCACAATATACTCCAAATTGCACTTCATTATCAAATTCCCGACCATGATCCGTCCTAATTGAAACTATTGTACATCCTAGTTGATTTTGGACTTTCTTGCTAAAAACCTCGAATTCCTCAAAGGCTTGAGTCTTATTCTTAAGAAATCTAGTCCAAGTGTACCTAGAGTAGTCATCAACTATTACTAAGGTGTAGTAGTTTCCTCCGTAGCTCCGTACGGCGGATGGACCGAATAAGTCCATATGAAGGAGTTCTAGGCATCTAGAGGTCGAGACTATATTCTTAGCTTTGTGACTAGAATGGGCTTGTTTTCCAACTTTACAAGCGTCACAAAAGTGTTGATCAAACTTAATCTTAGGTAGATCTCTAACTAGTTCCTTAGACGCCAATGATTGTATCAAGCGCATATTGGCATGACCTAATCTCCTATGCCATAGAGTGGAGTTATCATCTATGGTTGCTAAGCATATCCTATCCTGAGGCTTATTTCCTATTTTCATAACAAATAAGCCATTTCTCCTAACTCCTTTGCCTATGGTTTTACCATCCTTAATGATTTCGCTACCATCTTCAGAGAATACTACTTTACACTTATTATCTACCATTTGACTAATACTAAGCAAGTTGAATCCTAAGTTATCTACATGCTCAACATTTCTAATAGTGAGGGAGTTTTGAGTGATCGTACCTTTGCCAATAATGTTGCCCTTAAGTTTGCTACCGAAAGTGACATTACCTCCGTTGTATGCCTTGTATGATGAGAATAGACTTCGGTTGCCCGTCATGTGGTTAGTGCATCCACTATCCTTGACCCATTCGTCAGGCTCCAAGTCGATTCCCAAGCATATCTCATTTGAAGAAAGAGCCATTAGACACGTTTCGCCCTTGGGCTTCTTCTCTTCATCATCACCGCTATCACTCCAGGAGCCTCCTATGAAAGCTCGTTGGTTGTTGAATTTCGGTGGTTTGGGACACTCCTATGAGGTGATTAGGATCTCCGCATCTAAAGCATTTCCTATCACTTGTCCCTTTCTTTTCAACATGGTTCTTTTGTGATGTCTTCTTCTCATCACGAGGTTGCCTAACGAACCTACCTCTTCTCCTAAAGAACTTTTTAAAGTCCCTAACCGCTAATGCATATTCCTCATCTTCACTATCGGAACTCGAACATTCCTCATCACTAGACTCCTTCTTGGCTTTCAATGCTAGAGATCTAACTCTCTCGCCTTTGCCTTTGACTATGTCGGAGTCTTTCTTAATTATCATCTCGTGAACTTTCAAGTTTCCTATAAGTTCATCGAGTGACAACATCGCCAAGTCCTTTGATTCTTCTATGGCGGTAACCTTTGCTCTCCATTTAGGATGTAGAGCCCTAAGAAACTTCCTAACATAATTCTTGCTAGAGTAACCTTCATCAAGAGCTTTAAGACTAGTAATAATAGTATTGAATCTAGCAAAAGCATTATCAATTGACTCATCTTCCGTAATGGAAAATTGTTCATATTGTTGAACAAGAAGATCTATCTTGTTCTCTTTGACTTGGTTATTACCTTGGTGAGTGACTAACAAAGTTTTCCAAATGTCTTTTGCCGTATTACACATAAAAATTCTTTCAAATTCCTTTTTAGGCAAAGCATTATAAATCATCATTTTAGCCTCATTATTTTTGGCTAATTTCCTTTTAAGTTCATCACTTTGTTTGTCATAAGGAACTATTTCATCTTTTCTAGTTTCCAAATTCTTTTGAATAGGTTGAAAGTCACCCTCGGTAATAACATGCCAAAGATCAATGTCTTTTGATTTCACATACGTTTCGAATCTTGTTTTCCAATAAATAAAACAATCGGTTTCGAAAAGTGGTGGTCTTTGCATAGATTGCCCTTCTAGATATTTGTCGGAATCCATTGATCGATTCAAGTTTTAAAATACAATATACTTTAAAGACGTGGCTCCTGATACCAATTGTGGGAAACTAGAAGGGGGGTTGAATAGTTTACCGGTTTAAAATCCTTTTTAAAAATCTTGTTTTAAAAGTATGATATTGGAAACTTTGATTCGAACTCTTATATGTAATCAATCAACACCAATATGAACTAGACACTATGCTAACTAATGATAAATAATAAAAGTAAAGAGTAGAGTTGGAAAGATCAAACCGAGACAGAGGATTTATAGTGGTTCAGCTACGAAGCTCTTCTTCGCCCTACTCCACTCCCCGAGTACCACACTCGAGAGTTTCAAGCACTATGTCAACAACCTCTCTTAAGGCGGAGAAAACCGTACACGTCGCTTATACTATTACCGACACTAAGCTAGATGTCGAGTGCTAATCTTAGCTAGCACCAATCTACCAAGGTCCACGTGACCAAACACTCAAGCCCAATGGCTTCAAGAGATCACCAAGATCTCAACACGATCACAATGATCAACACTCACTTCACTCTACTCAACTAACACTAATCTATCGACCCTTGATCTTCTTGATCAATCACACAAGCCCAATGGCTATAAGAGATGTTCACTATCTCTATAGATCACACTTGATCTTCACTCTCACTCACAAAAGATAAATAAGCTTGATGTATGCAAAGATACAACAAGGTTGTAACAAGTGTTACAAAAACCTAACAACTATAACTCTTGTATCTTCTTGAATACCTTGAGTTCTTCTCTTGCTAATGAAGAGGGATGACAACACCTTGTATCTACTTAGATACTTGTGTTCTTCTCTTGCTAGTGAAGAGGTATGAAGAGGATCACTTGAAGGATGATTGGATCACTCTTGAAACAAAGAAAACTAATCTAAAGAAGTGAAAGGTTTGAGAGGATTAAGCTAGGAGATTTTTCTGTGTGTGAAGGGTGCCTAAAACTGTGAAAGAGGTTGGTATTTATAGGCAAAGAAAATCTGAACGTTACAAAAAATTATGTACGGACGGCTCCGTTAAATACCATACGGCTCCACTAAATTTAGTGGAACCGTGGAGCCGTGCCAGACGAAGACGCTCCAAATTTTGTCTTTTCTGGTGAAAATTTATTTGGGGAAGGTTGGAGCTGATTTTGGGGGGAAAATAGCTGTTATGAATTTCAAACTAATTTTTCCATTAAAACATTTCTTAATATTTCAAAAATAATTTGTCATGTGTATTTTTGAAAAAATGTTTTGTCCCATTTAAAAATGTGAATTGTCAAAACATAAATTCACTTCTTTGATCACTAGTTCAAGTTGTAACTTTGTTCAAGAGTGATTTGCGTAGAAACGGGATCTTCCGATTAAAAACTTGTTTACGTTAATTTTAACGTAACGTGATTTCACATTTTGTCATCCTCAAAACGTGAAGTAATCGAAAGATATAAATAACGTTTTTTTAGAACATTATTTGCATCAACAGTAATAGTGATAATTTAACTTATGATGCTAAACCAATAATTATATTAAGCACAAACTAACTGCATATATTAACTAATAGAGGGAAACCGACCCACTCCCACATCGGCCGGTCCAACGATCAACATGTGAGATGAAAATCGTGTAACACTATGATTAAAGGGAGATGGAGAAGGGATTTTAATCCGCAACCTTCACATAATGCTACATTTCCCCGACAATTGAAACAAATTGAACAAATCACAAAACTTTAAAAAAATACAATTCAAATTAGACCCGATACACACAAAAGCTAATAGAAATAGTAATCAACAACTATTTTAAGCACAAATAAATTCCACAATCAACTAACAAATCACAACATTTAATTTAATAAATTAAAATTAGACCTAAAACATAGTAAGAGTAACTAGTGAAGAACTAGGTTAATATACCCAATCATAGTCCTTTTGAGAGACAATTTAAGCGGCATATTCAACAGAATCGAATTATCAGCAAATCCAAACACTATTTCCTGAAACAAACACCCCCCAAGAATTACCTGATCATAAATTAACCAACAAAAATCTAAGATAAACAATTAAAACTAGACCTAACACACACACACACACACTTTTTTGGGGGTAACCATGGTGTCCGACCTTTTAGCTGGCTAATCCAAGGGGTTCGAGGCCACCATCACACAAGTAAATCCCTCCCCTTTTTGTGAAGGTTGGCGTCACCACGTTGGAGTTGTTTGCACGTAGCAGGAATTGAGCTTGAAGCCTCTTACATTTTAGGGAGTGTTTGTTTAAGCTTATTCGATATCAGCTTATATTTCGTAAGCCCAAAGTTCCGGCTTATTTGAGACTTTTGCGTTTATATAAGTTTATTATATCATAATAAGCATACATATATAACTCAGGATAAGCCGGAAAATTTGGGCTTACGAAATATTAGCCGAAATCAAATAAGCTGATACGCCCACAAATAAGCTTAAACAAACACCCCCTTAGTGATGATAGTCTCAAGCCTTTACCACTAGGCCACCCCTACGATGATAGTCTCAATTAAAACAGCAGCACTAGTAGTTGCATTAGGTTAACTATGACCGATCATATATCACCTAACACTCAATTAAATCAGTAACAGTAGTTAGGGATTAGATTAATTATAATTATTATTTACCCAATCATAGTCATTTTGAGAGACGATTTAAAGGCAAAATCTACAAAAGATTCAAATTATCAGCAAATTTGTTTTCAATTTTAGGGTAAAGATGTTAATTGTTATTGACTTATTTCCTCCTCTGTTGCCAAAGACGTTAACGATGATGATGGGTAATCAATCATACTAAACCTACAGCTACCTTAAACCACATACAAATTTCACATTTTACCTAAACTTAACGCGCTCGCACTAAAACTAAAAATAACAGTAAATAGTGATCAGCTTTAATAACAATAACATATAAAAAACCAAATTAAATCAATAAAACTAGGCATAATACACACTAAAAAGTGATATTAGATTAATTATTATGATTACCCAATCATAGTCATTTTAAGAGACGATTTAAGCGGCAAACTCGACAACAAATTCGAGTCATCAGCCAGTTTGTTTCCGATTTTAGGGTAAAGAAGCTTCTGGCGTTTAGGAAGAACATTTGTTACTTCGCAAATGCGTCTTTTCAATTCGCCAACTGAATCGTCGGAGCATAATCTGACTGTGTATTCTTTTCCGCTCCATTTGACTGTTAGTGTTATTTCTTCTTCTGTTGCTGCTGATGTTATGGTTGAGGATGATGATGATGATGATGATGATGATGATGATGATGATGCCATGTTTGTTTGTTTGAATGAATTGATGACGGAAATATAAGGAACGATAGATATTTGTTTGGTCAAAACTCAAATAAGGGGGTGTTTGTTTCGGCTTATATAGTCGGATTAAGCCATTTGGTTTAAGCTCATTTTTTGTGTCTTATTTTGAAACTTTTCATCTTATATAAGTTTATTATATGACTTTTCGTCTTATAAGAGTTCGTTATCACATAATGAATTTATATAAGACGAAAAGTTTCAAAATAAGCCACAAAAAGTGAACTTATGAAACATTAACCCAAAAACAAATAAGTCATAAGCCGACTATATAAGCCGAAACAAACGCCCTCTAAAAGAAAGATCTAAAATGATCTTTCTATTAGGGGTGAGCAAGAAAAACATAAATAGAACCGCGATAACCGACCGAAACTAAAAATCGATTGTTCGGTTTTTACTTTTTCAAAAACCGAACAATGCGGTTCCGTTTGGCTTTTCATCCAAAACCGAACCGTAAAAACCGAACCGAACCGATTTTATTATATAATAATATATAATTAATATAAAATAAATAAATAACTAAATAAAACAAATTTATAAATTCATATTCAATTTATGGATGGATTTATAATATATTTATCTTATCGTTTATATGCTTGTTTGTCGTGTCGTATGTATACTTGACAATATATCAATAAATATGTGACAATGATCATACTATGTGTATGTTCACTTGCATGTGTGTGTGGCTCGTCTATATGTGTGTAATTGTAGAAATATGAAATAAACATTATTATGCTTAGATCGACAAAAAGTAAAAAAGAATAACCAAATTTCTATATAAAACAAGTTTGTTGTCATAAATTGAAACCGAAATAACTGAAAAACTGAATCGAAACCGAAATAACTGAAAAACTGAACCGAAACCGATAATAAACCGAAAAAACCAAACCGCCAAAAACCGAACGGTTTCGGTTTTAGGTTATATAGAAACTGAATATTTCAGTTCGGTTTTGGTTTTAGCCAAAAACCCGACCCAAACAGAACCGTGGACATCCCTACTTTCTATGAGTAAAACCTAAAAATTATGGGGTGATTATATCTTTGGTTTTACTTTGGTAAGCTCAGGGAATTACTATACTTATGGGAATAGGCATGGGTTTAGAAACCTGTAACACCCCCAAAATCAAGATATTGCAGAAGCATACACTTTGGGTGCTACTAAATTGATAATCACAACACAAGATATAGAGAACGGATTAAAAATCTGTTTTAAAATACATTACATATTCAAAGTCATATTGTCATACATCAAATTCATTTCAAATAAAATGTAGCCCATTTAATAAAGCGGTCCCAAATTTCAGAGTTAACGCAACAATAAAAGCATTTCCAACAATTTTTATGACCATCGCCATGCCCTGTCTTCAGTAAACACACCTCTGTTTCATAAGAAAAACATGCTAAAAGTCAACTGACGCTGGTGAGTTCATATGTTTAAAGTAAATAAGCACATATGGACCATAGCAATATTCAGCTAACAATTCAGTAAACACACACTATCCCGCTATCCAAACAATAAGCCTCATCCAACCGAACTAGACAAACAATATCAACTAAAGGGTGCCCGCGAGTGTTAATGCCCAGACACTCGGCCAAATTTCATATGGTATACGTTCGCATTGACTATGCCGAGCCAACCGAACGGGGAAGTCACCCCCAATAGATCTATTTATATCACACGCGTTTCCCAGCAGGAATTGACGGTTGATGATAGTGGGCGCAATGTGATTCAGCTAAACTTAGGTTTCCGCATACAAGTTTGTATAAAAACAAAATCCATTTTTGGTCCATGAAAATAATTTTTGCATGTTTCTCACCCCAATGTTTAATAAACAAAACGTATAAAAAATATGGGGCTATAAAATCACCTTATAAACAATAGCAATCAGCAAATCAATCAACAAAACAGTGCAACCGCTCCGACACGCGACCTAGATCAGTATGGAAAGTCTTAGCGAATTATTCGTGTTTTAAATGTCTTAACTCAATTGAAAAGTTTACGTGTGACCAGTGCTCATGTATTTCTTGCTTGCTGTGTGGTAAAGTACATTTCAAAACGGTTTATCGTATATAACTCTTTGGTGATGGCTCTTGGTGAAGATATATGGTGAATGTACGTGCGACGGAACTTCCGTGCTTTGCTTGTAGCAACTGCGTATGTGATATATATATATATATATATATATATATATATATATATATATATATATATATATATATATATATATATATATATATATATATATATATATATTTATATATACTAGACTTCAAAGCCCGCCCGATGGGCGGGCATGACTTGTAATTATAATTTTGATGGTGTTAGTTAACGTAAATTTAATTTTTAAGGACACCGATTTCATTTTATTTTGTTAGGCTATTAGTTTATGGTTGAAATTTTTTTAGAGAAAGTTAATTGTTATTTTTAAGGACGCCGATTTCATTTGTAATAAGTTCAAGATTATCTGTCAAATTTGAAACCATCTATGTGCAGCAAATAGGAGAATGTCATCGCATGAGGTGTTCATTTTGTAACTCTTTCTAGGATGAATGGTTTCCTTCTACACAATCTCGATTTCTAGTGCATCCAACTCTTGATCTAGACCCTGGCAAAGCTCCTTACATATTCTTCGAACATTTTCACCACTACAAAGTACAAACTAAATAACTGCTACTACAAACAACCCCTAATAATCATATACTAAAAGCCAATCAGCCTCTAATCGCAAAAGCAACCAATATAACGGTCGTATACAATAACTCAAACTAAGAACATTAAAGTACTTATTGGTTAGAACGTTGAGTTTTATGAACTTTTCCCATTCATTGATTGTAATGAACTAAAGGAAACGTGCATTAAAAATCGATAAACCCACAAAAAGTTGTAAAAATGTAATTACTATGTCGAATAAAATCAATCATCTTTGAACTGTTTGATTTTTATCTACTTTCATATTTACGCGTGTGACCCGTTATAGATAAAGCGTAACCTGAATAGATGCAGATTCTGCGTACACAGGTTGAAATTTCCATTTCAAAAGATTTATGATCCAAGTAAACAACGTGGAGTCATTTTCTCTTCAAGACCTCAAAGCTATTAAATTTGACCACACTGAGATTCCTATGGTTTTGGAAATTCAACAACTGCTATGGCATTTTACCCTTTAAACTGCATACGCTATTTACATCGAGTGCTGGATCCAGGTTTTTCTAATACACATTACTTCAAATGAAGTTTTTCAAGTGGTGCACTGACACTACTAAAATTTAGTGTTTAAGCTTACTTTTGGCCTTATGAGCTTATCTTACTTCGCCTTATATTTCATAAGCTTCATTTCCGGGCTTATTTTGAAACTTTGCTTATCTAAGCTTGTTAAATCCTAATAAGATTATATAAGCCCATAAGAGACAAAATTAACCACAAAAATGGGGCTTATGGAATATAAGCAAAAAAATACATAGGCTTATAAGCCCAAAGATAAGCTTAAACAAATACAATATACTTGTCCGAAATCTAGGAACTGCTACTAAGTACAGAATGATAGAAACTTGAATAAACATGATAGCCTGATAGGTATGGTGGCAGGAGTGTGTATTAAGCAGATAAAAATAACATAAAATATTTGTAATGTAGTAATCAAATAATAACTACGTGTGAACAATATCCATGAGAACGTTCAAGCGTAACTTATAGGAGTCGTGGGCTTTATCCATCATAGATTTAAGATCATCAGGAGTACCACAACGACTGGTAGATGCAAAGAAATTTGTCACGTGGTACCTACAGTATCACATAAAATATACAGATTAAAAAAATCGATAACAACAAATAAAGGAAGAATGCAATAAAGATTCATTGATCCAATATGTGTTTACTTCCATGGGCTTTAAAATTTATTCAGCTATGAACCTCATTATGAGATAAGAATAAAAAGGCTTACCATTGATACCGTTGCAGAAGCAGTCCCAACATTTGCTTGTAATGGTTCAATACTTATAACAATATACCTCAAAAGGGAACCAATTGATAGTGAATTTTAATTGCATAATAACCATCAAGATGATTTTCAAAGTTTTGATTACTACTAAGATAAACAAACTATGTTTACTTATCTGACCCACCCATTCCAACCATCCAATTTGTTACTTTTAAAGTAAGCCGGTCCTCTTTACCTGTACAACTTCGGTACCACCATCTTGAATACGCCTTGTCAAGTATTCGATTTCTTCTTTAGTGAAGGAGCATGCATGTTTCACTTACAAAGTTGATGAAAATGAGTATAAAGTTCAGCTTTTTAAGCTTAAATTGACCTCTTTCTTTACCTGGGAAAGACGGGGCAGAATTGTAACTCACACATGTCCTCCGACAAACATTATACAACAATCTTGATCTTTTTTTGTTTTTGATAAATAATTGAGGACGGTTTATGCATTAAAAATGGGCATTTTGAATGACTTATAACATGTTCAAACCATTTGGCTTGAATTGGCCATTTATAAGCAAATGGATCAGAAATGGTCCCCTTGTTACCGACACAAATAAAGAAAGTATTATTTTTCATGTACCTTGTCCCACCTTAGAGTGGGTTTTGGGTCAGAATCGTACGAATTCTTCATGTCACTGTGTTCTTGATCCTTAAATAGGCTTCCGAACTCCCTTTTCCTATACATGGCAATACAAATTTCAAAAAACACCAAAATAACATAATATGAAAACGATAACGATTTTAGGCTGGTCAATAATCCAGTTACTCTCCCTGTTAAGGATCATCATATTACATCAACCTGAAACAAATCCTTTTTCCTAAATTTTTCAATATCATCACTAAACTTTACATTAGAGCCACCAAGGTCTTCTTTTGCTTCACGTTTTGCTTATTGTTGCACTCACGACAGATTGATGGCTTCCACTCACGACAACAACTGTTGTCTTTGGATCATCACAAAGCTTCTTTAAAGACTCTATTACTCAGGGTGCAGATTCAGTTCCATTTCTTTGAACTGATCAATCCGCTTATCAAGAGCATTCACTAGTTCACTTATTGTGTTGCATTGAACCCTATAAAGTGCAGAAAATAACAGCAAGATATCAATGGTATATTGTAAAATATTAACTTCTTTTTTATTAGGTTGTAAACTATTATATAGTTAGATGTTTGGTTGTTTGAAAAATCACAATTTTTTCGGTTATATACAGGTATGAGAAAACAGTTATATAGCTGTTGTTGTTGGTTAAAAATGACCTTTTCAAGTGGCCTGTATACTGATTACAAAAAGTTACTAAATTTACCAATAACATCATGTAAAATTTATCAGTTCAAAAATATCTACCCACTCATTTAGGTTTGTTTAAATGCTATGGGCGCCACTAAACTCTATAAGCACATTCTAGCCCTTTACAAAATGAAAATAACAGTGGAGTAACAACCAACCTTGATCACCTGAATATTGAGAGTGGAGTAGCAACTTGTATACGCTTCAGTTCATCCCAAGCTGAGAGTGCATACTGCAGCCCTTTTGTTTAGCAAATGAAGATGAAAAAATAGTAAATATTAAATAAAGTGTCGCCTTTGAAATACCTCATCAGTTGCATTGTAACACCAATGTCCTAGTTCAGCTGACCTCGCTTTCACGTACTCACCATTACTGAATGGACATCATTCGCGCCTCAACAGTAGGCTAAGTCATAATGGGTTTACTCTAATATGGGGTGTTTGGGATTGTACATTTTTCTGATATGTACTTATAAAGAATTTACTCTGGTGTTTAGGATTGCCTATTTTTCGAGCTATTCAGAGATAAAACATAACTCAATAATGGACAAATTCTAGTGATCGTAGTTACTCTTTGATAGCAGGAAAAAGGTAAATAAATATGACACTGTTAAGATTTATAACTTTTACATGGTAAGAGCGCCCGACTACTAACAGTAAAAGTAATACCGTTATTTAATTTTGAAATAGAATGGTAATTGTAAAGTTATTCAAACCATTGAGATGCCCAAAGTGTTTAGACCAGGTAACTGAGTCGCAAAGACAGGGGTCACCCTTTGTCCCACAGCGTTTGATGTGTTACTCCTGAGGTGGAGGCCACGAAGAAGAAATCCGCTGCTGTAACCTGCATCGGGTTCTTGCATGCTACACCATTTAGTTTAGCTTCACATTAAATATGATATCTCTTTAAATCAAACACATGCATTCTATAGTTAAATTTAGTTAGAAACACTAAAGAGATGCGTATCAACGATTAAAATTGTTAAACATTAAACTACACAAATGTGCAGGTTCATATGCTAAAGCAAGGCAGCCAAAAGATGAACATAGTTTAGAAAAAGTGTCATTAACATTTCAAAAACTAATTCAACCCACGTCATACAATCAGGTCAACATGGGTGGAGTTGGGTACACATTTTGTCCATCTTTATTTTATATACAAATAGTTCATGTATTAAATGAGTTCTGGCACATTTTTTATCATCTAAAGAATAAGGTGTTTGGTAAAAAAAATTATAAGTAAGTGCGTCAAGATTGTGACTTGTAGATAATTGCATACCAAGCTTAAACTTAATGAAAGCTTGTTTTAAATTTCGATGATACAAAATGTTAGCGAACATTATATGTATAGTGATCTAAGAATAAGAAAGAATAAATAAATTATATGTAATCCTCAACAAAATGGGCAACCCATGATCTATGACACTTTGGCATCTACTCGTTACTTGTAAATCATTAGAGGATTCTTAAGTACGTGACGAAATGTCAAATGCGAACATGTAGCTTAGATTGTCAAAAATGAGATGGAGATTGACCTATTACAATGAGCATCATAAATGTGCGTCCGTAGGTTGCCTTTTTGTTTTATCATCATAACATGCAAGAACATCAGTCAAGCATTTGGTTTGAGATTTAAACAAAATTTAAAAAAGTGTTTGGATGTGAGTATTAGAAGTGGTTCCAAATATGCGCCTGGCATACATGTTGATGTTGATAGATTGCAGGGTTTGTGCAGAATCGACACTTTGGGCTTAGTGGGAATACGCTTACAGGTGGCCGTCAGAAGGTGATTTTGACTACTTGCTGAAAGAAATATATCAATATAAGTTATTAAGCAATATTTTGAATTTGTATATTGGTTGTAAAACTATTACAGACACATACTAACTCTTGATTTTTTGATGCTTCATGAGACAAAATTAGACAAAACCAATATTCTGAGTACTCACCTCAGAGTAGATGTATTTCATCATTAATAATAGTATCATTCCAACGAACATTGCGATGATGGTCTGTTATGTCACTGGTAATCTGCTCAATAAAATGAAGGGGTAAATTATGCAACTTATGTAAAGTTGACCATCACGGTCACGTAACATATCCATCTTGTAATCAGTTAAACTATCATTTTCTAAACATAATTTTCCAATTGTAAATTATAGCATTTACACATAAGGGACCATCAAATAGTATAAGAACATATAAAACTAATATACAAACACTTATAGATTAACATACCAACATAATCAAGCATGAAATCATAAGCTTTCCTGGTTATTGCACATGAAGGTAAGCGAAGATTTAATCATAGATACAACGGGTACCTGTTGATGCAGGGGAAGGACTGCATAGTGTCAACTATTGGTGATTTGTAACCCTTGATTAAGCAATACCATATGATCAACCATCTCCTGCAGATTCAGGAAAATATAAGCATTAAACTGACACCTGATATTGCAAAAATTATTACAGCAATATCAGGATCCAAATAGAGTTAATTGTGCAAAGAATGTGAGTCCAAATGACCTCGAGCGTCTGTTTGAGCCTAGTTTGAGACTCATTTAAAAACTGAGCTCGAGTATCCAAACCTCGATCAGGCTTGCAATCAAGGATAGTAATATGATGGCAACCTTAAAAGATGTACTGACCTAAATTTGCTCAGACCGCACAATAGCTCTTTGATATACTTTTCGTACACCAAGCATCCTCTATGAATCTTCTTGCGGCTTTTGAGCCTGCACCATCATATTCGAGACAGGTAAACCCAAAAAGTGATAAAAAAAGGTTAAATTTTATGTATAGCTTACTAACAGGTAACGATTTTAAGAGGTTTATATACTCGGTCCACACAGGCCCAGAAGCAATATCGGATCCTGATCACACACAAATAAACAAAAATCAACAGTAAGAAATGGGGTTTATATACTAATGTTCGGAAAATAAACAATCGGTAGATTAACATACCAACATAATCAAGCATGAAATCATAAGCTTTCCTGGTTATTGCACATGAAGGTAACCGAAGATTGAATCATAGATACAACGGGTACCTGTTGATGCAGGGGAAGGACTGCATAGTGTCAACTATTGGTGATTTGTAACCCTTGATTAAGCAATACCATATGATCAACCATCTCCTGCAAATTCAGGAAAATATAAGCATTAAACTGACACCTGATATTGCAAAAATTATTACATCAATATTGTTAGTGCAAATATTACGATATTTAAATTAAACGGTTTCTTCGGTCTTAATAATGACAAACATGTAACTTGTAATACATAACGTAAAATGTGCAAGTTACTTGTAAACACAAAACATCAATGCATACTTACATCAACACCTCCCGACGTCTCAAGTATACTTCAACGAAGTCGTAGATTTCCATCCCGACATAAATCACTCAAGGTATGGAAAAACAAATCTTCTACTTGACAAATGATCAAAGGATTTTATTTTTCTAAACTTCACATTTTTAATGTGACAAAACAGTTTTTCAAAAATATATTTCACAAATTATTTTTAAATTAAAAAGAAATGTTTTATTTTGAAAAATATGTTTGAAAATCCCAACAGTCAAATTTCCCCCCAAAATAGCTCCTAACTTCCCCAAATAAACCTTCCCCACTAAAGACAAAAAAGGGAGCGTCCACGGCACCGTTAAGTATGGACGGCTCCACTAAATTTAGTGGAGCCGTCGGGTATTTAGTGGAGCCGTGGGTCTGTAACGGTCAGATTTTCCCTTGCCTATAAATAGTGGACCATTCCACACTTCCAACTTGATTTTTCCAGTCCTTTTTCTCTGGTCTTATCCCTCCTCACTTAGATGACTTTCTTTGATCATTTGGAGAGTCTTAGGTTGTTTAAGAGTGATCCAATCATCCACTCAAGTGATCCTCTTCATTCCTCTTGATTAGCAAGAGAAGAACACAAAGTATCCTAGATACAAAGTGTTGTCATCGCTCTTGATTAGCAAGAGAAGAACACAAAGTATCCAAGTAGATACAAAGTGTTGTCATCCCTCTTGATTAGCAAGAGAAGAACACAAAGTATCCAAGTAGATACAAAGTGTTGTCATCCCTCTTGATTAGCAAGAGAAGAACTCAAGGTATCCAAGAAGATACAAGAGTTGGTGTTGTTAGGTCTTGTAACATTTGTTACACTCTTGATTGTATCATAGCATACATCAAGATCATTTTTCTTTTGTGAGAGAGTGAGTCAAGATCGTTGTTATATTAAGAGATAGTGAAGATCTCTTGAAGCCATTGGGCTTGTGTGATTGATCATGTGGATCAAGGGTAGATCGGGTAGGTCGTGGTAGATTGGTGCTAGCTAAGATTAGCACTCGACATCTAGCTTAGTGTCGGAAATAGGATAAGCAACGTGTATGGTGTAGATCGGGTAGATCGTGGTAGATTGGTGCTAGCTAAGATTAGCACTCGACATCTAGCTTAGTGTCGGAAAACAAGTTAAGCGACGTGTACGGTTTTCTCCGCCTGAAGGGAGTTTGTTGATTAGTGAAGTAACTCTCGAGTTGGGTACTCGGGGAGTGGAGTAGGGCGAAGAGGAGCTTCGTGACCGAACCACTATAAATCACCGTGTCCGGTTTGTGCCTTCTAACTTATCTCTTTACTTTCATTTCATTAGTTATCGCTTTATATTTATATTTGCATTGTGTATGTGTTTGTGTGGCTTGTTGCTTATGTAGTGATTGATCATGTATATTTCATGGTTTGATTGTGCATATGTTGTAGTTTACTATAGTCATCTCTAGATGCTATAAACTCATAGTTGACACTTTTCATATTACGTCACACTTGATCGGGTGTTTGATACAAAAAGTTTTAAGTTTTTAAATGGAAACGTATTCACCCCCCTCTACGGTTTCCACAATTGGTACCAGAGCCACGTCGCTCTAATTTTTAAAACAAATGGTTTTTAAAATTGAGTACGATCCATGTATCAAATTACCTATGAAGGTGATAAAATATGAAAAGTATTTAGTTGCTTAATACTTACAAGTTTTGTTGTTAAGTATACTTTGTCATACTAGCTTGAAGGTTTTCTTAAACCACTAAAAGAATAGTGTTTTTAAGTGTCCGGTCATGTTTTCAGAACGAGTCATTAAGTCATGCAGTTCTGAATCAGAAAACAGACCACGGTACCACTAAATATGGTACGGTACCGTTATATTTAATGGTACCGTGAGTCATTTAATGGTGTCGTGCATCTGTTTGTCTGTTTTTCACTTTTGGTTCATTTTCAGAAATCCATATAAAATCAACCATAAGTCTGTACGAGTCGTGTCGCCCATTATTTTAAACAATGTTGAGTCTACTTTCATTTGAGAAATAATTTTATGAATTATTTCTAAATGAAAGCATGTTAAAGTCCTTGATTTTCAACTAAAGGTCTTCTGGTCATACAGTTTGCGTAAATTTTTAGTCAAACTGAAAAAGGGCGATTCAACTTTTAAACCTTGACGTGTTTTCAAAGTGACTCAGCAAAAATCTTTGAAATAGGGAGGAAACCAATTCATTGTCAAATAAAATCAAGCTTAGTATACATTGTTATACCTAATACACAAAATGACGATAAGTATTTTTTGTGTGTTTAAGCTAAATTGCTATTTTCTTATTATAGTTTTTAGATTTATGCATTTATAAGGCTCATGCTAAATCACTTGCACTATATTAAGTAATTAGTTTGCATTGCATATAGGCATCAACCATTTTTCTTGCATTTGTTGCAAGTTTTCAAAATGGTTTAGTAACCTTCTTAGGAGTAGAAACTAAGTTCGTAGATCATGTGTGTCGAAAGATATTGTCTTACACAATTATTTTTCCAAAGGTTTAAGTGTAAAAAGTATATCACCCCAAAACACTTAACACTTTCATAAAATCCGTAACATGATCTTTAAAACACTACATCATTTTGTCTTGTTTGACCATGGGTTGTCTAAACAAGATAAAAGGTCATTTTAATACATTAGTATTTAAGTAAAAGAAAATGTATTAAACTTGCATTGATTTAACACACATACATAATGTTTTAAACATTTAGTATTTTACGTATGTGGTATAAAAATGGTTAAGATAATTATTTTTATACTAATGAGGTGTCGAAAAACTAAGAGTATTATACTTAATAATATAAATAGTTTTTCTCAAATAAAAATAAATGACAATATCAAAGTAGTAACTTAATTTGTCATTAACCTCACACATACAACTAGTATTTGAATAAATGGAACACACTCCTTAAATTTTTATTTTCTTTTTAAAAAGGAGTGATTGTGAGGGTCAAGAAAGATCTCGAGTACATATCAATTCATTATTCAAATTATGATTGATATCATCATCGAATCTAATTGACAAGTTGTCGAGTGTGGACATGAAATTGGAGTCATTATTTGTTTAGCTTCAAGATAACATCAAATCATGATGAAACATATTTTCTTGAATCTACATACTTAATCACACTCGATTGTTATGAAAATAATGACGTCCTCTCAAGACGAAAATAATATGCATCGGATCATAACTCACACTTGTGTTGAAGATGCCATATTGAGTCTTCTTGTCCAATGGTTGTGTTCCAAACATTAAACTAATATGTTTAAAAGATGCATAAAATACACAACCAAGTAGGATTGACAACTTGGATGTTTCATCCGAAATATACAAGTAATTTACATTGCAATGCAATAAGTAAATGTGTCATTTCCGAAAAACCAAACACGAGCAAACAAACAACATATGTAAACTTTGCTCATGAACGACTCAACACTCAAAGTCACATGTCTAGTAAAAGTGTCACACATAATATGTTATTAACTATTATGTAAGTCATCAATCTTTGAGAATATCACATGTATTTCTCTTATCAAACGATTGACAAAAGATAACTTATATCTTATGCATCTTATTTTCTTTGTAACATAAATGGTTATGCTACAAGAGAATACATTGCATCCTGTTAACAAATATAGGACATTAGTGTTAAATAATAACCTAATAAGACATGTGTCATTGCATAAACAAGTAAAATTGGTCATACACTAAAATACTTGTTTCACAAAACATTCGTAAGAGTGATAAGTTTCCTCTTAGAAAAGCATATTTGTTGAAATATACAATATGTCTCATTTTTAATATAATGCTCACAAGATCTATTGAGGTATGTAACCTTCACTAGATTCTTTCTCAAGATATGCAATGGAGCATTCTTGAAACACACACGATGTAGTAGGTTCTACATTGTATCACATTAGAGTGTCTCTTGGTTCTAGGAAACCAAATCATGTTAAAATAACATGTAACAACTCAACAAACAAAGATGATGTCCAAGAGATCATAAAATACACCATCTTCATCAAATAACCTCTAAATCTCAAATACGAAATTAAAAACATTTCGCTTGCCTTTGTTAGGAGTTGTGTAAGACATGTCATTCTCTTAACCAACTTTCAAAGTATGGTTAATTGAGTCATATTAGGCCATGTATAAGCAAAACAAGATAACATCATCTTTGCTATACTTCGATAGGCAAATATAGGAATTTGAATTCTTCTAACATGAGAATGACTACTGGAGAACCTATCGCACTAGAAATCCAATTTGACCTAACGGTTGGATTGCTTCCAGGAGAGAAGTTGGGTTCGTGTATAACCCGTAAAAATGGTCGTGTTTAGCCTTAATTGAGCACCACTAGTGATAGTCTCATACTCATTCTCTAACTTGAAAATTTTTCATTCCTACATTTGACTAGAGATAGTTTACATCGGTGAACTTTATCTCCCATTAGGATGTCATCTTAAACAAGTAGTAATTAGGATCTACCTTAGCAAACCTAGAGTGCTTGCATCCCACATACGTGTTTCAAAATGATTACATGTTCTCGTAAGAGATGATTAAATGTCTTCATGATCTTAAATGCTAAATGATTATCATGTTTAGCATGATGTTTGCATTTATTTCTTATGTGCATTTTACATAATTTGCTTGTAAAGCTTGCACCCACACTATGCTCTTTTGACACATTAGGAATTAGGTATGCCTATCACTATGAACCCTTAGAAGTCATAGAGTCATACACTAGTATCAAAACCTATAAGTTAGAGTAGTCGCGAAGTTGTCCTAATTTCCCAGTCATCACTTCGCCTTCTTCCAAGTAATACACCCGTTTGTCATGGGAAGGTTAGATACAAACCTAGTAGAACTCGGAGTAGGATTGACAACTTAAATATTTCGTCCGAAATATTCAAGTAAGTTTAACTTGCGATCGCAATTGTTAAATGTCATATCCGAAACATCATACTCAAGCCTTTTAACAACGTATGTTAAAAGGCTCATCCCAAAGCTAAAAGCTAACATCAACCCTCGGGTGACAAAGGACTCACGAGTTGCTATATAAGTGATTAGTAGTTTCTTTCATCCTCGTGTGATTATACACGTCTTAAGATCCCAAACCCTGCTGCGAACCAGCACCATAGGCCTAGCTTTACATCTTTCAAAACCCCGCGAAACACTCACGTGCGAAGCACATCGAAATCCATAAATCAACCAAACCTCTCAACCAAGAATCCCTTAACCATCTCCGTCTAGGTCTAGGAATGATGGAACATTTTCCATAAATCTTATGACTATTTAAATATTTCACTGGAAATATTAAAGTCATCCCTTGTACCCCTCTTATGACTACTTGAATATTTCACTGGAAATATTGTAGTCATCTCGTGCGTCTCGTCTCATGACTCTTTGAATATTTCACTGGAAATATTGAGATCATCTCTTCTATTTCGTGTCATGACTTTTAGATATTTCACTGGAAATATCAAGTCATTTTTCACATCGCTCTAATGACTACCTATTTATTTCCTCGGAAATATAAAAGTCATCTCTTCTCGTCCAGTACCGTTCAAAGAATTTATTAGGTATAAATTCTCTCCTCGTATCGAAAAGTCTCACTAAATCAGCGAGACTTATTCGTAAAATCCTCTTAAATTCTAATGACAACTTAAATATTTCATCCGAAATATTTAAAGTATATTTAATTTGCGAAATGCAATTAAATGTCATCTCTCGTTCTCGATCAACGTTCACCTAATCTCGTTGGATTCATTCATAAAAGAATTTATTCGGTATAAATTCTTTTAATCTAAAGTCCAGAAAAATCACAACATATGTGAATTTTCTTTGTCAAAAATCTTGCTTCCCACTTGATGTAGTCTTGAACCTAAAACCGTCTCCTATCAGAATAGATTGTATCTATCATCTGATTCCTTAGCCTTTTCCCTCACACTTTCGCATGGTACTAAACACTACCAATGCTTCCGCATCCCACACATCTTCCACACACTTCAAACGAAGAACCATTAGGATACGTTGAGATAACCCTCCTTCATCAACATAGATAACCCTATAACCTTATCACCTACCTCACAACCCTGAAGATTTTATCTTCTTAACCCTTAGGATATCTCCAAGTAATCACATGCCTCATCATGTGAATATTCGATGAATATTCACAATGATTGAGAAGAGCTACGTGACTTCAAAGGTGAAGTTTGTCGCATGCTATCCACCACTTGTCATAACGTTACTAAGCTCATCGCTTTCGTTAACGTTTGTTTTCCTTTTTATCTTTTACCTCTTGTCCGGATGGTCATAGATTAAGGGGGAGCGAAAATACACTCCTATAGCCTTTCACCAAACACTCTCAAGAACACACAAATGTGATTCTTATTCCCTAGGAAACTTCCCTTTAGCTGCCCAGAACTAGGCTGTATAGGAAAATTCGTGACTTCCAGGTCACGGTACCGTTAAATAGGCCACGGTACCGTTAAATTTAATGGTACCGTGTGGTATTTAGTGGTACCGTGCCTATGTTTGACGAATTTTCACTGTTTCCTTTAGATCCCTGCATCCCTAACCTCAAACCTGCAAAATTTTGCAAACTCACATACACCCTAGGATTCCCTCACTACACCATAGGACTCTAACACCAACTTTAGTTCGAATCCCACAACTCTTGCCTATATAAGGCCTCACCATTGCAAGCTTATCTTGCATCTCACATTCAAACCTTTTAGCTACACTTCACTCTTGACAGTGATAGCTAGTCTAAGAACCTTCAACCCATAGATCATCACACTCAAACCTTACAACCTTCAACTCATGGATCACCACACTCAAACCTTACAACCTTCAACTCATCAATCATCACACTCAAACCTTACAACTACTCCTCACTTTGAATAAGTGATAGTTAGTTAAACAACCTCCAACCCTCACAATCACACAAAACCTTTCATGCACCAAATTATCTCTAACACACAACTAGGATCATCCAACCTAGAAACCTAGAACTTCGTTACCTTAACCCCGTTAGAGATATCCACCAACAATCCTGTTAGGATCACATGCACCTTTTCTTTTTCCCTTTTGAAATATATCATGCATCTCATTGTCAGTGCAAACGATATATTAACCTAAACCATCCTTTCCTACCTTTCCTCAAAGGGCAAAACCAACATCTCCAACCACATCATCATCATCCTCCACCTTTAGGATTCCTACACCCTTACCTCCACCAAGTCCACCACAACCCTTAGCTATCACACTAACCCTATCACCATCAAACCTCTTTGGACTTGGCACCAACACATCATCCTTGTCACCATCACCATCACCACAACCTTTAGCTCTTACACTAACCTTGTCACCTACATCACCTTTTGAACTTGGCACTAACACATCATCCTTATCACTATCACCATCACCACAACCACTAATGGGTCATCCCATTATTTATCCCCTACAACCACATAACCCAAGTTGTCTTTGTTGTCACCATAACCAACACTCTCCCACCTTATGGAATCATTTAGGTATAACCTCCATCGAGTCTACTTTATGGCACGACTTGTCATAATAGTAATCATTTAGAGTATGTCTTATCAACAAACTATCCTTAACATCAATCATCTTAGGTAGATGATTATGTTGTTCAAAAGGTTTGTTAGAACTTTCCTTCCCAATGACAACTTGGAATAAGTCATTTAGTGCGTCAGTCAATGAACGAATCTCGTTCTAGATTAGTGTGATTGAGTGAACAATTACACCTTAGGTTTTCGGTCGGGTTGTGACACTTACGTGTTAACATAGTTTAACCCATGCATGTCTTGCTATGTGTATTCTATCCCTATAATGTTGCTCATATACTGTTATATATTATGCTGCACGAAGCTAACCCTTGATGTAGGAAAAGCCTTTGTAAGAATTTGATCCATGGATCCGCTAGATACTAAGGTAAATAAACAAGGGGTTTAAGTCACCATAGGGGAGCATTGAGCTAGGGGGAGCTCGGGAGTATTTGAATACATAGCATGGAGTCGTCTTCACAAGTGGTGATAGAAGGCTTCACTAGGATGATGCAAACTCGCCTTTCTGGGAAGAAAGGAATGTAGTTCAATAAGGGGGAGTAGGGAGCGCTCAAAACAACTACCTTTTTTATTCGACAAAAAGGGGAGAAGGGGAGTGTAAACAGGTAACTTTTACATTTTACTATGTGTTACGGTTTACATATTTGTCATCATCAAAAAGGGGGAGATTGTTAGTGCAAATATTACGATATTTAAACTAAACGGTTTCTTCGGTTTTAATAATGACAAACATGTAACTTGTAATACATAACGTAAAATGTGCAAGTTACTTGTAAACACAAAACATCAATGCATACTTACATCAACACCTCCCGACGTCTCAAGTATGCTTCAACGAAGTCGTAGATTTCCATCCCGACATAAATCACTCAAGGTATGGAAAAACAAATCTACTACTTGACAAATGATCAAAGGATTTTATTTTTCTAAACTTCACATTTTTAATGTGACAAAACATTTTTTCAAAAATATATTTCACAAATTATTTTTGAATTGAAAAGAAATTTTTTATTTTGAAAAATATGTTTGAAAATCCCAACAGTCAAATTTCCCCCCAAAACAGCTCCTAACTTCCCCAAATAAACCTTCCCCACTAAAGAAAAAAAAGGGAGCGTCCACGGCATCGTTAAGTATGGACGGCTCCACTAAATTTAGTGGAGCCGTCGGGTATTTAGTGGAGCCGTGGGTCTGTAACGGTCAGATTTTCCCTTGCCTATAAATAGTGGACCATTCCACACTTCCAACTTGATTTTTCCAGTCCTTTTTCTCTGGTCTTATCCCTCCTCACTTAGATGACTTTCTTTGATCATTTGGAGAGTCTTAGGTTGTTTAAGAGTGATCTAATCATCCACTCAAGTGATCCTTGATCCGTGCTAAAACGTATATATATATATGCAACGACGGATACACGTGAATAAATACAAATCACCCCTTTGTGAAAAAGGATACTTGCAAAAACTCACGTTCGTGTGTAGTGTGAAACCAGGTAAGTGATTACCCGGGTCGTTTCCCAACGAGGTATGAATGGGCAAATTGTGGAAAGCTTTGGATTAAAGTGATTGATGAATCAGATATTTTGGATTTTTGCTTTTTTATATCTAATTAACAAATGATAAAAAAAATTTATTCAAAAAGAAATTTAAACGTGATTAAAATAAACTACAAACGCGCAACCGGAAATCTAAAATGGGACAAAAACTGAAATATTAGAAAATTAAAACCTAAAAAATGTAAAATTACTTAAAACTTATTTTAAAACTAAAATTATATTTTTTTACACCTTTTATCTAATTATTATTAATTATTAACTATTTAATTACTAATTAAACTAATTTAAATTATAAAAAATACTAAATGAACTAAGAAAAATCTAAAACTTTTTCTAAAAATATTATTAAGTAAATAGAAGCTAAGAAAATTATAAAATTGAAATTTACTTAATTAAAATTTAAAAAGATAAATTCTATTAAAAAGAAGCTATCACTATTTTTCTATTTTTGATTTTCTTAAGGTCTAAAAATGAAATTATATTTTTCCTAGATTAAAAATGATAAAAGAAAATTATGAAAATTGGATTTATATTTTTCTGATTAAAATTCTATTTATTATGATTTAAATACTAAAAGAAACTAATTAAAAGATTAAAAATAGCAAATGACTTGAGAAAAATATGAAACTTTACAGATAAATCTAAAATATTATTAAAAAGCTAGGAAAAATAAAGTTAGATCAGTTTACCCCATAATAAGCAGAATGGGGTAAATAAGCACTTTCAAAATAAGCTAAAAATAAGCAAAACTTAACTAAAAATTACCAACACCTCAGAAATTGATCAAAGCTCTACTAGAAACTTAAAACATCAAGAAAATCACAAATAAGCAAGAGAAATAAGCAGTTTAAGCTCTGCACAGTTTCAGTAACAAGACAGAAAAAGCAGTTAAAGCAAGCTACTTGCAGACCAAGATTAAGCAGTCAAATAAGCCAGGAAATGAAAACTAAGGGGGGGGGGGGGCAAAAGATACCTAGTACTACTGGGTATCTCCAAACTGAAAATGCCCAAATTATGACATCAATTGCTACCCTGATTTGTACCTAGATCAGGTGCCAAAAAACTGCATTGAAACCCATTTTTTACTTTTTGCAGTTTTGGAAATGTTGACTAAATTGAGTTTTGATTGATCCTAATCTACTGATATTGATATAATAAGCCATGATTAAACTAATTTAACCTAAATGAACCACTTCTATAACTGATTAATGCAAACTCTCTCCTAATCAACCAAACAGTAACAGATTAAGCTAGTTAAAATGCAATTTTGACTATTTAACTAATGAACTGCTAATGTAATGCTGCCTAAGTCATATTAATCACAGATGCAAGCTATTTCTATCACTAGTACATTAGAATAACAACAACAACTAAAAATAAACTACAGATCCAAACACCCCTTAATACACTATTTTTTTGCAATTTTAAACTATAAACTGATAATTTAAACCATGATTAACCCTAAACTATGATTATCCAAGTTGTTACTGAACTAATAAACAGAAATTTGTAGATAAACAAGCAGTAAAATGATCTGAACACCAATAGGCAGTAATAAGCTAGAAAATGACTTTGAAACTCACAACTGATTTCCACTGAATATGAATGACCACAAGAACTCATACCAACCCAAGCTTCTCCAAATAAGCCAAATAACCCAAATAAGCTCCTCTGGACAGCTATCTTCCTGAATTGCTTTTATGACCAAGCTTTGACTTATGTTGACTAAGTTTGACTTTTGGGATTTAGAACTGAATTGCTGAAATTAATTGTAACAAAAGCATCAATAAGCTCATTTGAGCTTATTGAAACAGAACTGAAGGCATTGAAAGCTTAAATAACAACAACTTTGAATAACAATTTTTTTGACTGGAAATGGGAACAACTGAATTAAAGATACAACTGAGAATTTAAATGTTACAGTACATTGAAATGAGTTTAAACTTGAATACAAAGCAGAATCTAAAACATAACAATAACTAATTAAGCTAAATCCTAAAATTACACTACGAAGGTCTAAAAACAGTGACCAAATATTTCTCTTGGCTTCTTCTTCTTTAAATAACACTTCAAAATCTTCTTCTCTTTCCTCTGATTTAATCCCCACCGTTTGATTGAATTAAGACAATCTGAATCGTCCAATCACTTTTTGGCGGGAAACCAGGCTAGTGGGTTTTGTTTATCTTTTTCTGCACGTGAAGGGTTGGTAACATGTGATAGCTAAGGAGGGGGAGGGTTGGCGTGTGTAGGTGAAAAGCATGGACAAAGTTGTCTGGTTTTGGGGAATGGGGAAAAGCGAGTGTGGTATCCTGGTATTGGTTTTAGGCGGGTTAGGGGAAAGAAGAAGGGGTTTGACCGGGTCAACTAGTTTAGTTAAACACCGGGTAGGGTTGTGAGTTTATTTGGGCTAAGGTTTAGTGGGCTTGGTATTTAAAAAGGGTTAAGGGTTTTATGTTTGGGTTTGTGTTTGTGTTTGGATTAAACATTGAGTCCGTTTGGTAGTATAAGTATCACAAGGACCAATGTTGTAATTTCCCTTAAAATTGAGGACTGAAAATGCAAACTTCCAAAAGATATCCCAAGGACCTTATTTGATAACTTTTGACTTTTAAATGCCTTGGGTTGACTTTTCTTTCAAAATAAATGTTCAGGGACTAATTTTGACAAGTTTTAAAAATTGAGGGACTGAAACTGCCAATAATGCAAACTTTGTTCGTTTTTCATCTGTTTTTACTCATTTTGCATCTGAAACATATAAAACACAATTTTGGGATATTTTCAGTATTTTGATGCATTTTTGAGTGTTTTTGAATGTTTTGCAGTTCAGATTTAACCAAAAATGATGAGTATTTACACACTAATCAATCCTCTTCATTCCTCTTGATTAGCAAGAGAAGAACACAAAGTATCCTAGATACAAAGTGTTGTCATCCATCTTGATTAGCAAGAGAAGAACACAAAGTATCCAAGTAGATACAAAGTGTTGTCATCCCTCTTGATTAGCAAGAGAAGAACACAAAGTATCCAAGTAGATACAAAGTGTTGTCATCCCTCTTGATTAGCAAGAGAAGAACACAAAGTATCCAAGTAGATACAAAGTGTTGTCATCCCTCTTGATTAGCAAGAGAAGAACTCAAAGTATCCAGGAAGATAAAAGTGTTGGAGTTGTTAGGTCTTGTAACACTTGTTACACTCTTGATTGTATCATAGCATACATCAAGATTATTTTTCTTTTGTGAGAGAGAGAGAGAGTCAAGATCATTGTGATCTTAAGAGATAGTGAAGATCTCTTGGAGCCATTGGGCTTGTGTGATTGATCATGTGGATCAAGGGTAGATCGGGTAGATTGTGGTAGATTGGTGCTAGCTAAGATTAACACTCGACCTCTAGCTTAGTGTCGGAAATAGGATAAGCAACGTGTATGGTGTAGATCGGGTAGATCGTGGTAGATTGGTGCTAGCTAAGATTAGCACTCGACATCTAGCTTAGTGTCGGAAAACAAGTTAAGCGACGTGTACGGTTTTCTCCGCCTGAAGGGAGTTTGTTGATTAGTGAAGTAACTCTCGAGTTGGGTACTCGGGGAGTGGAGTAGGGCGAAGAGGAGCTTCGTGACCGAACCACTATAAATCACCATGTCCAGTACTTTTACTTTTTGTTTAAGCATGTTTTTTGGCCGAATACCAGAGTCTAATATAATATGTAGTAAACATTAATTCTCAGTAAACTGAAACATCTGACATAAAACCACTATGACTTCATATTACAGTAACTCTCAATATATCAGATAAAAACATGTTTTTTAATTATATTAATATTTTTATTCTTACAATCTGAATGTGCTAACTAATCAAATACCCAAATTATTGTTTTCATATCTTCAATAATAGCAATCACAAAAGCATCCACTCGTTCATTTCCCGTCTTAGCATCAGGAATCTAATTTTTTTAAATACAAAAAAACAGACTTTACTCCAACGATCTCTGAGTTAAATAGAGCGTTCATAACCAAAGAGCAACACATACCTCATACATAGAGTCGGTTAAAAGAGTTTCGAGTATGACTGTTAACCCACTAGCACCCGTGTTTTTAACCATTGCTTTTTGAGCTATTAATCTTTGTACCTCTTTTTTTGAAAAAGTAGTTTGACCTGCGGTTGACCGTATACCTCCATGCACCAGCTTGTGTTCATATACAGTTTGGTGAAACCATGCCATCACTCTGCAATTCATTGAACACAAATTAATATTAATCATGTGAGTCGTTCTTATTATGGCAAACAAATGTGAAAGGAACTATTATTAACATTACGTCACCTACACTTTGGAGGTCTAATTCAAGCTAAATCCGCCGAAGGATTTTCAGACGACACTGCTGCAGCACATTCAGAAGTTGTTGCTCTCACTTCTGAATCAGCAACAAACATAAGAACCGTTGCTTCTTTCTGTCACGAAAAACACATACTAAATAGAGCTAAAACGTATTTGCATAAACCGTTGAAAATAAGTAGAAAACATTACTGAAAATAAGTTGAAAATCACATGTAAAAGAAATTTTCAACTAATATAACAAATCCATGAATCCGATATAAAAAAGTAAATCCACTAATCAAAAAGAAAGGCAACAAATAAGACAAAAGAAGAACTGAAAACATACCTTGATGGGCAAGAACCGAAGCTGCAACAAATAATCTGGTTTCCAGCAAACCATGTGTACGTAGGGCGTTCGATTAGACACAATGGTAAAAAGATTAGATAAATCAACATTTCAATGTCAAGTGAGCTAAACAAATCACTATACATATGAAAACTACTAATATGTTTTGTTAAAGGGTGTAACCACCGTATTAAAAAAAAAGTTTAATTTTCACAAAAGAAAATATTATTTTCTTTTCTGAAAGGAAAAAGTTAGGTTTCACCCAAGTGATGTAGCATGCTAAGAGTTTGCTGAATCAAGCAAATAATCGCAACTTAAAATGAAAAAATCAAACCACGACATTATTATTGCTTTTCATGTACAGTAAGCTTGGCACCCAAGCATCATTATTAGGCTATTAGCTTGCCCAAATTATGTATTTACAATGAAACTTATAGAACACAACATGCCGAATAACGTCAACAATGCATATCGTTAGACATAAATCATCAAAGGGCCTATAGTGACAAAACAAACAATTGTATAGGATGTACTAAAATAATATTCGCAGTGTAAGGTGCCAATAAAGTACCATGTAAAATCTGTGAATAAGAGTTGATTTTCATATAATATGTGCAACCAACCTCAGACTTAATATATACTCGTTATGCCCGTAGATCTTCAAGCTGCAATTAGAGATAGGCAGAAAATGATATCAAAGATTACGAAGAGATCTCAATGTTTCTTTTGATACAAATAATAAGTACCATAATACAGAAATCAATTTGCATCACTTCCAACACGTTCAAAAATCTATGGAATGTTCAGAATGCAAAACTCACATACACCTAGCAATATGTCTAAATCTAAGATTGCAGTACTTTTCTTCTACGTAGAAGGCACATATGACTTATTTCAAATAGCAGTTTAGTCTAGCCCACATATTTCAAGGTGTTTCAAGTAAGACTTACAAAGTTTCGTTTAAAAGAACCATTAAAAGTACCAGTCCTTGACTTGGGTAACCAATTCAATGAGTTCTCAGTCCCTCCATCGATGACCACAGTTCAGCTTGTAGCAAATGAAAACAATGTCATACCTTCTTCAATTCCCCTTTAGCAGTTGCCTAACTAATAAAAACTATATCAGTTCCATAGGACGTCATTTACTTGAGGCATGTTTTATAGGTGCCAAAATGCCAACCCCAAACCTATTTGTCCACTTTAAACTTTCTACATAAACCACAATACTAAAACAAAATCTGAAAAAGTTTAAACCTGACGAATTAGATTATACTCTTAGCTACTTTTAATAGCCACCCAAAGTCTATATGTTCACAGCAAAACGCCTCCTAATCATTCTATTCAAAGAACTGATTTATTATTGTATCATATTATTGTATCTGAGATTCAGGAAAACACTAAAGTCTTGGGGGCGAATTCACGCCGCATAACCGACATAACACATTTTGACCCGTGACCTGATACACCCAATATCACACATCTAATCACTGACCACTCCCATCGAAATGATTAAATCGAGTCTGATCAATAACTAAGGGTTGAATATGGTTTTTTGGGTAACCATGGTTTCCGCCCTTTTGGCCGCCGACTAATCCATGAGGTTTTCGACCTTTTGGCCGACTAATCCATGAGGGTTGAATATGGTTGCATGACTATTACATTGCATTTTAATGTGCTAAATATGACAGCAAAAAGTATACTTTAACATTAACTAACTTGCGTTAATACCGTGATTTGACCCGTGTACGACTTCTTTGTAGGGTATTCACAATGCAAGAAACACAAGTATGAGGCTAGTTTATGGATCGGTTTGTCAAGAACTAGAGAGATAAAGAAAGAAGTTGGGAGCCTTTGTAGAGAGAGAAACAAATGTGTATTAGATTGAAGTGAAAGGTCCAACCCTTCCCATGTGTGGGAAGGGGTATATATACTACTACATATTATGTCCCTAGTGGACTGTGGAGCGAGCTGACAGAGGGTAAAGACCCGACCCACTCCACAATACTAATTAATAACTAAACTACTAATAATATTACTGATGATCCTACTAGCTATGATGATCTAATAAGTACTCGGGGTGACCGAGTCTTCTGCTGAATATTCATATTCCTAACAATCTCCCCCTAAGGGAGGTCACCCCAGAAGTAATGTTCTGAATTTCAGCACTTCTTCCTTGGATCTTGACATCATAGCTCATACACATTGAATCTTCAATGTCATAGATTGTTGTGCAAACATCAGTGATCAGAAGATGACTTCACTTTAGCCTTGGATGAACTTTGAGTAATCTGTGAACATATCATCCCACTTGAGTCTCCAAGTCATCTTTCTGTAGTAATACTCCATGTGATGAAATATACTTAGAGCCGACATGCTCACACGATATGGAGTCATGATCTTCAGCATCAGAGTTAGCAGAAGCTGTGTTGAAGGTCTTTTAGGGTGATCATGACTTCTTTGATGATGATGTGGTGTGAACATGTGGTGATGGATTGGCATCTTTTCTGCAACCAGCTACAACAGCAACCAGCTACAGCGTTCCACAGCAACAACTGCCAGATATTCCTGCATACGACAGTTAGCAATAATTCGACCGGTACTTACAAGTTTGGACTTCGAGATAGTCAACAGCATAGTGTGAAAACTCTCTCTAATCCTTACCAAGACCGTTCCTAATCGAAAACCCTCAGAGGGCTTTTTAAGATTTTACCGTAGTAAATCAACGATTAGGTGAGTCGCTGGAGATCACTCCACGACTGTAGACCGATTGAAACCGCCGCGACCACTAAGCGTAATCCACTAGGAATTACCGAAGTGAACTGCTTTTAGGGCTGCTTGATGTTGACCCTGGCAGGAATTTCCATTCAATCATTGAGAATTACATAAGTAAATTCTCTCATAAATGTTCTGGCAGATTGCTAAGATCTGCGTAGGACTCATGAGATTACAACTGGTGTCCTTAATGTTGAACAACCAGTGTAGAAATGATTCGTGTCCCTATGAGATCTTATTATGCATCTCGTGGCTCTAGACTCAATTGTGCGTTTTTATTTGGTGATCGGAGGCTGGAGAGGACTGCCACCTTTTCAATATCATCTAACTCGGAGTGAGAAAGACGATAGGAATGTATTGAACTCCGTGACAATTGAAACAAGAATCCTTTGAGGGACCTTGAGTGGCTAGGGAGGGTTGTGCAGCGTATCACTGGGTCCATGATACTTTGTCTTCAATGTCAGCAATCAACTAAGTGATTCTGACAGCATATGTATTGACCCGGTTTCTGCCTAAGTTGTAAGGAGGGCTTCTTTCTTTTCACCCTTTATCTTTACAATTCTTTTTCATTCTTCAACCCCTTCAGTGCTTACCGAGACTTCATAACTAACACCTTGTTGGGTTTATTCCAGTGTTAGCTCCATCTCAGTCTGCACTTTTCCCTTATTCACTTATCTCCTTTTTAATCATACCTAAGGACTTCTACACTAACTAGTGGATTGTCCCTGGGTAGATCCCTCCGGCTCTGGCGGGATCGTGGGAACTTGAGCCTAACCTAACCATCCTTATAACTCCATTCATTAATTAAAATGGTCGGTCTTTGGTATTCATCCAGGATTGCCAAACCAAATCTTTGAAAAAATCTCTCAAAGTGTTCATGATTTTGAAACACATTTTTGCAAACACTTGAGAGTTTTATATTTTTCAAATGCTCCCCCTCAACATGTGCTCGGTTGATTGTTTTATAAATTTGCACATGTTAGGTGGAGCTTGCACTTTTTGAATTGATCCACTTTCAGTGAACATGACCGATTCGAGACACGCTTACATCACTGGTTAGACCAGCTTGAAATTATTACCCGTCCTGGTCAAGTCCATAGAAAGTTTCTCGAAACGGTACACTCTACTCAGATACATCTTTTTCGAGACACGCTTACATCACTGGTTGGACCAGCTTGAAATTATTACCCGGCCAAGACGTATCCTTTCGATTGATGACAATTCAAGTTTCGTCAATTCTTAGGTGAAGTCTGAGCCTTGCTCACACAAGATGCCAAAATCCATTGTTTTGTAAAAACCATTTGCTCCCCCTCAATATGTGCATCGATATACGAAAGATTTTAGCACATATGGAAGAGCTTGCGATTATGACCAAAACATTTTGCTCCCCCTCAATATGTGCCTTGATATACAAAATGGTTTAGCACATACGGGAGAGCATACATTAATTTCCAAATCATCACATTTTATCAGAATTTCCTATTTAAATCACATTCTCTCCCCCGATCAAAAATTTCAAACCATTTGAGATTTGTGATCCCAAGTGATTTAAATACGGTTAGAAAAATTTGGGAGAAAATGTGGTCAGGTTTAACATGTTCTGATGATGAAACATACTTTGCTCCCCCTTAATCTAAGAGGGAGATTCACTGCTCATATTGCACAATTGATTATTATGACACAACTGATATTGACCTTTTTGTGCAGACGATGTAATTATCCGCTTTTCTGAGTTAGTAGTCAACATCAACTATTCAACCACCAACAAATCTTTCGCAAATGTCGTTGATCCCCACTTAGCGAGACCAAAATAGATGAATGGTGGTGATGGTGGTGAAAGTGTTGTTGTTGTTGTTGTTGCCGACATTGTTGTTGAGGTGAATTCCGAGCCAATCAATAGAGTTTGAACGTCTGATCAAATGGTTAGAATGGGAACTGGTACATTCATTTTGGCTATGGAATCTGCATAAGAATATCAACACAGATATACATACATACAGATACACTATTCCTAGATAGCTACCCTTCAGCAGCTTGCCACATTATAATACCAAGTTCATCTTATAATCAAACCCCAATCAGGAACTACGTCAAACCACTATCTAGCATGAAGAGCAAATAGCAATCATGAACATGGCAATTCACACGAATTTCAATATTCAATTCAGGATCTTAGGAACATGATTCTAACATGATAGCAATCTACCTAAGCGAATCCTGAGAACATATGCACAATATCAACAACAATTAAGCAGCAGAGACAAACAACATTTGAAACTCATTCACTTAGTTCATACAAATGTCAGTGGAGTATTCAAAAACATCAAACACAACTGGTTTTCTAACTTCTTTTAGGTTTTGAGTCTTAAAGCATTTTGGGGATTATACGAGGATTCCAAAGTAACACAAATGAACCTTCTAGATACATAAAGCTAGGAAACTATAAGCAAATTGCACATAATGTCCTAAACTTTCTAGCAACTAACACACTTGGTCATTTGATATATTTAAGCAAGATCCTCTTCAACTAATTCCCCATTAACTACAAAACCATTTCTAACAAGTATGATTTAACCAATAAATCCGTTTGATGATATAAAATTTGAATTCACTCTCCCCCTCAATCAATGACCCGTATTCTAGTTGAACCTCAACTAAAATCACGCTTAACCCCACAACTCATCAAACAAGAACTGTCGTGAGGTTTTGTAGTCGTTGATTGAGTGACAAATTTTATGCATAATCCAAGAATAAACAAATTTCATACAACACATATTCACCAAGTGTCTTCACAAATAATTTTCAGAAGAATCATAGAATGAAAACTATTTGTATGCAAAGAAGACTTCTCTTCTTTTTCAAGAAAGGATGCACTGAAACGTACATCAGATCGAAGAAACATGGATATAAAGTAATCCATGCCCAGGTGAACATCACCCAGTTGGAGGAACAACCGTCTTTTTGGCGACGTGCTTTCCCCAGTATGAAGCGCGGGTTGCTATCTAAAGTAATAGCAAGCCATTTAGACATGTTTTAACAATCCATTTTAACTTCTGCTCGAGCTTCATTTAAAGACCCGTGCCATTATTGAATGACATTTCTAAGTCCGTAAATGTTATCGATAAACAGAAGACATGCCTAGGTGAAACTATTTTTGGTATTTTCTAATTTTTTAATTTTTATGGATTTTCTGGTTTTACGATTCTATATTTACACTTAGCAGGATTTCTAAGTATCTATTTACAATTTTCTGGATCTATAATTTTCTATTTACAGTATGGTATAAGATATGAACAAGAAAATGTTACTCAGCTTAAGACGATGATGACATGAATACCAAAATGAGGATACGTTCAGCATGTGATAGAAATCTGTAGTCAACATCTCTTAAACTTTCACCACCAAAGCTTTCAAGGCTCCAAAATAATCATCTGAGCTTGAGCCTTCTCAATGTGAAGCTTTGATAGCTTCCCCCCAAACCGATAATCTTCCTTTTGAGCAGTTTCAAAGCTCTCTTTCAAGCTTACGAAAGGTATGTGTACAGCGAAAACCGTATCAAACCCCACTAAGTATTGCCGCTCCTTTTAAGAATAACCATCGAGATTCTCCGATCGGGGGACCATCACATAAATAAGCAACGAATCATCTCACACTTAAATCAACCTTCTCACATTTCTTCCCGCTAAAGTCTGAAGTAATGCATGCCAAGAGTATCCAGAGACCACTTCCCCCAAGTATTGAAGTGATGCAATCAGTCTCGATATATGAAGCCCAAAAACCCGAAGTACACACTCAATCCCATTAATGAAGTCGAAGAAGCATCATCAAGATCAATTAAGACCCGAAAATCCCCTTATCTCCTTTCAGGACATTGCAGATGAGAACTGTTACACCAAATTCAGCTAAGTCCCGAGTGTAAGCAATTTATCCCGTATGTCGTCGACATGATAACACCAAGACAGTACCATAATAGCTACTGAGTACTGGATGTACACATTTCCTTTAGTAGGATACCGACTAACCATAGGAACCATCATACAATTGTGTACCTCTTTTATCATCAGAAACTGACATTCTCTTCAGTCCCGAGTGTAAGCAATTTATCCCGTATGTCGTCGACATGATAACACCAAGACAGTACCATAATAGCTACTGAGTACTGGATGTACACATTTCCTTTAGTAGGATACCGACTAACCATAGGAACCATCATACAATTGTGTACCTCTTTTATCATCAGAAACTGACATTCTCTTCCCACACTTAGTTGGAATGACACACCAGAAAGAACGAGTTAGAACACTGATTTTCTCTGCGGTTATGACATTTGTCTTCCCGAAATAATCTTCAATTGAGAAGAAGTATAAAGCCCATCATGTGTACTCATTGTGCATTCAGATGTATGTCTCCTTCCCCCTTGCTGGTTTTGATACCTCAGAATCAGCAACACATTTTACGAACATATTCTTGAAATCTTGTGAGAAGAACAACTTAGGCTCAAGTAGATCAAGTGAGAATTAACCGCTGCCGAAACCGTCTCTGACTATCTTTATCAACCCTCAAGTAAGCCTTATGATGAGATAACTGATGGAGCAAACCCGATATACCAAACTTGAGCCTGAAGATAGAATTCCCCATTCTTGTGACTTACGCTTGCACTAATGTTGGAAGAACAGTGTAGAGAATTAGTGCTTCAAGCAAATCTCTGAGTACTCAATACCCAACCAAGGTATGAGACATTAACACCTCTTACGATTATCCACAACGACATCGGCGTGTGACACTGAGTACTACAACGTAACTCCTTTAAGTGATAGTTACCCCGACTACTGGTAACTAGATAACCTAAGTCTTCAACTTAAATCTTAAGCACGAGCAAGTTATCATAGAAAGTCATGCATCCAACCAACCCCGACTTCAAGATAGGATAAGATCACGCCTTTGAGGAAGTCAACTTCAATCTCGAATAAGTGATACCTAATCAACTCCATGGTCACAATTAGATGCCCAGCTCAAGTGAGTGAACCAACAACCAAGTATACATCGAATCACTTGTTCACACTTCTCCCCCTCAAAGATTGCATACGAGGATGCCATCTTTGATTGAACAAGTGCATATGAGGTTGATCCACTGTTCACACTTCTCCCCCTCAAAGATTGCATACGAGGATGCCATTTTTGATTGAGTGAATAAACGTCCAATCGGATGGAAGTAGATCCACTTGATATCTGAATAAGCATGGAGCAAGTATGAAGCCTTTTGATGAGAATAGTCAGAAACATGGAGAGTCGTATGACCACTTCTCAAATCTCAATCACCAAGTAGTTTATTCACCTTTCTCCCCCTCAAAAATTGCATATGACGGTCAACTGCCAATTTTGATAGAGCAGGTGAATAAGAATATACTCCAATGTACGTTTATCTCCTTTGGTGACTGAATGAGCATTTGAAGAACATGAAGCTTGATGAGAATGGTCATAAATAAGAAGATTCCTCTTCTTCCGAAGATAAAGCGCACTCAAGCGTACGCCTTTCTTTTCTTTGATGAACGGGGCCTGAAGAGATGTCAGCAGACGCCATAATGTTGACATTGAAGGCCCGAGGCTTGAACTGCAGTGTTCAAACGTCATAGTCATTGAAGAACGAGGCCTGAACTGATTTGAACAGACGTCATAAATGAATCCCCTCATATGTTGTGAGCAGCCTGTGTCCAAATGTCAAAGGACGATCCGTACGACCTGCATTTGAAAACAGACGAACGAAGAGAATTTGAAGAGCCGGATCCCCAATTAAGGTTGGGTTCCAGTTGGTTAGTGTAAACAATCTTTGGGGCTGCTGAAACCATAGGTGCCTTGGTTTTACCAATAGGGGCAACACTAGTAGATGCAATGGACCTAATTAAGGGACATTGTGTATCTAAAGGGATAACTCTACCAGTAGGCTTCCATTCCTTAACAGGCACTACTCTAGGAATTGTAATCCTTGTTAAAGGGCAATGTTCCCCTAGTGTGAATGTTCGGCCCGTGGGCTTCCACTGAAAGCCCACATTGGTAAACATTTTCCCTGTAGGTTTCCAAGATTGCTTCATTTGTCTAGCTCTCCAAACTTTCCTAACTGGGGGTTTTTTGGACGACTTCAGAAATTTCATAACACATTTATCATGATTACACGAGATTATGCATTCATTACATGTTTTGCAAAGTGAATTTGGATTCGAATTATGATTCTTTTTGTTCAAATCTGACTTGTTGTTTCTCATGTGGTCTTCTACTTTCCTTTTAGGAACACTTTTAGCTAGTGAAATCCTAGAATTCTTTATGTTTCTCCTAGGTTTTGACTCGCTAGCTTTAGTGTCACTATTAACTCCTGTAGAAGGACTGATGGGAATCTTAGTCTTTTTCACTTCTAGTTGCTGAACATGTTTTGGTGTGTTGGGATCTGAAGTTTCCAAGGATACCTCAAAGGTTACATGCTTGTTCTTAATTGTGGATGATGATGCAACTATTCTATCTCTTTGGTTGTGAGACTTAGGGCCCGTGCCAATGGCATATTCTAACTGTTCCTGGATCCTTTTTGTGAGGACGCAGGCATAACCTACTGCCTTATCGAGTGGTTTTCCTATTCTGTCCTCTTCCACAACCTCACGAAGAGTGTCAAGTCCATCCCTAAGGTGACAGAGATACATTTGATGGACAGGTCTGTTGTTTCTCATGGGAAATGGAATAGGCCCCACATCAACATCATGCATTTTACAAGCAGAGACCTTTGATGCAACACAATTACAAGTGGTACTTGGCATTTTAAACCCTTTCACCTGAGCCTTAAGATTCTCAATTTCATTTGTCAAAGAGGTTATTTGATCATTGTGATTGCTTCTTGTAACTTTTATAGAATCATATAACTCTTTGAAATGTTGTTTGACCTTAGAATTTTCTTCTCGATAACACTCATTTTCATGATGCAACTTATTTATGGTGTTTTGATATTGAAAATTCTGAGAATCTGAAGACGAAGGTTTATTGGTGCCATACACCTCACATTTGCTGGATTTCAATTGGGCAACTTGGGCCCTCAACAGTCGAATCGTGTTTGTGTGAGCTTGAATTTTTTCATCACGTTTGCTTAATTCAAAATATGTATCAAACTCAGGAGCATCCGAGGATGTCTTGACATTTGATATTTTGCATCTTTCTTCTAAGTGTTGATGTTTGAGTTGCAAATTCAGATAATCAACTTCTAGTTTTGAAAAACGTTTAACCATGTTATCATGGTCATCATTTTGAATTTTTTCAAGCAATTTCAAATTCTCCCCCTCAAGCTCAACAACACGATTCTGGGTGACATTTAACGCAATAGCATACTCATTAAATTGACAAGCAGACAATGCAGAATCAGTAGCGGTGTAAAATACATCTTGTGCAATACATTTAGCAATCAAGTTGTCATTAGTGATGAGTATGTTTTTTCTTTCAATCTCACGACTCTTAAGTTCTATTGCATATTCATTCACCTCATTTTCCATGTCTTTAAACACTACTTCCATTTCTTTTATTTCAGCTTTAAGGGCAGTTTGCAACCCTTCAAAATGTTCTTTAAGTAGTTTAAAGAATGGCATGACCTCAGTTAAGTAACACCTTTTTGCATGTTCAAAACACCTTTCCCCCTCAGTAATGCCAGTGGGTGTGATTCTCTTCTTACAAGTTTTATCGAAATCAGCGAACAGTTGCCAAAGCACATATAAGCTAATAAAGGTTTTGCATTCAGTGGGAAGAGACAAAGGCACCAAATTCCTAGGTGTATTGGGAGGATACACCGTTATGGACGCAACTTTTCTAATGAGGGGGGTGTTGGCCTTAAGTTTTTCTACCTTAAGATTTTCATTATCTTGTTTCCAAAATATCTGTTCAGGTGTTAACTTCTTTTGAGGAGCAAACACAGTCAAACGATTCTCCTCATAATAATCATGGGGTTTGATTATTATTCGTCTGGCTATGCACTCGGGATCCCTCATTTTCTCATTCATTTTTTCCCTCGTTCTATCACTTAACTCATCCTCTTCTTCTGTGTAGATATGCTCAGGCGGGTCATGATTGGGCATAAACATCACATTAGAATCATTTAATGCAGGTTGGGCTATCTTAGCAATTTCATGAATAGCTAATTTAGATTTACCTACATTGCTTTCACTGTGCTTGTCACTTAACTTTCTGTGCTTATACATCATTTGGGCAGTTTGTCTGGTTTGGTCTTGTGTGTACAACTTATCTTCAAGCTTATTTTTTAACGTCTTGAGTCTAGAGAAATCATTTAAAAGTGTTGTTTCTTTTTGTTTGAATTCTTGCTTAAGTGTAGTTACACACTTTTGTGCTTCCTGTTTCTGTTTGACAGACTGTTCTAGCTGACTTTTCAAAGAACTCAACTCTAATTTTAATGTTTCTTCTCTTACTCTAGACTCTTTAATAAGTGTACTCATTTGACCTTCTAATTTCTGCTCACGTTCATTAAGCTCAAACTTAGCACGCTGTTCATACATAGCCACTTGTTCTTTATAGATGTTTAGTTTAGTGATCAAGTTATCATCTGGGACAAATACAGTGTTCTCATGCAGCACATAATCATCATTTAGAACAGAAGATGCACAACTAGGTACAACAGACGCTTCGTTGTGATTCACATATTGTTCATATGGGAAAACATTGTTATTTCCCATATTAGCAATATCTGACTTACCAACGTTTGTCTGTTGAACTTTGTCGGGAATCTTTTGTTCATGCAACACATTATCATTATTAATGACAGAAGATACCCCATTAGGTTCAGCCGACGCTTCGTTGTGTTTCTCATGTTGCATGATGTTCCTAACAGTATCTGACTCAACAACGTTTGTCTGTGGCTGATGAAGCTCTTTCTCTTGAGAATTCGGGCACACAAAGTCTCTATTGGCACCAACATAGTCAAACACGTTTATCTGTCGAACATCTTTGGGAATCTTTTGTTTGTCTATCATGTTGTACAAACTGAGTATCTCTGATATAGCAGAATCTGAAGTATTTGACATGATATTAACGTGCACGGGATTTTACAATTCTATGATTTAAACCGAGAAATAGATTCTTTCGCGGGGTTTTACAAAATCAAGAATAAACCGTGGAATGATGCTTGATATGTGTTATGATGAAGGTCTGGTAGACTTGTTGATCTGATTGGTATGGTTGATGCAAGTTGTTACAGCGAAATTTTGGTCTGAAAACTTAAAAACTCAATAACTTCATTCTGGAGCGTTTTCAGGCCTCGAAACTTGGGTTGAATGAATAAATTATTCAACGTGTCCTTCTCCTCGGTCTCACGGTCGTTTTGACAGGTGTTTCGCTGAAAACGGAGTTACGGTTCAAAAGTTATGGCCGTTTGAAGTTTTGACGTAAAAAGTCAACTTTGGATACAAACCGCCTAGACAAACCGAGTTCACGCTGGAGACACAAACCGAGTTCACGCTGGAGAGACAAATCGAGTAGACACAAACCGAGTAGATTCCTCAGAGACAAACCGAGTCTACACAAACCGAGTACACGCAGCTGGGACAAACCGAGTAGACACAAACCGAGTAAATTTACACAAACCGAGTAAATTCTTCAGAGACAAACCGAGTCTACACAAACCGAGTATGCACAGCAGGGACAAACCGAGTACACGCAGCAGGGACAAACCGAGTAGACACAAACTCCCAGGCACGTCACTTTCACTGCCTTTTGTCCTTTTGCCTAAACGAGTAATAGGACAAACCGTGTCCAAGAATTGACACAAACCGAGTCCAATAATCGTCCAAAACAGACAAACCGCTGCCAAGAACAACTCAACTACAACCCACGAATTTTCCCAAAATCACCACACCGTTCTTAGATCTGTGAATCCAAACACTAAATACCACTCTAATACTATTCTTAAGCTAGAAAGTACAAAGAAAACCAACTTCTAATCACTAAACAAAGTACAAAGATGAAATTTATGCTACTTAATCAAACCGAACAAAAACTTAAAAAGCTACAAATCTAACCAAGAAAAAGCCTAAAGAACTACACAAATACAAGATAAAACAACCTCTAATAACTAAACAAAGCACAAAGTGAAGTGTATGTTACTAATCAAGCCGAACCAAAATAATCTTGAAAACTACAAATCGATCCAAGAGTAAAACCTCACAAACTACACAAATCCGTGAATACCAACTCTCATGGACCTAACCATGGCTCTTGATACCAATTGTAGGGTATTCACAATGCAAGAAACACAAGTATGAGGCTAGTTTATGGATCGGTTTGTCAAGAACTAGAGAGATAAAGAAAGAAGTTGGGAGCCTTTGTAGAGAGAGAAACAAATGTGTATTAGATTGAAGTGAAAGGTCCAACCCTTCCCATGTGTGGGAAGGGGTATATATACTACTACATATTATGTCCCTAGTGGACTGTGGAGCGAGCTGACAGAGGGTAAAGACCCGACCCACTCCACAATACTAATTAATAACTAAACTACTAATAATATTACTGATAATCCTACTAGCTATGATGATCTAATAAGTACTCGGGGTGACCGAGTCTTCAGCTGAATATTCATATTCCTAACATTCTTTTACCTTCCGCACATGACTAACTTAAACAGCCTGTGCTGTTTAAGCATCTTTTATATCTCACCATATCATCTTTTATTTCGTCAGAAAGATTAAACATTTTGCAAGGTATCTACTAACTTTTATAGCATTTATACATAAGCTTGCAAAACTTACCAGTGTGATGTACCAAAAAAAGCTATGTGAGTTATAACATTATCCAAAACTCATAGTTAATTGTAAAGAGATGACTCGCACATGAACACATTCCACTTCCTTGTCTGCAATTTTTCACTGCGACCTTTTTCTGCCAACCTAGAACACCAAAATACATGAGATTAAAACAGATAACGAATATTACATTCTGATTATGATCAACTTTTCTATTTGGACTATTGATCATGCTTACTTAGATTAAGTGCCTTTCATGTTTGCTTTTTTTATTATTCTGTTTTTAGTCATTAAAAGATAGCTTTGCGTCCCGATTGAGTAGTTAAAACTGGGACTCAGCAAAATAAAATTGTATAGCAATCGATTATATTCCAATACCATGATTCCAATTGATTTGAGCAATAATCTTGAAAGTATACAACCTTATTCATCTCATGATCCAAGTGATGGTGTAAATATTAATGAAAGAAAAAAGAAAGGATACCTCTGCAGGAAAACTTCTTTTGATAACAGCTAGACCGGCCTTCTTGGATAAAGAAGCACTTTAGGGTTTTCTGGAGAGGCTCACATTTTATTTAATGGTTTTTTAATCGCATAATTGAATTAGATACATGTGAATTAGCAAAAATAATAAATTGCACGAGTTTATAGCTTTCGAGCTACAGAATATCTCCAAAAAGTTGTAGTGGTTCAGTGGTCAATATACCATATATTATACGCATGGTCTTGAGTTCGAATCCATGCATATGTCTTTTTGTAAAAAATTAAATCAGCCGAATTTTAATAGGATTATAATTGCTTAGGTGGCATAGTTTATGATTATGTGGCATTTTTATGATTATGTGGCATTGAGGTGGCATTTATGTGGCATTATCTACGTGTAACGCCTCCTGTTATATATAATGTAGATATATATATATATATATATATATATATATATATATATATATATATATATATATATATATATATATATTATCATTTTATATATATTTAATAATTACATATTTAATTAATTAAGATTTATAATTAATTAAATGATCATTGAATAATTAATTTAATAATGGTGCTAGTGAGGTTTTATTATATTATAGATTATTATATTTATTTATAATATAATAATAATTATATAAAACAAATTACAAGTATTTAGTCTTTGAGAAATTTAATAAGTGCGAGTGAAAAAGTGCCAGAAATATATTTATAAGTCCTATAAGACCTAAAAATATTAATTTAGGAAGACTAATATTTTTAATAATGAAAATAATATGTCTCGTGTTTTAGTTGGTTTTCGTCCGAAAATATTCTAAGTGTTGAAATTTTAGAAAAATCGGGCATGACCCATTCGTTTATTCAAGCTTTCCCATTTTTCACAAGTGTTACAAATTTCCTCAAATAATCACTTTTTATCACTATAATTTGAAAAAATAGTTTAAGTGTGTATTTATTGATATAACTATACTTATCGTTATAGTCACTTCATAATTATAGTTTTCGATACCAAAGTCAACGTTTAGTCAATATTCCTTCAAAAGTCAACAAAAGTCAATGTTCAATGTTTTATGGGTCAAAATTCCTTTTATATGGCTTATTGGGCTTAAAATGCCAAAATGGTTTTTATCGATATAAACCGTTTTATTTTGCAAAAATAATTATAGCGAGTCTAAAAATATTCAAAAATTTATTTTTATCTTTCGAGATGTTTATTGGGCCGAATAGGCCACTTTTAGCCCAATAACACATTTTTAGTCCGATAATCAATTAATCCATTTTAGTTACATTATAAGGGGTTGCTAGTGAGGGGAAAAAATGATCTAAGTAAGTGTTATGGATGAGTTGTACGTGTGAAAATGTTAGTATACTATTATGGGTATAAATACAAGATTATATGAAATCCTCCACTAACAGTATCTTGGTATATAATAATTTCTGTCTCCTTATGTTGGCTGTACTCGACATTTAGGAGGGGGAATTAGTGTGTTTTTTTTATCATCGTTGTTGTATCGTGTGTCGGTTTAAGCTTAAATAGTTACCGTAAAGTCCCGGTTTGACATTTTGGACACGTATACGCAAAATAAAGTTTTTATTGATGTTTCTGTTAGAAAAATAACAAAATATTATTATTTGCTCAAAAATGCATTTATTTGACTGCTACCATATATATTGTGCTGTCGGTACGCGTGTGAGGTTGCTTTTCAGTAATTACGAGAAAGCTTTCAGTAAATTATGAAACTTATCAGTAACTATCAGAAATGAAATAATTTATGCTTACTGACAAAAATAAACTTTTTCTGCAATGACGGTAAGCTACAGTATGTGGGACAGCTCCCAAAAATGCTCAAAAATACACAGAAACATGCAAACGCGCATAGAAATGCTCAGCTTAAAAATAATAAATAACCAATTATTATAAATTAAAAATGTGAAAATTACCATTTGTCACAAAACCCATCACCTTTGATGGGTTTAGAAAATAACTAGTTTTGAGGATTTGATATTCATTTTCAGAAGTAAAACCTACTAACCAAACAACTATATTAGGAATGAAAGTCATTCTTTCATTCTCATACTCTCAAACCAAACACCTCTTATTACTGAAACAATATTTCTTCCGTCCCAAACTGGGTCACAGATCCCGCACTGGATCCGTGGGTCTAAATGGATCCGTACCTCTCTAGTCCAAAAACATATTTTGCCATAAACTCAAACTTGATGCAACAAAGATGTAAAAATGAGATAACTTGATACTGAACTGACATTACATATATTAAACATCAAATCTACACTTGGGCTTTACATGAACAATTGCGGAAACGCGGAAACGCTTCTTTTACAAAATGATGAGTTATCCCAAACACTCCTTTTAAACCATAAACTAAACAACTTGTTTAAAATAAGAACTGACCGGATATAAAAACACACCTTGTGTTAAGCCAGCAATTAAGAGATAGATACTTTGAATTATGTCTAGTCTAGCACGCGAAATTTACTAGCTAGCACTTAGATGTAACACCCCCGTTTTCGATATTCGCAGCGGAAATATAAGTTTGGGTGTTACTTCATGGTTCGTAGTCATGATAATAGAAAACGACTCAAGAAGAGACGTTTTAAGTAAAATTGTTATCATTCATTTATTAAATATCAGAGTACATTGTGTAGGTCCCAGAGGGAGTTTTAGAAATACGTTATAAAATTTACATTATTCCTTTGAATGATAACAAATGAACACCCTTTATAAAAGAAAGTCCACAGCCACTCCGTGCCAAATTCATTCTCTTAGATACCTGAGATAAACATGCTTAAAAGTCAACACAGAGGTTGAGTGAATCCATAGTGTTTTAAGTTATAATCAATTTTGAACATAAGCCAAGTATAAAGTATAAAATCATAATATGATATATTGCACTAAGCCTCATGACACGCAATGCGTTGACAGTGTCCAGGTTCCACAAACATAATTAAATGAAAGTGGTCTCGCCCCCAAGTAGGAATCTGTCTAGAACTCTTTATAGATATCAAATATAATGCATTTGCGTAACCGGCTACCCCAGAGGGATATCCATCCGACTAATACAAATGGGTCGTCACACCAATAGATCTATTCACTATATTCGCGCTCACCCTGTGGGTGACTAATGGTGCATGATACGAGGGACTTTTTAAATAAAAATAGACAATAAGTTAACCTAGTGCAATAACAATTAAAAATACTCATGTTCGATTTAGTAGCATGTATCTCCCCACAAGTTTAGAAAAAAAAAAACGTATACAAAAAGTGGGACTATGAACTCACCTTGATAGTCTGAATGATAAATGAATTTAACTGAAGTTGATAAACGTCTCCGGCACGCTACCTGAATTGGTACGTTATATCTTAGTAATCGTTATTGACTATAATTAAGTTTATTTGTTCATTTTATAACGTTCTCGTTATTGTTTAAATGTTAATTTTGATACAACATGAAGTTTCTCCAAAAGTTTTAAGATTTATCTTATTACTTATTTTTATGTGTTCGTTCCGTTCGTTCGTTGATTAAATATTCCGTTCGTTTGTTAAATAGATCCTTCGTCCGTTCGTTATTGTTTAAAACGTATTTTAAATTCTTATTACTAATATTCTAATAAGAATAATACTTATAATATTTATAATAATATTAATTATTTAATAATAATAATTATTATAGAAAAAGTTTCACTTTAGCCCCTATAGTTTCACATGTTGACAAATTTTACCCTTGAACTTTTGTAGAATGATAAGTTTTATCCCTCAACTTTGGTCAATTGACAATTTTTACCCTTATAGTTTAAAAAATGATGCTTTATACCCCTAGGGTTTAGGTCGACTGTATCACAAGTCCTTTTTATAATCTGAGTTTTAAATTTGGCAAGAAATACCCTTGAGACTCCTATTTTATTACACGCGACATCCTTTTTCTTTAAAACACTTTATATCTTACGATTTATGACAAAACCTTTTACGACTCTTTTGTAAATGTGTTTATTAGTTCTTAAAATTATTTTCTTCAAAAACTTAGCCCGTGAATCGAACCAACGAACTCGAAATCATTTTATTTAGGGTGCGTTTGGCAGTTTGTCGAGACATAAAACACCCGGCAAACAAATGGTCATATCTAGCTCGATTCTTAATGAAATTACTTCGTTCTTCTTCCAGAATTTAGCTATCTTAATGGTATAAGTGTGTGCAAAAACCTAGGATTTTAGGGGCTTGTTTAGTGATCGAAATTCGAGTTCAAAGCTCCATGTCTGCTGTTGGTCGCGACAGCAAACAAAAAGAAAAAAAAAATTTAGTTTTCGATTTTTTTGACTTGTTAACTAGAAACTTTAGTTATCTATAGTATATTAAACATATTTACACCATTTCTAAGTATTCTCAAGTGTCCTAGGGTTTATAGAAAAATATTTTAAGAGTGTGTTTGTTTGTGTTACTCGACAAGACAAAAAAAAAAAGAAAATAAAGAATTTTTATATTTTTAGGTTATAACTACTTTTAGTGATCATTTGTAATTGCTTTTATGAGTATCTTAAGTATAGAAAATGAATTGAAAAGGGCTTGGAACTTACCTAGTAGAATATGGGTCGAATAGGGTTTTCATGGGACGTAAGGTTTTGAAATGTGATCACCAATGTTCCTAGCTTCTCTTTTAGCTTCCTATGAGTGTTTTGGACTTATACAAGGCTGTGAGAGTCAGAAGTTTTAGGTGTGTGTGGGCTGTGAGGGTTTGTCGAATGCTATGGGAAGTAATAGGAAGGTTATGGGTTGGTTTATATATAGAGATGGATGTTGAGATGTATCTATATGATCCTTAGGTTAGGTTGTAAAACCCAAAATTTCCAAACATGCAAAATTACCAAAATACCCTTGTAACTTGAAATTTCAATTAATACTTAAATAAAACATCAAATAAATCCCAAACTCTTGGAAACTAGCAACATATGAAGTATGATAATTTTTGCATGAACATTTTAATATTCTAAATGTCCTAAGAATACATGTCACTCTATAAAAGTTCACATGGGCCGAATGTATTTTTATTTATGTAATTATTTTCTTTTAAATAATTAAATATATATAACAAAGGGATAAATGTTATATAATTAGAGGAAATCTTTGCAAATCAGAAAATTGATCCTCCTTGATCCCTTGGGCCAAAATCCATGCCCTCTCCTCATCCTTATACACGGTTTCATCATTATTTCCCTTTTATATAATTAAACCCTAAACGATCAAACCAAAAATTCAACAATCGACCACCACAATTTTCTACAAGTTCTTGGCATTTTTCCTGGATACATTGGAGTTGGAAGGAGGCTATAAAAATAGGAGTTCGAATTATAGAAGCTTGGTTCACTTGGTTTTGATTTTTGCTCGAGTTTAGTTCTTGCCGAGAGGTATTAATTCTCCACGCCTCATTCGATCATTCTAAAAACTATCTGGTATTTTTGTGACTCCTTTTACATCATATATGATCTATATAAAATGGTTATCATGATCCATGCATGCTACTAAGGTCGTTTGGAATTAAACGAATCAAAAACCCTAAAAACGTGCAAAATTTCATACGGCTCTATATTAATTTTATGAACCTCAACCATATTTTTATAATCTGTAATAGGATATATGTGACCTGTGAAAATTGGATTCGAAATTATTTGAAGCCTAGAACCTTGGTGTGAATCATTTCGTTTATTGTTATTATCGGTTAGAAATTTAAAAAGGAAATAAAATCGAATAGGTTAGGGTTAGGGTTTGTGATGATGAATTTGATGAATTTAATGTGTTTTAAGGTTAAATTAATGATTAGTAATGATTGGTGAATTCTAGGGTTAGGGTTTATAATTTTTATTTAAAACCGATTGATAATTTGAAAGTATTAGGGTGTGTTTTGTAATTTTATAAACTTGTGGGTTATTTTTGTAAGATACTTTGGACCAGGGGTCAATCGTATAAATTATAATATGGGGGTATTATATGTAAATTTTGTAACTAAAAGGTTTATATGGAAATTTGTTTAATAAATAAATCCGATTTGAAAAGTTATAAATTAGAGGGACTCGTTTTGTAAATTATGTAAAATGGAGGGTGTTCGTATAAATATTAATGTAAGGGGTGTAATGTGTAATTTTGGATGATTGAAGGCTTAATGTGTAAATATGAATAATCAAGGATTAATTTGTATTTTAATTAATTAAAAGGTTTAATTTGTAATTCAATTAATTAAAGGGTTTAATTTGTAAAATTGTTAAAATTAAAGGATTGGAATTGTAATATGGGAAACTTAAGGGTTAAAATGAATAACTTGTAATACTTGCACTTTAGACCTTTATCTTTGGCATAATTGCATTTAAAACCTTAAAATATAGAAAGTTGTCATATTTAACCCTAAACTATTATAACTTGTTAAAATGAACCCTATTCCCATAATAATATTTAATAAATGACTTAACCTAATTACTTTATGAAATTTATCAAATTATGGAAATTTGTTATTTTTGGAAACTTACTAAATATGGAAACTTTCTAAAGATGGAAACTCATTAATCTTGGAAACCTGCTAAAAATAGAAAGTTACTTGAAACGAGTAAACTTACTTAAAGTGGAAACTTACTAAATATGGAAAGTTGCTAAAATTGGAAAGTTACCTAAAATGGAAAGATAAACTAAAATTAGTAATTTGAGTTATAGGAACCACTTGCAATTCTGTCTTCTACTCCTTTAGGTGTGAAGAAGGAGTGATCTGATTCTTTTCAGTGTTTGCTATCTTGTGTTTGTTTGCGTTCCGAATAAGGTACAGATATTCTGACCCTCTCACAGGTTTCTCATGAATCCTCCTCGTTTTCTCATCTGATACTCTCTCTCTCTCTCTCTCTCCTCTCTCTCTCTCCTCTTCTCTCTCTCTCTCTTATCTATCTTACTCCCTTGAACCTTGCTATGCTCCCCTTGATTGTGAACCTTGCTATGCTCCCCTTGATTTGTGAACCTTGCTATGCTCCCCTTGATAAATTGAACCTTGCTATGTTCCCTTGATACTTGATATAATTCATTCGTCACCCTGTGACATGAATATTCAAATCTTTGGATACCTTGAAGGTTCATTTGATGTTATAACTGGATGCGAAAACCTTTCTTAATTATATATGAAAATGTTTTGAGAAAAGCTATTTTAAAACGATGTTGTTGAGCACGATGCGATACCACTTTTACATGAAATTTTACTAAAAGTTTTATGAAAACTACTTTTAAAGACTATCTTTATGAAAGACTTTACTAAATATCATTTTATGAAAGTCACTTATTGAAAGATTACTTCTAAATACGCGTTTGATATGAAACCTTTGAATTAAATCTTTACTATGAACCTACGAATCATTTGATTATGAACCTTTGATATGATCTATTTGAACTTTGATTTGAACCTTTGCTATAAACCCTATGCTATGATTCTTGATTTGAACCTTGACTTGAACCTTGATATAAACCTTGATATGATATACTTGAAATGGAAACTTGACTTGAACCACTTGATATGAAACTTGAACTTGGACACTTGATACTTGATTTGACCCTTGATCCACAGTTTGAGACTACGAGCCACCACTTGTATACTAGGCATGAGGGTTTCATGTCCTTGTCATTGATGCACCGATGGCATGACTCTAGGGTAGGAGAGTGATGACCTATCCTTGACTTGTTACGTAGAGGAAGTACTTGGCCTACTGGGGCGTATGGATGCATCCTAGATTTGTTTACTTGTTTCGATGGATATATCATGATATTACTTGTTATATACTTGGTGACTGATGGTGTGTGCGATACACGTCTTTCACATCTTGGGAGCTCATGACTCCAACCCTTGAGGTATCCCCTCACATTATACTTGGTATCCCGAGGTCTCCCCTCCGGATACATGGCTACTTGGTTACTTGACTTGATACTTGACTTGACTTGGGCTCGTGGTGGATTACTGTTTCCTTTACTCTTATCTATTTAATTATTCCTTAACTCTTAATATATCTGCATGATCTTTACTTCATTAACTTTTCACTATTCTCTATTACTGCTTTGTTATCGTTATATCTGTTCACTGAGCTCTCGTAGCTCAGTCGTATTTTCTTTTCCTGCGGCAGGTTTTAGTTGGAAGCTGGGTATGAGTGGAGAGTATCTTGGACTTAGAAGACTATACTTAGATTGTTATCATGGATTTAGAGATGACTAGAAGAGATTTGTATTTCAGACCTAGTATTTTATTATTGTTCCCTTTGTAACCTTGTATTTTCAGATTTTTCCTTTGTAACCTTTGAAATTCATTTTGTATTATTTAGTCATATGCTTGTGTTTGCTTTGATATGTCACCATAATGTAATACTTCTACCCTTATCGGGTTGGGGTGTTACAATTTATGGTATCAGAGCCAGGTTGCGACTCGTAATACATTTACCCTTGGCCTGTGAAGTTTGGACCATTTGGTTTCCACTGTAGGCGCTCATAAGATAGCCTTTGAGAAATTGTTTTAGGATCTCCCCATAGGAACATAAGTTATACTGGTAAGGAATGGGTAGACTAGGACATCTATGTAAGTAGCATTGCTTCCGCATCACTCTGATTCGTGCCTTGCTTTTGGTTAAAGCCTGTTGAGATCACTTTTGGAGATTGAAAGCTTATGCTTTGCACCACCTAAGATTTGAAACCTAAATAAATCTTGAAGGCATTGAGAATTGCATAGTAATTGCCTGACACTATTTGATCCTTATCTTCAGATTCCGACTCTGACCTCTGATCCTTTTGTTAATCATTTTGATGCCTCTTCGGGCATTCTGAGAATCTCCATGGCGATGACGTACTTGATACATTATGTGATTTATCTCTTGCTTTTGATAAGCATCTATGAATCTTCCGATGCTATTTGATTTCGTCTTACCCATCTCTATCCCTATGAGAAGTCTTGTGGTGTTTAACCACGAGTATAAGAATGTTTCCCTCTCAATTTTGAACGATAAGATTTGCTATGTTGATCTGTCTTTCTTTGGATAGTTAACTTCGATTTTATTCCGATAAGGGATTGGTTGATTGAGCATTCAAAATATTGACAACTATCCTCCTATGTCTCACCTTTGGCGTTTGAAACATTTTGAACTCCCTACCATGATTACCGATTGTTAAACTTTTGGCTATCACTATTACTCTGGAGACTCGTGTGTTACTTTCGCGGTTATGAAGTTTTCCTAGAACCCATTTCGTACACCAATGAATGAACCTTATCTTGAGAGTTATTTGGCACCCTGAGTTTTCTGAATATGATTCTTGGTTGAACCACCAAGTTTTCCACCGAAGTGTGAAGTAGGATTTGACATGATACCGAGAGATTGTCTAGTCACCAAGCGAAGATGTCTTTCAGATGTATCCGGGATCATACCAGTTGATTTAAGCAACCGGGAAGAGCAGCAACCGAAGACCAGGAAGTGAGTTTGCTTAAGTGTATCTTCTGGGCGTGTTTCAGTTTCGTTCGCGATAAAGAAGGATGGTGACAGGGGATATGTATTGATTACTGGAAGCTGAACCGTACTGCTGTTAGGAACCATTATTTCTCTACCCTGAAACGACTATGTATCTGTTCAATTTCAGAGCGCGAAGTTTCCTTCAGATGGAAGTATGAATTGAGGTTATTCTTGGAATCGCCTTCCGTATTCGTAACGACTGCTATGATGGTTAGTGACGCTAATAGTATTAGCTAAAGCTCTGACTGTTTTGTGAATTTGATAAATGATGTTTTCTCGTGAGTACTTGGGCAAATGGTCATTTTATGACTTAATAGTACATTCGGAGACGAGGAAGAACATGGAAATCATTTTTGTACTTTGTTAGAAATTTGACGACCATTTGTGCATTCTGGGAGGTTGATATTTGTTGAGACAGCGGTGTTTTTAATTGAGGATATCTCTTCAAATCCCGCAAATTTTGAAACTATCGCCAAGTGGTCAAGACTGATAACAGAGTGGAGAACTGAAATCTTTTGAACTTTGCAGAAGAATTCTGGAAGATGTTTACAACTTGCGTTACCATTTGTAAATTTCGTGAACAGAGAGAAACAGCTTAGTTTGATTGAGAATGGAGTTTTGGAAAAGCTGAAATAGAAATTAGCTTCCATACATTCAGGCAGAACAAATTGTGGGACATTTCAGAAAGAGACTCGGTTATACTCCCTTGCAGCACAGAAGGTTTTGCGCATGCATCAAGACAACTAGAAACATATCAGAAGAATTACTTCCCTGCCTGACCTGGAGTTAACAACAGCGGTGGCTACCCTGAAGAGTGAAGACATTCCTTACAAGGTAGAAGTGTTGGCGATGCAGAAGAAAAAATCTAGTCAAGATGGCGAACCTGGAGCTGATGAAGACATGCAGTCTCACTTCCCTATTCATCTTGGTTGTACTAAGATGAATTGAGAGCGGAAGCAGACTGGATGATGAAGGGATTTAAAGATCTTGCCAGAAATTCACATTACTCCATCACATTCCAAGAAGAACTGCAGGAGGCTTGATGAACCAGACACAAGTTCACGATTTTGTTTCACTTCCAGATTGATGGACAAACAAAGACAGATTAACCGGACTTGAAGAGATTGGATGTTTTGAATGAACGGAATTTTGAAACAGACCTTTTATGTTTGGATGAATTGATTCTGTGAAGGCCGAAGTTATTGGCGACTCATTTTTCATTTCCCTTGACTCACTTAAGCTTCGTTATATAGTAATAAGATCCTCTAATGATTTAAGTTTCCCTAGAAGCATTTCAGTTCCGTGTTTATTTTTTTTTTTATATTTTTTTCGTATGTTCGATGATGGCTTTGTTTTGGGGAATTTTGGCGAATTGTGAAAGATCTGATGCTTGTGGACGGCGTACCTTACTTCTGCTAGGCAATCTGGGATTCCGATACTCTTGCGAGTAGTTTTGTTTTCCCTCTTGACTATGACATTTGATTTTGTTGACCTCTGAGACTGTAGAAGTACTAGGTGGATTAAGACAGGTTGTTTTGCTCGCGACTCGAGATAAAGTATGATCATCATGAAGGCATATTTATGTGGTGCTAGTATTATGACGCCTGATCAACGTGATAATACTTACACCATATAACGTGCACTCATTGTGGTCATAGGATATCTTGGGGAGTACCTAAGAAGTTTAGAATTTGATCTCCGTTGGATTATCCGTGATTAGTGAGACTTTAGGTTCATTCTACCTATGCGTATACTCTGCCTTTGTTCATTAAATATCTGGATGAGTTTGGACTCTCGTTTTGCATTCTGTTGACCTCAGTTATAAATCTTAAACTCTTTGTAGAGCTCTCTACTGTTGATACAGTTAATTTGATTTGAAATTTTGTTCATATTCCATATGAGTTTTCCAGAAGATTCACCTATCATCCATTTTATGTTGCATGGGCCTTTTGATCAGAATCAACCTAAATTGTCTCCTTTTGAGGAATTTGATACTACCTTGTTTTGATTGAGTCAGGATAAACTATTTGGTTTGAAGATCCTTTTTGGATGAACCTCCCCGGGCGTGAGAATGTTTGTGACGATCTTTTGCGATTTACTACGACTTCGTCTAACTTTGCGACTTCAAATTTTGAGGATGAAAATTTTCTTTTAGAGGGGAAGAAGTTGTAAAACCCAAAATTTCCAAACATGCAAAATTACCAAAATACCCTTGTAACTTGAAATTTCAATTAATACTTAAATAAAACATCAAATAAATCCCAAACTCTTGGAAACTAGCAACATATGAAGTATGATAATTTTTGCATGAACATTTTAATATTCTAAATGTCCTAAAAATACTTGTCACTCTATAAAAATTCACTTGGGCCGAATGTATTTTTATTTATGTAATTATTTTCTTTTAAATAATTAAATATATATAACAAAGGGATAAATGTTATATAATTAGAGGAAATCTTTGCAAATCAGAAAATTGATCCTCCTTGATCCCTTGGGCCGAAATCCATGCCCTCTCCTCATCCTTATACACGGTTTCATCATTATTTCCCTTTTATATAGTTAAACCCTAAACGATCAAACCAAAAATTCAACAATCGACCACCACAATTTTCTACAAGTTCTTGGCATTTTTCCTGGATACATTGGAGTTGGAAGGAGGCTAGAAAAATAGGAGTTCGAATTATAGAAGCTTGGTTCGCTTGGTTTTGATTTTTTCTCGAGTTTAGTTCTTGCCGAGAGGTATTAATTTCCACGCCTCATTCGATCATTCTAAAAACTATCTGGTATTTTTGTGACTCCCTTTACATCATATATGATCTATATAAAATGGTTATCATGATCCATGCATGCTACTAAGGTCGTTTGGAATTAAACGAATCAAAAACCCTAAAAATGTGCAAAAATTCATACGGCTCTATATTAATTTTATGAACCTCAACCATATTTTTATAATCTGTAATAGGATATATGTGACCTGTGAAAATTGGATTCGAAATTATTTGAAGCCTAGAACCTTGGTTGTGAATCATTTTGTTTATTGTTATTATCGGTTAGAAATTTAAAAAGGAAATAAAATCGAATAGGTTAGGGTTAGGGTTTGTGATGTTGAAGTTAATGAATTTAATGTGTTTTAAGGTTAAATTAATGATTAGTAATGATTGGTGAATTCTAGGGTTAGGGTTTATAATTTTTATTTAAAACCGATTGATAATTTGAAAGTATTTGGGTGTGTTTTGTAATTTTATAAACTTGTGGGTTATTTTTGTAAGATACTTTGGACCAGGGTCCAATCGTATAAATTATAATATGGGGGTATTATATGTAAATTTTGTAACTAAAAGGTTTATATGGAAATTTGTTTAATAAATAAATCCGATTTGAAAAGTAAAATTAGAGGGACTTGTTTTGTAAATTATGTAAAATGGAGGGTGTTCGTATAAATATTAATGTAAGGGGTGTAATGTGTAATTTTGGATAATGGAAGGCTTAATGTGTAAATATGAATAATTAAGGATTAATTTGTATTTTAATTAATTAAAAGGTTTAATTTGTAATTCAATTAATTAAAGGGTTTAATTTGTAAAATTGTTAAAATTAAAGGATTGGAATTGTAATATGGGAAACTTAAGGGTTAAAATGAATAACTTGTAATACTTGCACTTTAGACCTTTATCTTTGACATAATTGCATTTAAAACCCTAAAATATAGAAAGTTGTCATATTTAACCCTAAACTATTATAACTTGTTAAAATGAACCCTATTCCCATAATAATATTTAATAAATGACTTAACCTAATTACTTTATGGAATTTATCTAATTATGGAAATTTGCTATTTTTGGAAACTTACTAAATAAGGAAACTTTCTAAAGATGGAAACTCACTAATCTTGGAAACCTGCTAAAAATAGAAAGTTACTTAAAACGAGTAAACTTACTTAAAGTGGAAACTTACTAAATATGGAAAGTTGCTAAATTTGGAAAGTTACCTAAAATGGAAAGATAAACTAAAATTAGTAATCTGAGTTATAGGAACCACTTGTAATTCTGTCTTCTACTCCTTTAGGTGTGAAGAAGGAGTGATCTGATTCTTTTCAGTGTTTGCTATCTTGTGTTTGTTTGCGTTCCGAATAAGGTACAGATATTCTGACCTTCTCACAGGTTTCTCATGAACTCTCTCTCTCTCTTGTCTATCTTACTCCCTTGAACCTTGCTATGCTCCCCTTGATTTGTGAACCTTGCTATGCTCCCCTTGATAAATTGAACCTTGCTATGTTCCCTTGATACTTGATATAATTCGTTCGTCACCCTGTGACATGAATATTCAAATCCTTGGATACCTTGAAGGTTCATTTGATATTATAACTGGATGCGAAAACCTTTCTTAATTATATATGAAAATGTTTTGAGAAAAGCTATTTTAAAACGATTTTGTTGAGCACGATGCGATACCACTTTTAAATGAAATTTTACTAAAAGTTTTATGAAAACTACTTTTAAAGACTATCTTTATGAAAGACTTTACTAAATATCATTTTATGAAAGTCACTTATTGAAAGATTACTTCTAAATACGCGTTTGATATGAAACCTTTGAATTAAATCTTTACTATGAACCTACGAATCATTTGATTATGAACCTTTGATATGATCTATTTGAACTTTGATTTGAACCTTTGCTATAAACCCTATGCTATGATTCTTGATTTGAACCTTGACTTGAACCTTGATATAAACCTTGATATGATATACTTGAAATGGAAACTTGACTTGAACCACTTGATATGAAACTTGAACTTGGACACTTGATACTTGATTTTACCCTTGATCCACAGTTTGAGACTACGAGCCACCACTTGTATACTAGGCATGAGGGTTTCATGTCCTTGTCATTGATGCACCGATGGCATGACTCTAGGGTAGGAGAGATGACCTATCCCGTCCCTGATTTGACTTGTTACATAGAGGAAGTACTTGGCCTACTGGGGCGTATGGATGCATCCTAGATTTGTTTACTTGTTTCGATGGATATATCATGATATTACTTGTTATATACTTGGTGACTGATGGTGTGTGCGATACACGTCTTTCACATCTTGGGAGCTCATGACTCCAACCCTTGAGGTATCCCCTCACATTATACTTGGTATCCCGAGGCCTCCCCTCCAGATACATGGCTACTTGGTTACTTGACTTGATACTTGACTTGACTTGGGCTCGTGGTGGATTACTGTTTCCTTTACTCTTATCTATTTAATTATTCCTTAACTCTTAATATATCTGCATGATCTTTACTTCATTAACTTTTCACTATTCTCTATTACTGCTTTGTTATCGTTATATCTGTTCACTGAGCTCTCTTAGCTCAGCCGCATTTTCTTTTCCTGCGGCAGGTTTTAGTTGGAAGCTGGGTATGAGTGGAGAGTATCTTGGACTTAGAAGACTATACTTAGATTGCTATCATGGATTTAGAGATTGACAAGAAGAGATTTGTATTTCAGACCTAGTATTTTATTATTGTTCCCTTTGTAACCTTGTATTTTCATAATTTTCTTTTGTAACATTTGAAATTGCATTTTGTATTATTTAGTCATATGCTTGTGTTTGCTTTGATATGTCACCATAATGTAATACTTCTACCCTTATCGGGTTGGGGTGTTACATAGGTAGTTAGATTGGTTGATGGAGGAGAGGCCACAAGGGGGGGGGGGGAGGTGTGGCGTATAGTGAGTAGTGAGGTGGTGGTGATGTGTTTATTCTATAACCATACATGTAATCCATCTTCTAGAGGAGGGGGGATGTGGAGGGGTTATGTTCTTTCATTTGGTGGCTTAGGGTTTAAGAAAAAATATGGCTTTGGTTTGTGTCTTATGGGATTCGAACTAATCTAGGGTTTTTGGAAAGTTTTGGTTCGAATTAAGCTTCCATGGTTTATACCTTAGGCTTAGTTGGGTAGTACTCTAGGGTTTAAAATGTAGTTAGGGTTTCTAGGGTTGTGGGATTTTTAGAAATGGGTTTTTAGCATTTTATGAAATAAAAACATATGTATCGATTTTACATATATGTGAAGAAAATGATTTGTGCTTTGGAAAGTTGTACTCTAGCTTTAGTAATGTTGTACTAGGGTGTAGAAAATAAGAAAAAATATAATTTTAATAATTCCTTAATTTATATAATTTTTATAAAATTTTTATTAGAGTTTTAAGGTAATTAAATGGATTTTTAAGTTTTTATGCATTAATGGGTTGTACCATAGGTTTATGGGTTTGTATATTTATTTTATAAATTAATAAACTTATTTTAAAAGTTAATATGTGAATTTACCACAATGTATTCCTTTAAATTGGTTATTATTAAAGTTTAAATAAGGTTTTTATTAGTTATTGTTAGGAATATAAATATTCAGATGAAGGCTCGGTCACCCCGAGCATCTAATTAGCATTTCTATAGCTCGTAGGCTTATCTAGATTATCAGTAATATTATTAGTAGTTTAGTTATTAATTACTATTGTGGAGTGGGTCGGGTCTTTACCCTCTGTCAGCTCGCTCCACAGTCCACTAGGGACATAATATGTAGTAGTATATATACCCCTTCCCACACATGGGAAGGGTTGGACCTTTTCAATCTAATATATCACAAGTTTCTTTCTCTCTCTAAAAGGCTCCCACTTCTCTCTAGAACTTCCATCCATTCGATCCATAACAAGCCTCAAACTAGTGATTCATGCATTGTGAATACCCTACAATTGGTATCAAGAGCCATGGTTAGGTCCATGAGAGTTGGTATTCACGGATTTGTGTAGTTTGTGAGGTGTTTTTACTTTTGGTCGATTTGTAGTTTTTAAGTTTTTTAGTTCGGTTTGTTTAAGTAGCATAAATTTCATCTTTGTACTTTGTTTAGTGATTAGAAGTTGGTTTTCTTTGTACTTTCTAGCTTAAGAATAGTATTAGAGTGGTATTTAGTGTTTGGATTCACAGATCTAAGAACGGTGTGGTGATTTTGAGTAAATTCGTGGGTAGTAGTTGAGTTGTTCTTGGCAGCGGTTTGTCTATTTTGGTCGATTATTGGACTCGGTTTGTGTCAATTCTTGGACACGGTTTGTCCTTTTACTCGTTTAGGCTAAAGGACAAAAGGCAGTGAAAGTGACGTGCCTGGGAGTTTGTGTCTACTCGGTTTGTCCCTGCTGCGCGTACTCGGTTTGTCCCTGCTGTGCATACTCGGTTTGTGTAGACTCGGTTTGTCTCTGAAAAATTTACTCGGTTTGTGTCTACTCGGTTTGTCCCAGCTGTGTATACTCGGTTTGTGTAGACTCGGTTTGTCTCCGAAGAATTTACTCGGTTTGTGTCTACTCGGTTTGTCTCAGCTACGTAGACTCGGTTTGTCTCTGTTGAATCTACTCGGTTTGTCTCTCAGACTTGTATGCGGTTTGTGTCTTGGTGATTTTAGAAATTCCCGCGAAAGATTCAATTTCTCGGTTAAATCACAAGATCTGTAAAATCCCGTATTCACTATGACAACTAACTCAGACTCCCTTATTTCGGAGGTTCTCAAACTGTACGATGTTATCAAGGATCATGGGAACTATAATTTCACATCTATAACAGAAACAAATGATACTGATTCTGATGGAACTGATGAGTCACATTCGCGGTCACACATGGATGAATGCCTTCAGGTTATGCAGTTGGCTAATGATAAGGACAGTCAAGTAGCATGCTTCAGTTCACTTTTATCACACATTAAGGTTTTGTTTGGTAAATCTGAATACGTGATGGGGTACAAACGGGCTTTCGCTTCACTCTTTGGTCAGGAAATTGGTGATTTCACAATCATGATGACATTATATCTGGATCAACTAGAACTAGAGCTGGTCAAGGAAGAATATTCTGAAGATAAATCCAGAGCGGCTCTCAATGTGATCAACAATCAACTCCAAGTGTTCATCAACTCTCAATACACTATGGATTATGATTATGACTGCCAAGTGACTAAAGAATGCTTTGCTAAATATACTGGGTCAGAAGTTGAAATGTACAAAACAACGCTGCTACTGTTGATAAGAGATGTCCAGGGGTACATTGAGGAAAAAGGTGAACTGGGTAGGAATGGAACTAAATCTGACAAGACGGATGATGGTGTCAACACAGGAAGTGACTTTACAAGATGTGAGAAGGAATCCTACGAACCTGAAAAACACCAAGCACAGACCACTGTGGTACATCTGTCTCATCTAGATAATACGGTTTCTAATGAAAGTGTGCATGATAATTCGTCGGATTCCTTGCCTACGGCTGAGTCTTTCAAATCACCTGATATGATTGAAAAAAGGGTTTACAATGAACTTTTAAAAGGATTTTCAAAACTTGAAAAACATTGTGTTGATCTTGAAATTTCAATGCAACAATTAAAAGAAAAGTTCCAAATTAACCTTCCATCAAAAAATCCGGAATTACCTAACTTTCGGGAATTTTTCATGATAAATGAGTTGAAAGATCAGCTGGTGGCCAAGAACGCGACTATTAAAATGTTAAGGACCAAACTAAATGAATTGCAAGAAAAGATCAATGATGATAAAACCTCACATGACGCAAACACTGTTGAGTTACAGGCTGAAAATGATCACCTTCAAGCACAAAACCTTAGGAAAAGTTTCTCATTAGCTTCTCGTAGGAATGATGTAAAGAAGTCGGCCAAGAACAGGGTGAATCCTAAGTTTGTCAAATCACCAGTCTTGGGAACACCTTCTCCAAGGTGTGCTCCCCAAGTTGGTGAGACTAAGAGTTTGCCTAAATCAGTCACTTCACAACCTAGACATAAGGGAACATTAGCTAAGAGTCATTTTCAGGATAAGTCTCATATGGCACCAACACAGGAAGATAATGATCATGTCACTGCATCCATTACGTCGACAAATAATCACCATAGGCCTGTAGAATTAATGAAGCACCCTAGGAAGCCTAATAGTTCTAGTGCAGAAAAACGAGAAACTTTCTCTCGTAAAAACACTAAGGTGCCTCAGAAACAGAGCATATTTAGATCGTGCCTAAAATGGTTGCCGACTGGTAGATTATTTAAGAAAGTTGGTTGTCAGTGGGTACCTACTGACACGGAGAATGCCTCTATGAATGTTTGCAAGAAATCACAAAGACAGGACCCCATAGTCACTAACCAATACATATGCAAACAAAATATTTATGATAGTGCAGGGAGACGGTTTCCGCGTGGAGCTACTCTCACAGAATGCATCATGATGAAACTCAAGGTGTGGCTACCAAAGGGGAGATCAACTCCCAAAGAGGAGGTTAAGAAAACACACCTGTGATGCAAGGTGACAATGACTTTTGAACATCACAGTTCAAAACTCGTACTGTTCTGATGAAAAGATTCTCATGTATCCTTTTTTCTTTTGCTTGTTGTGTATAGTGTCTCTTTGTTTATAGGTGCATGTATTGTGTATATAGTCGTTTGAATAAGGAGAGGCATGTCTTCTGGATATCGATAACATTTACGATCCTAGAAATGTCATTCAATAATGACACGGGGTTTTAAATGAAGCTCGAACAGAAGTTGTTCCTTATAAGTAAATCATGTCTCTAAGGTTTGCTATTACTTTAGATAGCAACCCGTGTTCCCTGGTGAAGGCAGAGTGTCACCATAATGACAACTCTTCTTCAAGGAGATGTTCACCTGAACATGGATTACTTCATATTCATGTTCATTCATATTTCTCACCAAGTGATAAATTGCTGCTCAATCAATCAATGTCTAAATTTCTATTCAGAAGGTTAGTCATTGATTGAGGGGGAGAGCTACAGCAATTTAAACTTGCCTATGAGCTCTCACAGTGTAATATCTGAATCTACTGCATCCATCTGGGCTATCACCAAGTATTTAGGAATTTTGTGAGTTGTGTTTGAAAGATGTGGATGCTTTTGAGTGTAAGAATCTTCCAGTGACAGGATAGTCTGAGGCCAAATGAATCAAGAAAGTTAACTGAGAGAGTTAAGAGTTGGTTCTTTTACTTGTTACCTAGGCGGTTTGTCAAGTTCACAAAGTCAGGGACCAGAAGTGTCATTAGAATAAAGTTGAATATTTGGTGTAGATATTTAAGGATTAAAATCCATACGGTTTGTCCCAAAATGTTCATACGGTTTGTCCTAAAACACTAAAATTCATACGGGTTGTCTAATCTACAAAGACAGGGACCAGAAGTGTCATTAGGGTAAAGTTGAAAGTTAGGTAGAGATATTTAAGGTTCTAAACTCATTCGGTTTGTCCTAAAACACCCTCTCTCCTCCTTATCAAACCGAATCCACTTCTTTTCTCTCTCAAAACCCTCGATCGCTAGTGTTCATCATCATTCGAGTCTCCTCTTAGGTAATTAACGATTCTATCTCATATCAGTTGACTAGATCTCGTATCTGTCCTAGATTCTTATTGTTTCATTTGGTTCTTCTAGGTTGATTCACTCGACGCCTAAATCGATCCTAGGTTTGTCTATTGTTCTTGCTTTTGATTGATGGGATTATTATCTATGTGTGTAATTACTGATATCATATGCGTTTATTGCTTTATCTCTTATGATATGACTCGGATTAGTGTGATTCATCGAACGATTTTTGACTCCAAAAAGTCAAGATCGTTCTTATGCCTAATCTTTGTTCGCATGATTTTTTGGTTGGTATGTCTCTAGGGTTGAGTGCATTAGTCTTTGATTACAAATTGAGGAATCAGTTATGTTAAGTAGTTAGCTATTGCTTGGTTGGATGCGATATGTCGATAGATTGGTGATTCGGTGGTTGTGTGAGGATGGGTTAAGATAGGCTTGATAGCCTTAAGGTCTCGGATAGTTCCCAGTTTATGCATACAGTGAGTAATCTATTTTGTAGGATCATGTTAAACGATGTGAGTTGTATGCTCTTGGTTGAATATTTGCAATTCGAAGTATGTAATCTTTGTATGAGTTTATTGATATGTTTTGAGAGGTGATTAGGCATTTCTAGTGTAGTTGGTGAAATGACTAAATTGATGCTTTCAAATATAATCAAGAGTACATGTTTAGATGGTATGATTTTCAATGAGGTTTGTCTGTATTGTTATGTGATTGCCTGTATGTGTGTTCATGGACTCGGTTTGTACTTTTACTCGCTAATGCGGTTTGTCTGTTTGCTCGCGAACACGGTTTGTCTAAATTGATCACGGACTCGGTTTGTCCATGTGCTCACGGACGCGGTTTGTCCATGTGCTCACGGACTCGGTTTGTCCATGTGCTCACGGACTCGGTTTGTCCATGTGCTCACGGACTCGGTTTGTCCATGTGCTCACGGACTCGGTTTGTCCATGTGCTCACGGACTCGGTTTGTCCATGTGCTCACGGACTCGGTTTGTCCATGTGCTCACGGACTCGGTTTGTCCATGTGCTCACGGACTCGGTTTGTCCATGTGCTCACGGACTCGGCTTGTCCAAGTGCTCACGGACTCGGTTTGTCCATGTGCTCTCGCATTCGGTTTGTCTATGTGCTCATGGACTCGGTTTGTCTAAGTGATCATGGACTAGGTTTGTCTAAACACTCACAAACTCGGTTTGTTTAATTGCTCATGAAGTCGGTTTGTCCTAATGCTCATGTACTCGGTTTGTCTGAATGTTCACAAATGCTGTTTGATTATATGGTCATGGATGCTGTTTGTATACTTAGTCATGTATAGTCATGAATGCAGTTTGTCCTCATATTCACGATCTCCATTTGTCTATGTGCTTATAAACTCAGCTTGTCTATATGTTCACATGTATACACTTAAGCTGTACAGTTGATACGTTTGTATGTGCATGATGTATGATGCATATTTGGTCTCTCATAATTAAGTGCTACTTGATTTAATGAGGTCTATTGCGATGTTCACATAGGCTATGTGCTAACCTTGAGGATTGACTCCCATCTAACTTGTATGGGCATACTGTCTTTTTGTGAATGTGTGTCTGTAGATACAATGACTGATACTGAGATCACCACTTCTTCTGAGCCAAACCCCGAGGACTCAACACCTGTTCGCACAGATGAACAAATCCTTCCAAAGAACAATTGGATCCCTATTGGAAGGAGCAACTGTTATATAGACGTGGCAAGACCTCAACCCAATCCTATTTACAAGATATCTGTTGATATCTTGAAGGAAACTACTTTCTTCAGGGCATTCACAGCATGTGCAACCGTTCCCTCTGTTTACATACAGCAGTTCTGGAATACGATTCAACTCAACACAGACACCGGAAATTATCATTGTCAGTTAGATGAACAATGGTATGACCTTACCAAAGACACCATCAGAGAGGCTCTTCAGATCTCACCTGTTGTCATTGATAAACCCTTCGCTCAACCTCCTACATCCGAGGCTCTCGTCCACTTCATTAATGATCTGGGTTATCCATCAACCGTCCTCAAGGTGTCAACAATCGTCACCAGTGAAATGTATCAACCATGGAGAACACTCGTCACCATCCTCAACCTATGTCTTACTGGGAAGACTTCAGCTTATGAAAAACCTAGGGCTCCCGTGCTTCAAATTCTATGGGGAATTGTCAAACGTTCCAACATAGATTTCGCTGAAAGGATCTGGGAAGAATTTATTCACTCCATTCACACTTTCTTAGAAGACAAAGTTAAACTGGAGTCTAATCTGGCCAGCAGGAAGAAAGTTAGAAAGATATTAATTCCTAGTATCAGATTCACAAAACTGATAATCCACCACCTCTACTCTCTCCACAAGTTCCATCCCAGAACTAATTCTCCTCTCCATTTGTCCTCTGAAGAATTTGTTCTGGGAAATCTCAAGTGGGCTGCTAAAGGGGCTGATCAAGAAGTATTTGGAAGACTTATTCCTGAGCTCCTTATCTCAGATAATATTCGTCAAGCCTCCTATTATAAGGATTATCTGAGCAAAATAGAGCAATATCAGAAGTCCCTCTCTGATAAGGTAAGAAGTGAAGCTGAAACCCCTGAACCAGAAACCCAAAAATCCATCAAACAAACCCAATCTAAATCGAAATCAAAGAAAAGAAAGGATGCACCCACAGAAGTTGAGGGATCTAAGAAGAAGAAAAAGATCAAAAGGAAGGCATCAAGCAAGAAGTTGAAATCCAAGAAAATCAAGACGAAAGGTCGAGATGATGATGAAGAGATGGTGGGACCTGAACTAGGTCTAAGGGATGAAGAAGATCCGATTCTACAACAAGCCTTGGAGCTGAGTGCTAAAGAACATGCTGAATCAACAAGGAGTGCTACGAAAGGAGTTGTTCTTAGAGAACCCGTTGTTGAGAGCAGTAAGCCTGTACCTGAAGTAGAGGGCAAAGGTAAAGGAGTAGCTACAGTGGTCCAAGCTGCAAAGACTCTTCTTACCATATCATCTCCGGCATCCAAGACAACAACACGATTTGTGCTCAGGAAACGTGATCAGGAATCATCTAGAGCACTCGATCTTTCTGAAGGACATCAAGAAGAATCACCAAGCTTAGAAGCTGCTCAAGATTCCAGTGATACAGAAAGCGATGAACAGTTGTACAAGGAAAAGGAGGTGGAGATGAAGATCACACATACAGAAGTAAAGGACCCACAAGATCAAAGTGAGAGTCATGAAGAGGAAGTTCATAAGGAAGCTGAGTCTGGTAATGTTATTAAAGAACAGAAGGAGGAGATGAAGGTCACACATACTGAAATTAAGAATCCACAAGTTCAAGGTGAGAGTCAAGATGAGAAAGTTCAGAAAGAAGCTGCGTCTGATAACATCATTATGGAAACTCATGATCAGATAACAACAACCACTACAGAACCTCCACAAGAAATACAACATGAAGAATTCGTGGCTTCTACATACCCGGGGGTTCATGAGAATCTGAAAATGAAGGAGGATGAGCAATCTCACATGAATGAACCAACAGGGTCTACTGGCACTCTATCGTCTCTGAAGAACCTTGACACCGACTTCAACTATGGTGATCAATTCATTCTGGATAAAGCCAACGAAAACACCACAGAGACTGACATACCACATGATGATAAGGAAGTGGAGTCAATGGTGTCTGTACCAATTAAACAAGACATGTCTGGTATTAGACCTTTGACAATTCCTGTGTCCACAATAGCAACCATCATAGTAGATCCCTCACCAGAAGCAACACCAGCAACACCCATCCCACCAGAAGTACCATCTAATTTAGCATCAAAACTAACTGCTGCTACAAAGCTCATTGATGACATGTCACTAAAGATGAAGAATTATGAGCAGAGACTACTTAATGTCGAAAAGCTTAATATAGAACAAAAGGTGGCTCAAGCTGTGAATGATCAGGTGGAAGAAGCAGTCAGATGGGCAATGGAAGCTCCTATGAAGACACGATTCAGAGATCTTCCTACTGCTGATATGAAATCAATCCTATATGACCGAATGTTTGAATGTGGTCAGTATCAAGGTCACGAAGATCATCAACGGCTTTATGAAGCATTGGAAAAATCGATGCATCGTGATAATCAGGATTTCCTTATGGCTGAGCTTGAAGAACAACGGAAGAAGAAGAAAAGGAGACAAGATAAACCCGGAACACCCCTGGCTCTCCACCACATCCTCCTCCACCCCCTCCACCTAGTGGTGGATCTGGAGCAGCAAAGATGTCAGGAGCTTCAGAATCCACCCAAGCTCAAGCTCATCATCGTCCAACTGAATCTTCTGGTGGTAAAGATCAAACCACTACCTCTTCTGGCCCAAGCACATCTAAGGGTGTTTCAAAGGCAGGATCGCTTGCATGGACCACAGTTGATGACAGATACAAGCCCTCGTTCTCGCCAGTTCCTGAAGATTTTGTCATGAATGAGGAATCGGTTGCAGATGATTTGTCTACTCAAACTGATGAAGAAGATGTCTCTGCAAACACCAATATCCCAACAGTTGATCCTAATCAAAAATGGTGGTTGGAATTCTTACGCACAGACACATCGGATGACTCTAACCCCACCAGTAAACGATTCACCAAGGAAGACAGGGAATCTTGGGTGAAACCTGTATCTGAAGAAGAACGAGAACCAGTTCCTGAAACAGATTGGTCTATTCCATCATCAGACACAAGTGTTCCCGAAAACAATTGGGCAGCTGCCATTGCATCCCAACACAACCCACCTCTAGAGAACTCACTGCTGGCGAAAACAAAAGACATGGGGGCATTCATTAGTTGGTTCTGTAAGAAGAAAGGCATCACAAATCTCACTCCCCAAGATTTGGAAGGTCCTGCATATGAAATCGTCAAAGTGTTTCATCCTGATGTGATTCATCTCCAATATCAAATGGAAGAATGTCATAGACTATTTACTGATCAAGTTGATGACCGGATCCTTTCCTACGACGTCAACCAACCTCTTCCCTTTGATGGTCCACCAGGTCAGAAGAACATTCAAGCAGATCTCTTCTTTAACAACGATCTGAATTATCTCCGGTTTGGGAATAATGGTGATCGTCAGGCATTATCCATTTCCAAGATGAAGGCGGCTTACTACCCTGACGTTGGGCTAGAACAAATGGTGCCTGATCAAGTATGGTCAGATGAAGAATACAAGTTTGAAATTACTGCATCTTATGGGATCACACATTGGTGGTTCCACAAGAAACGATTTTACATTGAAAGGCACGCAGGAGAGGGAAGTCGTCAGGGTATACGCTCACATCTAAGAATCTTAAGTGTCATCAAAATTGATATTCACCCAATGTATGGGTATGAGTATCTTAAAAGGATAGTGCTTCGTCGTGTTGATCAGAAGGAGTATATCATTTCTGAAAGCGACTTCAAATATCTATCTCCGAGTGACTTCGAGGATCTCTTCCTTCTGAATCTTCAAGGGCACCTGAATCATCTTCCACCTCGCGACAAGAAGGCGCTTGCTGCTGCTATGAACTTATGGATCCGGGGTCTTGTTATCAGGCAAAGGGTAAGTGATTTTCAACTAGGGATCGAGAGCTATCAGACCAAACTCAATCTTACTAAGCCATATTGGGAACGTGAGGGTCTCGAGTACATTCACGACTTTAAAGTAATCGAATCTCCAAGAGCTGTCAAGTTCACTGACCCGCATGGGACTCCTATGATGATGCAATTCAGTGAGATTCATAAATTCAGCGATGGTACCCTGAGGATGATCGATGAAGCACTGGATTTCAGGATTAAAGACTTCAAGCTAAATCCTCACAACCCACAATTGAAGACTCAGTTCTGGACTGATCTGGATGTACAAAGGAGCAAAGAGTTTATGAAAGCCATAGAGCGTAGACTGAAAACAAGAAGGATCTTTCGCAACCTGGAAAGCTTCGTTGGGGGTAGAGTTCGTGAAGGAGATTACAGACTGATGGAAAGAACGACATGAGCTGATTCGCGTCATAAGTGGTCTTTGTAGTGATCTTATTCTTTTGTTGGGCACTTGTAATTTTACAATGTACTTTCCTCGAATCTTGTAATACTCTATGTGTGTTCTGTGTATAATAAGCAGTGAATCTCCCTCTGTAATTAAGGGGGAGCTTAGTATGTTCCATCATCAAAATATATTTAATCGGACACATTTTCTCCCACATTTTCTAACTTATTTAAATCAATTGGGATCACAAATCTCAAAAGGTTTGAAATTTTTGATCGGGGGAGAGAATGTGATTTAAATATGAAACCTGATGAAAATGTGATGTTTTGGACTTAAGTATAAGCTCTCCCATATGTGCTAAACTCTTTTGTATACCAAGGCACATATTGAGGGGGAGCAAAATGTTTTGGTCATAAAAGCAAGCTCTTCCATATGTGCTAAAATCTTTCATATATCGATGCACATATTGAGGGGGAGCAAATGGTTTTACAAAACAAAGGATTATGGCATCTTGTGTGAGCAAGGCTCAGACTTCACCTAAGAATTGACGAAACTTGAATTGTCATCAATCGAAAGGATACGTCTTGGCCGGGTAATAATTTCAAGCTGGTCTAACCAGTGATGTAAGCGTGTCTCGAAAAAGATGTATCTGAGTAGAGTGTACCGTTTCGAGAAACTTTCTATGGACTTGACCAGGACGGGTAATAATTTCAAGCTGGTCTAACCAGTGATGTAAGCGTGTCTCGAATCGGTCATGTTCACTGAAAGTTGATCAATTCAAAAAGTGCGAGCTCTACCTAACATGTGCAAATTTATAAAACAATCTACCGAGCACATGTTGAGGGGGAGCATTTGAAAAATATAAAACTCTCAAGTGTTTGCAAAAATGTGTTTCAGAATCATGAACACTTTGAGAGATTTTTCAAAGATTTGGTTTGGCAATCGTGGATGAATACAAAAGACCGACCATTTTAATTAATGCATGGAGTTATAAGGATGGTTAGGTTAGGCTCAAGTTCCCACGATCCCGCCAGAGCCGGAGGGATCTACCCAGGGACAATCCACTAGTTAGTGTAGAAGTCCTTAGGTATGATTAAAAAGGAGAAAAGTGAATGAGGGATGAGTGCCGACTGAGATGGAGCTAGTACTGGAACAAACCCAACAAGGTGTTAGTTATGAAGTCTCGGTAAGCACTGAAGGGGTTGAAGAATGAAAAAGAATTGTAAAGAGAAAGGGTGAAAAGAAATAGCCCTCCTTACAACTTAGGCAGAAACCGGGTCAATACATATGCTGTCAGAATCACTTAGTTGATTGCTGACATTGAAGACAAAGTATCATGGACCCAGTGATACGCTGCACAACCCTCCCTAGCCACTCAAGGTCCCTCAAAGGATTCTTGTTTCAATTGTCACGGAGTTCAATACATTCCTATCGTCTCTCTCACTCCGAGTTAGATGATATTGAAAAGGTGGCAGTCCTCTCCAGCCTCCGATCACCAAATCAAAACGCACAATTGAGTCTAGAGCCACGAGATGCATAATAAGATCTCATAGGGACACGAATCATTTCTACACTGGTTGTTCAACATTAAGGACACCAGTTGTAATCTCATGAGTCCTACGCAGATCTTATCAATCTGCCAGAACATTTATGAGAGAAGTTACTTATGTAATTCTCAATGATTGAATGGAAATTCCTGCCAGGGTCAACATCAAGCAGCCCTGAAAGCAGGTCACTTCGGTAATTCCTTGTGGATTACGCTTAGTGATCGCGGCGGTTTCTAACGGTCTACAGTCGTGGAGTGATCTCCAGCGACTCACCTAATCGTTGATGTGCTACTGCTCGATCTTAAAAAGCCCTCTGTGGGTTTTCGATTAGGAACGGTCTTGGTAAGGATTAGAGAGAGTTTTCACACTATGCTGTTAACAATCTCGAAGTCCGAACTTGTAAGTACCGGACGTTTTATTGCTAACTGTCGTATGCAGGAACATCTGGCGATCGTAGCTGAGGAATGCTGTAGCTGGTTGCAGTTATAGCTGGTTGCAGACAAGATGCCAATCCTCTACCACATGTTCACACTACATCATCATTGTTGTTCAACAAAGTCATGATCAACCTAATGACCTTCAACACGGCTTCTGCTTACTCTGATACTAAAGATCATGACACCAAACAGTGTGAGCATGTCGGCTCGAAGAATATCACATCACAAGGAAACATACTGCTGAAAGATGACTTGGAAACAAATGTTGGATGATAAAATCGAAGAATATACAAAGATCATCCAAAACGATCAAACGGTCATCAAAGGTTCACTGCTGAATGGACAAAGATACAAGACTTTGAAGAATCAAAGACTACGAGCTACAAAGACAAGTTCAGAAGAAAGAATGCTAGAATTCGAATTATTATTTCCGGGGTGACCTCCCTTAGGGGGAGATTGTTAGGAATATAAATATTCAGATGAAGGCTCGGTCACCCCGAGCATCTAATTAGCATTTCTATAGCTCGTAGGCTTATCTAGATTATCAGTAATATTATTAGTAGTTTAGTTATTAATTACTATTGTGGAGTGGGTCGGGTCTTTACCCTCTGTCAGCTCGCTCCACAGTCCACTAGGGACATAATATGTAGTAGTATATATACCCCTTCCCACACATGGGAAGGGTTGGACCTTTTCAATCTAATACATTACAAGTTTCTCTCTCACTCTAAAAGGCTCCCACTTCTCTCTAGAACTTCTATCCATTCGATCCATAACAAGCCTCAAACTAGTGATTCATGCATTGTGAATACCCTACAGTTATTAGTTGTTATGCATTAAAGACTTGTACCCTAGGTTTTAAGACTAGTACTTATATCTTTTATGCTAAGAAATTAATTGTTAAAGTTAATATAGTGAATATTGGGTTTTTAAAGTGAGTACACTGAGGTTTATAATGATACCTATATTATTATCTTTATATTGGTGCATTAGGTACTTGTACTTTAGTTTAAGAGTCTTGTACATATATATTTAATAGGAATATTATTTAGGGTTGGTGATTTTATTGCATATAATAATAGTTTTCTGCGAAATTAGGGTTTTATCAGGAGTTATAGTGGAATTAGGGTTTCTGTGCTTTAGAGACTTGTACATTGGCTAACTAATTATATTTCAGTATTTCTAGGGTTTTGTTATTCATAAATGTTGTTATGGTAGTTTGGGGTTTTATAAAAACTTTTATCAAATAGAAATTGTTTAGTTTAAAACGTATGTTAACGAAATAACGTAAAGTGGTAAATGGGTCCTTATAAAGTTTTAGGTCAATTTTGTTTATATAATTAAATGCTAGATTAGCTAAGATTGGGTTGCGTGCACGTTAATCTGGGATGTGATCTTCGTCACATAAAATAATAGTTATAATCAAATAAATAGATAAAAAAAAATTTCTACGTGGGAAAAAGGATAAGTGTAGTTTATTGTAATGTCGTATTTTTACCAGTGGTTACATTATCCCCCGGTTGACGGGAATCTCGTCCCGAGATTCAGTTTATGTTGGTTGAGGAGTTGAGAAAATAATGTAGGTATACCATACATACTTGATTTTCTTACTTAGGGTTCCTAGTTAATCTAAATGAGAGATTTAACACATGTTCTGAATAGAATCGAAGATTCTATCTCATTCAGTCAGTGTGGATGATAATAGGAAATAATACCATGATTTGAGTAATGATGTGTGTTTGATATGCTTAAAATGTCTAAAGTTCAAAAATAATATTATATCTAATATCATCTTGTCTTTAGGTCATTTAAACCTAATAGTTTAGTCCTGTTATCAAATCTTAGGTTATATTCTTAGTCTAGGAGGTTTATCTAGGGATTTCCATTGGGTACCTAAATATCGTGCTTTCACTAGTTTCATCCCTAATAAATTTGAATGTCTTGCCACCTAATAAATCCAAGATCTGTGAATAGTATTTCTAACGGTCATAAACAGTAATTTTAAAGGTCGTGAACAGTGTTTCCAACGGCTATGAACAGTGTTTTAACGGCTAGTTTTTCTCCTATAAATACCCTATTTTAGTCCTCATTCTTTCACCACCAAATTATCTTAACTCTCCTAAAAATGCCGAACCTAATCACAATTTTAGCAATCGCTCACATCGTCCTCAGGTTTATCTTCTTGTCATATGTTCCTAAGGAAGATTATGCGTTCATGGTTCACATTGTCACGTCTCTAATGCCACTTGGGTTCCTAGCCATCGGGTTTGACAAGTTATGGAGGTAATGATCTTTTCTTAGTTTTATACAATCCTCAATAATTCTTATTCGCCTATGTATTTACGATCTAGATTTGCTCTTTTGCCTATTGTGTTTGTTGGTCCCTATTACGCAGGGTAATTAAAATGATCCATCCAGTGATTTCTCTTGCCATCGTGATATTGGTGGGGGTTCTAGTTGTGATGGCCGATCAACCTTTCGGTGATTCTATACCTTACCTTGGGGTCATTGTAGTCCTAATACTTCCTATGCTAGTTATCTCCTTATGTATGAATTTTCATGATTCCTGAATAAATTTGTAATATCTAGGTCTTCCATAAAGTCTTTGTGTATTCCTAGGGTTTCCTATTTGTATCAAATTCTCACTTGTTGGATGAAATAATTATCAAAAGTAATGTTTTTATTTTTGTATGAAAATTGTTATTAGAAATTCTGAAAAGATAGCTGTTCAAATTATGACATGATTCTTCCTAAATTATACATAGTTGATCAGGCTATGTATAATTGAGGACCGAATGATGTGACTTTTAATCCAGCTGTTTTAGTATTTTAATTTTCAAATTGTATTAGATGGTGTTCAACGCGTTGTTTTTATATATTAACAACGTAGCCTAGTGTTTGTTTGTTTGTTTGTTTTGTTTTGTTTTTTTTTTTTTTTTTTTTTTTTTTTTTTGTTTTTTTTTTAATATAGTAATCCTAGTGATGGTGCTAAGTCAAGGGTTTCTATGGTGATAATAGGTCATCATTTGAATATATCCTAGGGTTTGTGGGGGAATTTCTTACAAGATAGTGGTAATCTATTGTTTATTTCTAAGATGGTGTAATCCAACTCCTAGGAAAATGTAATTGTATTGTTAGTAAGGATTGAAATAGGATAAGTAGGAATATAGACTGGGATTTTGCGATTTATTATGAAATATTATAGAGTAGAAGTTCATATAGCGGTAAGGTAGTTGTTACACTTATTATACCTAAGGAAATACAACTTAAAACGTTCTAAACCACGGATTATTTATCTACTGTAGGAATTTATCCTCGGCTCAACACTCTTTATCATCCTTTGATGAATCTCATTCCTCGGTACTAGTCTTGTCTTTCCAATTGGCATTGTAGTTTGGGCACTGACTCTGATAGTGACCCTTTCCACCACACCCAAAGCAAGTTAGGGTTTCTGGTGGGTGGTTCTCTCCAGTTATCTTACAGTCTTTAGGCTGATGTCCAATCCTCTGACACCTGGTGCATGCAATAGGGTATGGACCATAGTGATGCAACATGCATTTACTGCAAGATGGTTTGCTTCCTGCATAACCACTTCCTTTAGCAGATGCTGTTGCATGAGCTTTTGCTATTTCCTGCTGACGATTCTGTTGATGGTGATAGTTGATGCGATCTTGAAGATGCTGGTGGTAGCAGTCGTGGGCATTGGTGGAGTTACAGAAAGTAGGGATGGGTGGTTTTATCTCTGTGTGTTTTCGCTTTTGGTTATTTGTCTTAAATGTATCGCTATGTTTAACCCCTAAAGCACGATTTTTGGTAGGTTTAATCATCTTATCTGGGCCTTTCTGATAAGTTGGTCTGCATCCCGTGAAACCCTCAGGGATATGCGTAAGTGGCACATCAGTCTTTTCTCCTTCTGTGGTCATATTGTTGCCGCTCAGGTGTGCTGCTGTAGTTACCTCAAGTACTGTCGTGATGAGAGTAATTACTAACTTCCTGATATCTTCGGGAGTCATTAATGATATATCCGTATTTTTCATATCGGCTTTCTCTTAATACTATCACAAGAAATGCGAATTTCAGAATTCCCGTAATGATCATATTAGAATAATTTAATATTAACACATGATCATATTGCGAAGTTATATCAACTCTTGAGAATCAATTTATTATGATATGTCTCAGTTTACATCGTAAATAAATGATTGACCCTAGATATAACTTTGCTAATGGAGTAAAAAATTTGTTTACAAAACTAAAGTTCAACAGTTCTCTCTTCATTCATCCAGTTCTCTTCCGAAATGTTTCCTAAGGTTTTTCTATGTCCATATCCTATTCTTGGTAAGTTCTAGTATGTGGGGTTATATTCATGATATTAATAACTTGATTGATTGTTTTACAAAACAATTAATACAAGGTCTTTTATTAATATTGCATGAAATAGGTCAAGGGTCTTCTATTTCTAGTATAAGGGTTTAATTTGTACGTAGTCTTTGGTTTACTAAGAAGGGTACTAAATAAGGAGGTTTTTGGGTAGGATTAGTTATGCACAGTATCTTAGTAAGGCTTAGTAGGAAGAATTTGTTCACAACAGTAAAATATAAAAAAAGTATATTGTTATAGATTTATTGATTGCTTACAAACTCTGGGAGTTTCAAGCTTATTTAGAAAATACAGGAAATACTAACCAAATACTATTTGGTTTACAACAACGATACATGTGACTTTTAAGATCAGTTACATCCTTGACGTAAATGCTTAATTTCAGTCTCAAGTCTCAGTTGTGTAATTTCCATTTCTAGAAAGCGTTCCTGAAGTTCCTGGTATATCCTCACCTGATTATCCAGTATAGCTTCCAGGGCATAAATATTCTGATCCTGATTCCTTACTGTTTCACTAGCTATCCAGAGAGTCCTTTCAATGTCTTCCACTCTACCATGTAGTTGATCATGTTCCCTTTTTGAACAGCGGATCCTGGAATCTACGCTTCTAAATTTATGGTTGTAGGTATTTTTCATCTTTTCGAATTTTGCTCCCAATCCAAACACCGTACGTCTTTCAGCATCGGTCTTCCTAAACAGAGTGTCAATATTACGGTCGTACCATTTAAAACGTAATGGTCGTAATTCCTCCAACTATTTAGTGTGAGCGTCAAGAGTGTTGGCTTGTTGGTAAAGAAGACTCCATATCGATTCAGTAGGGTTCAAACTTAAGTCGGGGAATTGGATGAAGAAATATCATCTAGGTTGTTGGGTATTGGGGATTTTGGAATGTCAGGTAATGGAGAGTTTGGATCTTCATTTTTCTGAATTGTTTATTGGTGTGTTTTCTGTCCAACCTCAGATGCTGTTGGACAACCAATCAACTTTTCATGAGATTCAGTTATTTCTTCCAATTTCTGACGAGTAGATGAGTGGGTAGATGTCAATGGGTTTGGGTTTGGGGTAGTTTCGTTGGCTTTAGGTGTCTCAGGAGACATGATACTGTAGTAATTTGCAAATAATAATTATAAATAATTATTATATGAAATTAATAACAGTAAAGGAAGTAAAATGAAAATAAAATATTTAAGGATGTAAATCTATCAAAACACGAAACCAGATAGAATGATCCTAATAGGTAAGGTACTAAGAATAATATTATCGTGATGTCCGAGTCTGAACATAAGAGGAAATAGAATAGATAGGGGAAATTAGGATTTTGTAACCACCTAGTATATATATATTTTACTATGAAATTTACTAATCAACTGTTTAACATATATAAGTACGTTTTAGTAGCGTTGTGGCATGGAGGATTTTGGTTAAGTTTGTGTAAAGTAGTTATAGTCTAAAACCATTTGTTTTGAAAATGTGGTTATAGTCCAATGTTTGAAAACATTTGGTTCCCTATAACCATGAGCTATGATACCAATCTGTAACACCCAATCGATATTCGCAGCGGAAATATAAGTTTGGGTGTTACTTCATGGTTCGTAGTCATGATAATAGAAAACGACTCAAGAAGAGACGTTTTAAGTAAAATTGTTATCATTCATTTATTAAATATCAGAGTACATTGTGTAGGTCCCAGAGGGAGTTTTAGAAATACGTTATAAAATTTACATTATTCCTTTGAATGATAACAAATGAACACCCTTTATAAAAGAAAGTCCACAGCCACTCCGTGCCAAATTCATTCTCTTAGATACCTGAGATAAACATGCTTAAAAGTCAACACAAAGGTTGAGTGAATCCATAGTGTTTTAAGTTATAATCAATTTTGAACATAAGCCAAGTATAAAGTATAAAATCATAGTACGATATATTTCACTAAGCCTCATGACACGCAATGCGTTGACAGTGTCCAGGTTCCACAAACATAATTAAATGAAAGTGGTCGCCCCCGAGTAGGATTCTGTCTAGAACTCTTTATAGATATCAAATATAATGCATTTGCGTAACCGGCTACCCCAGAGGGATATCCATCCGACTAATACAAATGGGTCGTCAGGCCAATAGATCTATTCACTATATTCGCGCTCACCCTGCGGGTGACTAATGGTGCATGATATGAGGGACTTTTTAAATAAAAATAGACAATAAGTTAACCTAGTGCAATAACAATTAAAAATACTCATGTTCGATTTAGTAGCATGTATCTCTCCACAAGTTTAGAAAAAAAAAACATATATAAAAAGTGAGACTATGAACTCACCTTGATAGTCTGAATGATAAATGAATTTAACTAAAGTTGATAAACGTCTCCGGCACGCTACCTGAATTGGTACGTTATATTTTAGTAATCGTTCTTGACTATAATTAAGTTTATTTGTTCGTTTTATAACGTTTTCGTTATTGTTTAAATGTTAATTTTGATACAACATGAAGTTTCTCCAAAAGTTTTAAGATTTACCTTATTCCTTATTTTTATGTGTTCGTTCCATTCGTTCGTTGATTAAATATTCCGTTCGTTTGTTAAATAGATCCTTCGTCCGTTCGTTATTGTTTAAAACGTATTTTAAATTCTTATTACTAATAATTCTAATAAGAATAATACTTATAATATTTATAATAATATTAATTATTTAATAATAATAATTATTATAGAAAAAGTTTCACTTTAACCCCTATAGTTTCACATGTTGACAAATTTTACCCTTGAACTTTTGTAGAATGATAAGTTTTATCCCTCAACTTTGGTCAATTGACAATTTTTACCCTTATAGTTTAAAAAATGATGCTTTATACCCCTAGGGTTTAGGTCGACTGTATCACAAGTCCTTTTTATAATCTGAGTTTGAAATTTGGCAAGAAATACCCTTGAGACTCCTATTTTATTACACGCGACATCCTGTTTCTTTAAAACACTTTATATCTTACGATTTATGACCAAACCTTTTACGACTCTTTTGTAAATGTGTTTATTAGTTCTTAAACTTATTTTCTTCAAAAACATAGCCCATGAATCAAACCCACGAACTCAAAATCATTTTATTTAGGGTGCGTTTGGCAGTTTGTCGAGACAGAAAACACCCGACAAACAAATGGTCATATCTTGCTCGATTCTTAATGAAATTACTTCGTTCTTTTTCCAGAATTTAGCTATCTTAATGGTATAAGTGTGTGCAAAAACCTAGGATTTTAGGGGCTTGTTTAGTGATCGAAATTCGAGTTCAAAGCTGCATGTCTGCTGTTGGTCGCGACAACAAACAAAAAGAAGAAAAAAATTTAGTTTTTGATTTTTTTGACTTGTTAACTAGAAACTTAAGTTATCTATAGTATATTAAACATATTTACACCATTTCTAAGTATTCTCAAGTGTTCTAGGGTTTATAGAAAAATATTTTAAGAGTGTGTATGTTTGTGTTACTCGACAAGACCAAAAAAAAAAAAGAAAAGAAAGAATTTTTATATTTTTAGGTTATAACTACTTTTAGTGATCATTTGTAATTGCTTTTATGAGTATCTTAAGTATAGAAAATGAATTGAAAAGGGAATGGAACTTACCTAGTAGAATATGGGTTGAATAGGGTTTTCATGGGACGTAGGGTTTTGAAATGTGATCACCAATGTTCCTAGCTTCTCTTTTGCCTTCCTATGAGTGTTTTGGACTTGTACAAGGCTGTGAGAGTCAGAAGTTTTAGGTGTGTGTGGGCTATGGGGGTTTGTCGAATGGTATGGGAAGTAATAGGAAGGTTATGGGTTGGTTTATATATAGAGAGGGATGTTGAGGTGTGTCTATGTGATCCTTAGGTTAGGTTGTTGAATTGGTTGATGGAGGAGAGGCCACAAGGGGGGGGGGTGGCGTATAGTGAGTAGTGAGGTGGTGGTGATGTGTTTATTCTATAATCATACATGTAATCCGTCTTCTAGAGGAGGGGGGATGTGGAGGGGTTATGTTCTTTCATTTGGTGGCTTAGGGTTTAAGAAAAAATATGGCTTTGGTTTGTGTCTTATGGGATTCGAACTAATCTAGGGTTTTTGGAAAGTTTTGGTTCGAATTGAGCTTCCATGGTTTGTACCTTAGGCTTAGTTGGGTAGTACTCTAGGGTTTAAAATGTAGTTAGGGTTTCTAGGGTTGTGGGATTTTTAGAAATGGGTTTTTAGCATTTTATGAAATAAAAACATATGTATCGATTTTACATAAATGTGAAGAAAATGATTTGTGCTTTGGGAAGTTGTACTCTAGCTTTAGTGATGTTGTACTAGGGTGTAGAAAATAAGAAAAAATATAATTTTAATAATTCCTTAATTTATATAATTTTTATAAAATTTTTATTAGAGTTTTAATGTAATTAAATGGATTTTTAAGTTTTTATGCATTAATGGGTTGTACCATAGGTTTATGGGTTTATACATTTATTTTATAAATTAATAAACTTATTTTAAAAGTTAATATGTGAATTTACTACAAAGTATTCCTTTAAATTGGTTATTATTAAATTTTAAATAAGGGTTTTATTAGTTATTAGTTGTTATGCATTAAAAACTTGTACCCTAGGTTTGAAGACTGGTACTTATATCTTATATGCTAAGAAATTAATTTTTTTTTTTAAGTTAATATAGTGAATATTGGGTCTTTAAAGTGAGTACACTGAGGTTTATAATGATACTTATATTATTATCCTTATGTTGGTGCATTAGGTACTTGTACGTTTAGTTTAAGAGACTTGTACATATATATTTAATAGAAATATTATTTAGGGTTGGTGATTTTATTACAGATAATAATAGTTTTTGTGAAATTAGGGTTTAATCGGGAGTTATAGTGGAATTAGGGTTTCTGTGCTTTAGTGACTTGTACATTGGTTAAATAAATTATATTTCAGTATTTCTAGGGTTTTGTTATTCATAAATGTTGTTATGGTAGTTTGGGGTTTTATAAAAACTTTTATCAAATAGAAATTGTTTAGTTTAAAACGTATGTTAACGAAATAACGTAAAGTGGTAAATGGGTCCTTATAAAGTTTTAGGTCAAGTATGTTTGTATAATTAAATACTAGATTAGCTAAGATTTGGTTGCGTGCACGTTTATCTGGGATGTGATTTTCGTCACATAAGATAATAGTTATAATCAAATAAATAGATAAAAAAAAATTCTACATGGGAAAAAGGATAAGTGTAGTTTATTGTAATGTCGTATTTTTACCAGTGGTTACTTAGAAGATTTGTTTGTTTTGCTTTGTGTGAATGAATGAACAAGAAACAATGTAACTTCAACAAAAACGATTCAATATTATTATCAATAATACGAGTACTCTTAACTAGTACTAGGGTTTACACCTTGAATCTTAACAAACTAGATACGTACCTCTATCAACCTAGGAGATCCTTTTATAGACTAAGGATTCCTGTACAAGATAACTATAAACTAAAATTTGAAAATATACACAAAATCTTTACTGTAATTATCTATAACAAATACTAACTTCTTCGCGCACCCGTACTAACTGCCTTTGATTTCAAACTTCACTAGCAGTACTAACTTCCATTGCCAGCCGTATGAACTGCCACAGCTTAATTCCTAACAATCCTCCCCTAAACTTGTGATTTCTTTCCAAATCACTAAGTTTCTTCAATTAAGCTTCTCCTTCTTGATGTGGGGGATTCTTCCAAACACTTACCATGTCAGTCTCTTTGTTTGGGCTTTCCTTTGCTGAGCTAAATCAAAAATTCTTCTATACAGTGTACTTGCCATTTCTGATTCTTGTTCAATCTCTAAGTTAGTTACCACCATTGTCAACAAAGTCACAGTCTTAAGTGGATAATCTTTTTCCACTAGCATATAAATCTCAGTACCATCTTTTGTAGACACTCTATGCACTCCACATGTATGAAACAATTTCCATGAAACATCCTTGATTGGTGCTTTGAATCTCCACATAGCTTCTCCACCATCTGGATCAAATATCCTATTCAGTGGAACCCATAGTTCTTTATCTTTGTCTTCTAGAGGATCTATTATTTTGAACTTATTCTGCACTAGCCTCCATAACTGATTCAAATTTTCTCTATCAAAACCTTTGAGTAGATCTTCAAAAAGTTTATACCTTTCTGTGACTCCACCAATTCTCATAATCTCCCATCCTTTCATCCTTCCATCAGTAAACACTTTCCAGCCTGTGATAGGATGTTTTGCTTGCAAAGGCTTGATATTAGTAGATTCTGGGACAACAACTAACATACTCTTCAAATGTTCATCTGATAAGCCTTCCTTCTTTTGCTTCTTTGCTGCATCAGACTCTAACATTTCTGCTTCTCTTTTCTTCCCTGTTGTAAATTCCCTTCTTGGAGTGTGCAGTCTAGCATATTCATCATAATAAGCTCTTTCAATCTCAGCATCTGTTCTTCCTTTAAAATGATGTGGCTTATACATTGCTTGATTCTTCAGCCAGACTTTCATGAATTTGTTCTGTTCCTTCTTTGTAGGTATCTTCTCCATGTAACCTGCTTTTTGCCTATCTTGTATCCTCTGAACCAGATCTTTCCTTGCTACTTCTCTGTTCTTCTTAAGTATACACTACTAGAAAAAGGGCCTTTAATGACATGCTTTTTATGACACACACAATATAATGACACGCAAAATTGTAAGTCATAAAAAAACTGTCATAAATTGTAAAATTGAAAGCTAGACGACAGGCATTTTTGTGTCACATAAAATTCATGTCATCTCTCAAATTTTTTAAAAAACACGTACCACAAAAGCTTGAAAACTTTCAAATTTTTTAAAAAACACCGCCTCTCTTTAAAATATCAGATCTTATCTTTTCCCATTTTAATAAAAGATCAGATCTTATCTTAAGATCTATCTCCCTCACTACACAGCCTCACCCACTCTCCTCCTTCTCTCTTGATAACCCTCTCCACCGCCTCATTTCACGGCCACCACACCATCACGAGTTGACACCATCATCCATTTTTATTGAAGGTCCATGGTTGTGGTGTCATTTGGGGTTTAAATCATGGTCTTTGGCTCTCGTTTGGTTCGAGAACCACCACCGAGCCGCGCCACCATCTCTCATCCTTCCTCGCTCTAGTTATGCGTGGAGGACTATATCAGGTTTTGGTTTTGTTTATCAATTGATCTATACAGGTAATTACATTTAGTTGTTATCAATTTTTTGCTTGTTGTATATGTGGCTTTATTCAACCTCCTGTTATCTAAGTGTCAAAATTGATGCTAACAGCTGTAACTTATGTCTTCTAATTCCTCTTGACTCTCAGTCACCAAGATTAATTACCTTTTCACACACATTTTTTTTTTTATTTTTTTATTATTTTTTTTATCAAGGTTAAACTTTATGGATGTAGGTTTTTTCATACTACATTTTCCTGGAAGATATATTGGATAGTCATGCAATTTCAGTTCTATCACAGGTACATATCAACAAAAGCTCTGGCTCCAATCCTTTTTGAAGTGGTTCTGTAGATACTATATGATTTATTTGAAGTTTACATTTGTTACTAGCTTTAGCATCCTGCTTTTATTCCGTGTGTATGAGGATATCTTAAATGATCTAGTGTAACTCCTATACTTCTTGTCCTATGATTAATATTTGGTGCTGAAACATTTGAACGTGTAGCTTGCCTTCTATGCTGTTGTTGAGATATCCAGGATTAGCAATTTTCAATTTTGACATTGTTGATGACTTGTATAGTTTTACCGAAGAAAGTTCTTCCATTCTGCTCTTTTTACAGATTGTCCAGAACTGCCCTAAACATTTCTTCGAAACTGGAGAATTTGCATCTCAAGCAGCTGAACTTTGTTTGTCATTCATGTTCAAGTTTTTACAAAGGTAACTCTAAATAAATGATCTTTCGCTCTTCAGTTATCTTAAGCAATATTAAGCAATGTTCAAGTCTTTTGCCTAAGCTTATAGCCTTGTGGCATCAACAACAATAGCGAAGACGAAAGCGTCTATGTGGCTGCGGTGGATACCGACTTCAACTGATCACATCATCGCCGCTGAAAAACGTCTCTTATCTCTTGTCAAGTACCGCCTCTATTCCTTTAATCTCTCTTATTTAAAATGAGAAGAAATTTTTTAATGAGAAGGGTGAGAAGAACCATTTTAGCTACACCTACAAAAATAATAAAATGTAGTATAAAACATGGAACTAGTCGATAATTGCCCCCAAATCCTTACATATGTACTTAATACGAAATGACTCGATTTCATCATGTTTGTGTATGATAATGTTGATCATGTGTAGTGTAGGTTATCAACTTTGAAATATTGTTGAATTGATTTACTCTAGTATGAGAAAAGGTGGATTTAGTTGTACAAACCTGTTGCATTTTATTTCTAAGGACGCTTGTTTAGGTGGATGATAATGGTTTGTTGACTTTGTTCTCATGGGATGTTTGGCGTTGCTTTATGGAAGTGATTATATTTGATGATAGTTTTTTCAAGTGATAATGATACTGGTTATTTTATTAGTTTTAGATAATCAGTTTAGGCGTCTAGGATTAACTGCAACAAACCAAGTCTGCTCATCGTGATATTTAGTGGAAGTGATTTGTAGATATGAAAATATAGCTTGCTAGACATACAGTGCAAAATCTGTAAAGCAATGGTACAACAACATATAATACAGGGGTTGATTTTACCTGAATATCCTTAAGTAATCAAAATTTATTGATCGCTCGAACAACTAATTATCAGAAGGCCGAAACAGCATAATACACATTCTAATACAATTTATTTGATTCTGATTATTCAGTATTACATATTCAGTTTTAGGACGGAAATGCGGAATGTCAAACACCCTCTCATTAGATTTGATTGTTATGGATGAAATACAGGACTTCATATACCCAAGAAAAGGTTGATATTGGCACTGGTCCTCCAGGGTCGAAGGTCAGGTGGTTTCGTTCTGCCAGTAATGAATCGAGGTTTATCAACACTGTTACCTTTGACAGCAAAGAGGATTCGCCTACCCTTGTAATGGTACACGGATATGCTGCTGCTCAGGGCTTTTTCTTTCGGAATTTTGATGCTCTGACTAAACATTCTAGGGTGATTGCAATCGATCAACTTTCGGAATTTTGTTTGCCGTTTCATTGTTCTGTAGACTGGATATAAAGTATTGTTTTGATATATATGAAATGCGCTTTTTTGCTATTTGTGTATTTATTTGTATTATGAGATTATCTGTTATTTAATGTGGGGATATTATTAATTTTATAAAAATTATTTTTTTTAAAAAAAAATTTGACCCATGACACGCAAAAAAGGGGTAATAAAATAGTGTCATAAAAGTTTGTCGTAAAAGGGTGTCATAAAAGCGTGTCATAAATTCATGACGCGCGAAATGCGTGTCATAAAGCTTTATGACGGGTCGATCAATGACACCAAAAAGCGCGTCATCTGACCCCTTTTATGACACGCAATGCGCGTCATTAAAGGCCTTTTTTCTAGTAGTGATAAACTCCTTAAGCTTTTCTGACTTCTCTTCTGCATTCAATTGCTTGTCTTTGAGAATCATTGCAGCTTGAGCTCTGACTATCAAGTCTGAATCAATCAAGTACTGAAGTTGTTCATTGAATTCTTCTGGATCCACTTCTTCACTAGAAGCTACTTTCTCCAATCTCTTTTTATCCATGAATTCTGCTATGTTCTGAACTTCATCTTCAGCCACTTTTCTTGCTAACTCTGCATCTAGATCCATCTGTCTTTGTTTCTGTGCCTGTTCTTCTGCTTTTTCTTTCTCAATCATTTTTCTTGCAACTTCCTCATCAAAATCTATCTGAGCCTGATTTCTTGGCTTTACCTTCCTGCTCTTTTCTAGCTCCTGCTCAGCTTCTTCTAATGTCATTGGCTTTTTACCCTTAGCTGCCCTTTTTCTTTCATAATCCTCCTCAGCAGTACCTGAAAAAGAACTAACAGTTGGAACTGCTTCATGCTCTGTCTCAGCAGTTGGAACTGCTTCAACAGTTGGAACCGCTTCAACCGTTGGAACTGCTTCAGCCTCTTGAACACTAGTCAGAACTTGAACATTAGTCTGAACTGTCTCATGTATCTCAACAGTTTCTTCTACACCCATGTCAGCTCCATTACTAGTACCCATGTCAAATTGTTCTTCTTCTTCCTCAGCTTTCCTCCCCTGAGATCCTGATCCATCCCCTTTACCTTCATCTGATTTCCTCCCCTGTTTGGGAGAATCACCATCATCATCATCTGAATCATCTGAAGCATCTGAATCATCATCATCCAACACAACTCTTGCCCTTTTCTTCTTCAACTGTTCTTCCAGTTTCTTCACCCTTAAAGTCAATTTGGTGTAGACCTTAGCAAAATTTTTCTTGTGAGCTTTGAGTTCCTCCTTGTTGGTTTTTAGCTCCTCCTCCAAGGTCTCAACTTTGGCTGCTAACTTGGTACATAATTCCATCAATTCATTTTGTGAAGATCTACCCTCATCACTTCTAGCTGTGTGACCTGCTAGGAGAGGTGAATCATGGGGCAAGGATCTGGTAACCACTCTAGTAGAACTAGGTGTGGGCCTTTTCCTATAAGTAATGTGAATTGGGGGTTGTTCAGTTCTTTCTGGAGCTGAAGTAGATGTGTGATGGGAATCAGTTGGTTGTACTGAACCTTCACCCACTTCAATTTGAAACATCTCTGGAAACAATGGGACTTCTATTCCTGAGAAAAGCCTACTGGCCATAGCCATGTTTTGAAAAACTTTTGATGAAAGGCTAGGAGTAGCAAAAGTTTTAGTTGGTTTTACAATCAAGTTTTTCTTTTTATTCAAAAGAGTTTGAACAAATCTTGGGTACATTAAAAACTTGGTTTTGCTGTCAACATTTGATGCCATACCCTCAAAAATAAATTTTAAAAAATTGAAAACCTTGTTTGTAGACAGACAAATGAGAGCAATAGCAATATTGCTACTGAACTTCCCCAAGCAGTCTTTTTGGGACTCAAACAATGTAAAAGGGTATGTATCAAAAATCTCCATTGAGGTGAGAAACATCCTTTTTGAAAAGTTAGTTTATTAGAGGATGTATCATACCCCATTCTGGCAAGTTCTTACCATATGTCAGTGTTATGCATAGTGATGATACCATCTGAGTCTTTCAATTTAAGATGTCTCCTAATTGTAGACTCGGTAACAACAAAATTTATGCCATCTACTGTGGAGTTAATTTGTAAGTCTCCATCTTCACTAGTCGAGACAGTAGCATTCTGCCAGAACTGTGTGATGTGAGAGACATAGAGAGTAGGAGAGACAGTAAGAGCATACCTTATATGAGATCGGTTTAGGAAATCCACAACCTCATAAAATTTCGATCCATCTCCTTCCTCTGTTTTCTCAAGAAACGCAACCTGGTTGTGACGCTTAAGAAATTCCAATTCAGCCATTTTAGTGATGAAAAGTGAAAGATATTAGCAATTAGATGATCGTTTAGGGTTAAGTTGAAAATTTTTACTAGCCAATTGGATTTTTATAGATACTGTTAGGGTTTTGCGAGTTTTTCGTATGAGATAAGTTATCTTTGGAAAACGAATAAATAAATTTGTGGTAATTTTCAATCCCCAAAACCCGTTCAAATCCCGTAGTTTCTCCTAAAACATGTGTAATTAATTAGTTGTGATTAGAAAACAACAATAAAACAGGTATAAACACATGTATTGGTATAGATCATGCAAGGGCTAGAAATTTCACTAAAACGTGAAAAATGAAAATTGATAACATAACTATGTTATCTTCCTGCAAGATAAACCGTTAGTTCACATGATAGGTTAGTAGCAAACTTATCATCCCATAAAGCACATAATAGTTAATAAATCATTGTTAGTTATTGTACCAAACACTTTTTCCCAAAGATACTACATGTTTAGATAATCATTGAAGGTAGTGACATATTTTAACACTTGAACTATTAGGTGAGAGTTTGTGCAAAACCACATTTTTCAAGATACTTAACTAGTTTTACTTAGTTCTCATTCCTAAGTGAATTATGCAAGATTTTAATATAACATATGCAAAGAAAATTATCTAAGTCTATAAGCAATGCAAAAACAATTTTCCAACTTGGAGCACAAAATCTAGCAAATGTCCTATTGTGTATAAACATGAAATTGACAAAACAAGCAAATGAATATCATGGCAAGATTGACACTTATGTATCACAAATAAACAAGTGCAATCACAACTTTCAATAACCAAACAACATGTATGCAAACAACCAAAACAAGTAGTCATATAGCATAGCATAAAAAGAAATATACTTTTCGTCACTTTGTGTTTAAATATGAAGATGTATACCAAGCTTGATTAGTTTCCTTTATATGTATAAATATCACCAAATTCTTTAATTTCAAAAGAAATCATATCAATGTTCAAAGGATACCAACTTACATTCCCCGACTCAAAAGTTTGAGTTACTATATCAAAATGATACTTAATATTTTGGACAGGTTGTAGCATTTGATTTATTTTACTTACTTCAATTTAGATTTAGGCCATGATAGTATTTTTAAATGAAAATAGACTTAATTCCCTTTAAAATTATAGGTGGCGCGACTCCTACGGACTTACGGTTAATTAATTATGAATTTTTAAACTTTGCAAAAATTTTGGACTGTGCAGACCAAGGATCCCTTCTCCAAAAGGAAAGGAACCCTTTGAATGGATCCATCTGATCCGTGCTTCTCAGAGATAGAATGTCACGGAATGCTAAAAACATGTATTTTCACATAGCGAGAATGTGTAGGACTTACTAGATTTGGTAGTAAACATATAGTACACCTATTTTAACATCATTTCTACTTATGTGACTTATCTAATCATTTACGAATGTGATTTTTCAACTAAATTTATAGTTATTCCAAACGCTCCTTTCAAAACTGTATTTTTCGTAAATTTGCTTTAAGCACACAATTTGACACTTAATTCTTTTGAGAAATATTTTCTTTTATTTTCCAAGGAAATCTTCAAGCTTGTATACAAAGTAACATTTAACAACAAAATTTCTAAGTATAATTAGTGAAACATTTTTCATATTATATTATGCTTCAATGGTAATTTGATACATGGATCGTACTCCATTTTAAAAACCATTTGTTTTGAAACTAAGAGGCACGAGGCTCTGATACTGATGATGTTTCGAGCCTGTACGAAGCCCTCCCTTCGGAGGCCCAGGTTAATCTCCTAACACGTTTCATTGGCGTAAACCATTCATCTATGAAGTGGTTACCATGTGGGAATCCACCAATCGAAGCCCTAAGCCCTTCGGGGTATTCCTCTTGAAGGGACAAGAACGGAGAGTTACCTTGACATGGTCATACCCACGTCTCCTCTTCCCTTAGGCTTTGATGCGTGGTTTTGCGACCTTACAATAGGTTTTACCTCTCAAGGGATCTCAAGAGGCTTACAACCCTACCAGGTAGTGTACCTGACCGATGTAGTATAATGTAGTGGTAAGTACGGGGGATTGATCGTTCTTCACAGGGAATAGTGTTCGTTAGGTATGAAAAACTACTCTAATTAGGTCTAAGGGTGAAGGAAGATTCTTTTTGTATTTTTATAATTTTTTTATGAAAGCAAGTAAAATCTCGGGTTTGAAGGAGTGGGCGGAATTAGTTGCTAGTCAACTAACCCAAATAACTACAAATGCAAATAAAATAAAATAACTGAAAATGAAAAGTGTGGTGTGGTGGAATTTATATGGAGAGAAATGTGTTTACTTAGATTTCCTTACTCCCTAACTATCTTTTACCGGTTGATTAGTGTGTATTAATTGCGTGGATGACGGGTGTATTCCTTAATACCAATCGTGGGGTGGCGTACGTACTTCCCCAACTCTACAAGCTCCTACTTCACTCCTATGTCGAGCCGGCTAAGAAGCTCCTAACATGGGATCACTAGAATTCGCTCATGCATTAAATACAACCATAAAAACCTTAGTACGCATTGGTTCATGTTTCTTAAGACGTTCAAGCAAGTTACCATATAGGAAGTTAGCCAGTTTTCTTAAGCCTAACATCGATAAACAATCATCCAATACAATTAATAACACACTAATAACTAATAATCAATAGTTAGGTTTCATTAGATCTAAGCAAACACAAAGAAAACCTAGCCTAGCATGTTAAACAAAAGACAAGAACAAGATAGAATCAAACAACACATAGACATATTGAATGATTAATTGATAACTTATCTTCATTGTAACATGGAAGATCTCAAGGTAAAAAACCTTGAAAAAGCTGCTTAAAATCGTCTTAGGGTTTCCTCCCAAAAGGTTACACACAAAGTTCCACACTAATGACTAAAAATTGCAAAACTATATATAGGAAAACATATCTGACAGCGTCACGTTATGGAGTGTGACGCCGTCACCTCGCCGCGTTTAGGGTTCCCGGATGGCCTTCTTGACGCCGTCCCTCTTTAGTCCTCCAAAATCCGCTCTGGCTTATCAAGGCTTGACGCCGTCAGAAATGTGCTTGACGCCGTCTCTCTTTAGCTTAAACCGTGATGGCCTTGATCACCTTAAAGGGTGACGCCGTCAGAATTCCTTTGTAAAACTCCCTGGCTTATCATGTGTATTTTTCATATCCACCTTTTTTGCCAAGCCGTGACGCCGTCTGGAACAATACTTGACGCCGTCAAAGGTACTTTCCAGCATATTTTTGAGACTTTGTCGTTTTCTTCACTTTTATGCTCCAAAAACGTCCAAAATGCTTCCTTTTCCAGATTTCTTCTCCAAAGTACCTAAAATGACAAAAGGAACGATTTAGGGCAATATTTGATCAAATAAATACGATTTAGGGCTTAAATGACCCCATAAAAGCGGTACACTTTTCGCTTCATCAAATACCCTTACACTTGAGATTTGCTTGTCCTCAAGCAAATGCGCTTTTATTCTAATCAAAATACAAGTTAGGGGTCATTTAACGCTAATATAAAAGTAATTACAACAAATAGTCGTTCCACTTTAATCATAATAAGCACGGAGATTACAAACTAGCACCTCACAAGTAGTGCTTAGATACTCACATCTCTCAGGTGTCATCAAAATAAATCTCATAAATGAAAATGGATAATATCTCTCACTACCTGTCATAGCAAATAGATTACCATAGGCTTGGGAAAGGATCAAAAACCTCCTCTACTAGGCGTAAGCACCTAAGATAAACTATCAAAGAGGGCTTTTAAACGGGTTATAACGTTAGGTGTAGGGATATGATAAACACGGTTTTGTTGGATAAGGGATATTTTACTGGTGGCGAGTTAAAGATCTTGATTAATTACATGTATAATATGGCGTTGCTAAGCCAAGACTCGACTCGACTTAAGCTAAAAACAAAATAACAAAAACATAAAATAAACATAAAATGAAACGGGATGGTAGTCCGTATGTTTTTTCTATTTTTCTTTTTCTCATTTTTTTTTTTTTTTTTTTTTTTTTTTTTTTTTTTTTTTTTTTTTGCATACACTCTTGCCCTACCATCCAAAATAATACATCATAGGGGCGTTGCATCCCCTTACACTTGAACTTTTACATAACTTTACAAATAACTATTCTAATGACTCGAATTAAGATAATCGAAACACTTGGAGTACTTTTAAAATATTTAGCACATATGGGGGTAATAATGATGGTCTTCCCCATTACTCCATTACACTAGTACTTTACCCATGAGTCCCAATCGTCCCAAAATAATATGTACAAGGATATGACTCGACTTAGCAACCATGTAATCAATTAGATAATTAACTTGGGGTTTAAACAAATGTTGTCACAATAATGCACTAAAATTGAGTGCATACAAGGTAGGCTAAGGCGATTTGGGTGTATATTTAAGTGGGGTGTAAACAAATTCTTACTTTAAGTAAAATGCTTAAAGTTAGAAACGAAAAGATAGGCTCTGAGGGGTGTACTAGGGGTATCGTGTACTAAAAATGAGTAGAACGCAAAGGGTGTGGGAGAATTACTTGACCAATGTAGCCAATGTAATTATAACAAAAACACAGGTGTAAAACAATTGGTTAATCCTAATGCCTCTTATCATGTAGTAAATCTAACCACACGAATGTAGTCTCACTTGTGGCCTCGAAATGGTCCTAACGCAAGTTCTAGAATCTAAGTGCTACCGGTACACACATCATAGCATAACTGCTTTTCCTACCAATTCTAGGGGCGAACCTCACATATTTGGGGGTGGAAAATTTTTTTAGTGGTACGGTTTTGTGCTAGTCATATAACTCCTATCCTTGAGACGCTCATTATGACCAAAGTTTCACTCCTAAATGTTGTAAAAAATTTTAAATTTGGCACTAAAATTGCCTTAACAGGTATTTCTCTCAGTTTTATTACACATCTACCATTAAACAAACAAAAATCAAGCGTAATAGCATTCTCTAAAATATCGTACTTTTACCCTCCCCTTACACTTAAGATGAACATTGTCCCCAATGTTCAAATAACAAGATGTAAAAGTAAATAAGGTAAAAGAATGAAATCAAATACTCCCCTGATTCACTCTGGATAAAGAGGTAACATGGTTAGATCTTCTTCCAAGGTAATGTTGAAGCTTCAAGACTAATGCATCGTCAAAAGCTTGATTCCACAAACATCTCCTTGTCCAAAATAACCTGTTAAACCTGAGAAAATAAACACGAAAACCTGCATAACATCGGCGGGATAAATCTGTATAAGGATATAATGCTTGTGGAATGATTATTTTGCAGATTCCTGGAGTTTATAAGTTAGAGATTTAATAAAAACTTTTTATGAAAACAAAACTTTCAAAAATTTTCAGAAAATTAAAACCTGACACCGTCAGGTTGTAATGCCTGACGCCGTCAGAAATGATCTGACAGAATTCTCATGTTAAGTTTCCGAAAAATTTCTGGAAAAACCTATACCTTACTTCCTGGAAATCCTGCAAAATATCATTATGACTCGATACAAGCATTTGACTCTAACAATTACTAATATGTATGTCAATTTAATATTGTTATGATTCATGTTCATTTGTTCTAATAAACCGATTTGGATTTCCCTTACACTTAACTTTTGCAAAATACCTTTATATGTAATTAAGACGAAGTTAAAAACAAGATAAAGCATTTTCACAATTTAGTTTTGAACATGGATCAATAATAATAAAAATTAAACATACATACGGAAGCAAATAAAATCAAACAAACAAACAAATAAACACACAAAGCAAATAAAGCTTGGGTTGCCTCCCAAGAAGCGCTTTTCTTTATTAACGAGTCTTGTAGCTAGACTCAAAGTCCTTCTACCCTATGTAAGTGAGTTCGTCATCGAGGACGTCTATAGGGTTAAGCTTGGATTGAAGTTTCCTATTGGTCCGCTTAGTACAATATATCTTTTCAAACTTCTCTCCACCCGGGTCATACAATGTCATCTTAATATGCCATGACCCATCTCCATCTTTGGGTGGTTTGTCCCAATCCCACTTGTGATCATCATCCTCACAAGTCCATTTATTCATTCCTAGGTTAATTGGCAAAACTCCTAGGAAATCAATCATCTTCCTAAAAACTAGAGGGTCTTCAAATGGATCCAATTTGGTGTCCCTAGCCAAGAGTTGTTCTACCGTATGTGTTCGGTTCACAAAGTCCTCTTCTAGGTAAAATGGGCGTTGGGGTCCTATGAAGTCTCTATCGATCCAAGGTCCATATCTAGATGGTCTCCTATTTAACTCTAACCAATGGGGTGTCGTTTCATCATTAGTATCATAAGCATGTTTCTTCACATCATAGACTGACCAAGTATCACCTTCTCCTACCGCTATCTTAGATTCCTTACAATCAATCATAGCACTAGCGGTCGCTAAAAATCCTCTACCTATCAACAAGGGGCATGTAGGGTCGCTAACCATATCACGGACGTGGAAATCGGCTAAAATGGTTAGTTTTCCTATGTGTACCAACACGTCTTTGACTACTCCAACCGGGTAAGCAACACTTCCATCCGCTAAGCCTATTATCACCTCGGTTTCTTCAAGTTTTCCTAGTTTTAGAGAGGTATAGAGAGGTGATGAAGCGAAAAGTGTACCGCTTTTAGGGGGTCATTTAAGCCCTAAATCGTATTTATTTGATCAAATATTGCCCTAAATCGTTCCTTTTGTCATTTTAGGTACTTTGGAGAAGAAATCTGGAAAAGGAAGCATTTTGGACGTTTTTAGAGCATAAAAGTGAAGAAAACGGCAAAGTCTCAAAATTATGCTGGAAGGTACCTTTGACGGCGTCAGAATTTGGTCCAGACGGCGTCATGGCTTGGCAAAAGTGGTGGATATGAAAATTACTCATGATAAGCCAGAGAAATTTGCATTGGAATTCTGACGGTGTCACCCTTTGGAGTGATCAAGGTCGTCACGGTTTAACTTAAAGAGGGACGGCGTCAAGCTCAATTCTGACGGCGTCACCCCTTGATAGGCCAGAGCGGATTTTGGAGAGCTAAAGAGGGACGGCGTCAAGAAGGCCATCCGGGAACCCTAAAAGCGGCGAGGTGACGGCGTCACACTCCATAACGTGACGCCGTCAGATCTGAAAGTCTATATATAGTTTTGCAATTTTTTGTCATTAGTGTGGGAACTTGGTGTGGAACTTTGTGTGTAAAAACCCTAAGACGATTTTAGCAGCTTTTTCAAGGCTTTTTGCCTTGAGATCTTCCATGTTACATTGAAGATAAGTTATCAATTAATCATTCAATATGTCTATGTGTTGTTTGATTCTATCTTGTTCTTGTCTTTTGTTTAACATGCTAGGCTAGGTTTTCTTTGTGTTTGCTTAGATCTAATGAAACCTAGCTATTGATTATTGGTTATTAGTGTGTTATTAATTGTATTGGATGATTGTTCATCGATGTTAGGCTTAAGAAAACTGGCTAACTTCCTATATGGTAACTTGCTTGAACGTCTTAAGAAACATGAACCAATGCGTACTAAGGTTTTTATGGTTGTATTTAATGCATGAGCGAATTCTAGTGATCCCATGTTAGGAGCTTCTTAGCCGGCTCGACATAGGAGTGAAGTAGGAGCTTGTAGAGTTGGGGAAGTACGTACGCCACCCCACGATTGGTATTAAGGAATACACCCGTCATCCACGCAATTAATACACACTAATCAACCGGTAAAAGATAGTTAGGGAGTAAGGAAATCTAAGTAAACACATTTCTCTCCATATTAGTTCCACCACAACTTTTCATTTTCAGTTATTTTATTTTATTTGCATTTGTAGTTATTTGGGTTAGTTGACTAGCAACTAATTCTGCCCACTCCTTCAAACCCGAGATTTTACTTGCTTTCATAAAAATATAAAAATACAAAAATAATCTTCTCTCACCCTTAGACCTAATTAGAGTAGTTTTTCATACCTAACGAACACTATTCCCTGTGGAGAATGATCAATCCCCCGTACTTACCACTACACTATACTACATCGGTCAGGTACACTGCCTGGTGGGGTTGTAAGCCTCTTGAGATCCCTCGAGAGGTAAAACCTGTTGTAAGGTCGCAAAACCACGCATCAAGAGGTAACGGAAGTAGGTTAAGGCTTGATCCAAGATCGGCTAATGTGTCATAAGCTTCCGAATTACCGATCTTGCAAGGTAGAACAAATAAGCCCGGATCATCTAACTTCTTAGGTAGCTTGTTTTGAACAAAGGCGGTCCCTTTTTCGCCTAACTTGAGCTTCTTCTCATCCAACACATCAATAACCGGACTTTCAAGGTGGAGCTCCTTGAATTCTTCGTCAAGGTTTTGAGTGGGAGGTGTTTCAACTATGTTGTTGACCAATTTGGATATCATAACTTCTTGGTCATTTTGAACGACTTGGGTTTGTTTGAAACATGTGCTCATGGAATTGACCGAATAATATTGTGGACAAGAACTAGGAGACAAAACTGATGAAATGGCGTTAACGTTTAGTTTCGGGTTCTTGACTGTGTTGCTAGGGAGTGCTCCCATTTCTCGGTCATTGAGGGCTTTCAACAAAGTGTCAATCTTATTGGTCATCTCGCTTTGTTTTTGTTTGAAATCGGCTTCAAACTTGGCCAAACGAGCTTCTTGAGATGCCATAAATTGGGACATCAATCCTTCAAAGTTATTGGTACTACCATTGCTGGAAGGATTGTTGTTGAAAGTACGGTTCGAGTTGGAACCGCTTGATTGGAAACGATTAGGTGGGTTGGAAGAATTTGTTTGTTGTGCGTTTTGGTTTTGTTTCCACCTAAGGTTTGGGTGATTTTTCCATGAGGGGTTGTATGAATCACCGTAGGGGTTTGGCTCGGGTTTGAAAGTGTACCACTTGTCTCCCGCTCCGTCGGTACGCGAGGATGCGTAGTCCGCAAAAGCTTGTTCGGGGAGTTCCATGCAATCACGAGTGTCGTGGGGACCACTACATAATTCACATGAAGAAGTGATTTTGTTCACTTGGCTTGAAGGTTTAGGAGCCTCGTAGGATTTCATAAGAAACTTGACTTGGTCTTCAAGTTCTATGATCCTACGGTCGGAAGTGCTTGAATTGTTCGAAGGCAAAGATATTGCCTTGACCGTTTTATTCAAATCACGGGGATCATTCCAACTTTCGTTGTCATAAAGAGCAAGATCTTCCAAGAGAGCCCATGATTGTTCCGCACTTAGATCACGTAGCTTACCACTGGCCGATTGGTCAGTGGTTTGCCTCGTGGAGAGATTGATATGGTCATAGAAGATTTGGACTTGAAGCCAAAGTTCTATGCCATGGTGAGGGACTTTTTGGAGTAAGTCCTTGAATCGAGTCCATGCCTCGTAGAGGGTTTCGCCTTGACGTTGTTGGAACATCAAGATATCATTCCTTAGCTTGGTAGTTCTTCCTGGTGGGAAAAACTGAGCAAGGAAACGAGTGGTGAGATCATCCCAAGAGGTGATGGATCCTGCGGGTAGACGTTCTAGCCATTGACTAGCTTGGTCCCGCAGAGAGAATTGAAAGAGACGCAGTCGGGTCGTCTCTCGAGTGGCAACATCAAGGTCTATGGAATCAACGATTTTGAGAAAGTCCTTGAGGTGTTGATTAGGATCTTCGGAACGAAGTCCATGGAATGCGCATCCGCTTTGCACCAACCGGATGGTGTCGGATCGCAAGGGTGTGACATTGGCTCCTTGAGTGAGCTCAATGGTGTTTCGATAACCTTGGTGGCTAGGACGGGAATACTCTCCTAAGGTACGGGCTCTAAGAGGTTGTGGTGGTTGTTGTGGTGGGTTGTTGGGATCGAGGATATTACCACCTTCCATGATGTCGGATGGTAATGGTTACGAACAAAGAAACGAAGAAAAAAGATAGACTAAAGAAAACCTAGAAAAATAAAATAAAAATCTCACTAGAAAGGAATCTAGTGAGTAGACCTAATAAAATAAAAATTCAACCTAAACAATAACTATTCTCCGGCAACGGCGCCAAAAACTTGATGCGTGGTTTTGCGACCTTACAACAGGTTTTACCTCTCAAGGGATCTCAAGAGGCTTACAACCCCACCAGGCAGTGTACCTGACCGATGTAGTATAGTGTAGTGGTAAGTACGGGGGATTGATCGTTCTCCACAGGGAATAGTGTTCGTTAGGTATGAAAAACTACTCTAATTAGGTCTAAGGGTGAAGGAAGATTCTTTTTGTATTTTTATATTTTTTTTATGAAAGCAAGTAAAATCTCGGGTTTGAAGGAGTGGGCGGAATTAGTTGCTAGTCAACTAACCCAAATAACTACAAATGCAAATAAAATAAAATAACTGAAAATGAAAAGTGTGGTGTGGTGGAATTTATATGGAGAGAAATGTGTTTACTTAGATTTCCTTACTCCCTAACTATCTTTTACCGGTTGATTAGTGTGTATTAATTGCGTGGATGACGGGTGTGTTCCTTAATACCAATCGTGGGGTGGCGTACGTACTTCCCCAACTCTACAAGCTCCTACTTCACTCCTATGTCGAGCCGGCTAAGAAGCTCCTATCATGGGATCACTAGAATTCGCTCATGCATTAAATACAACCATAAAAACCTTAGTACGCATTGGTTCATGTTTCTTAAGACGTTCAAGCAAGTTACCGTATAGGAAGTTAGCCAGTTTTCTTAAGCCTAACATCGATAAACAATCATCCAATACAATTAATAACACACTAATAACTAATAATCAATAGTTAGGTTTCATTAGATCTAAGCAAACACAAAGAAAACCTAGCCTAGCATGTTAAACAAAAGACAAGAACAAGATAGAATCAAACAACACATAGACATATTGAATGATTAATTGATAACTTATCTTCAATGTAACATGGAAGATCTCAAGGCAAAAAACCTTGAAAAAGCTGCTAAAATCGTCTTAGAGTTTCCTCCCAAAAGGTTACACACAAAGTTCCACACTAATGACTAAAAATTGCAAAACTATATATAGGAAAACATATCTGACGGCGTCACGGTATGGAGTGTGACGCCATCACCTCGCCGCGTTTAGGGTTCCCGGATGGCCTTCTTGACGCCGTCCCTCTTTAGTCCTCCAAAATCCGCTCTGGCTTATCACAGGTTGACGCCGTCAGAAATGGGCTTGACGCCGTCCCTCTTTAAGTTAAACCGTGATGGCCTTGATCACCTTAAAGGGTGACGCCGTCAGAATTCCTTTGCAAAACTCCCTGGCTTATCATGTGTATTTTTCATATCCACCTTTTTTGCCAAGCCGTGACGCCGTCTGGAACAATACTTGACGCCGTCAAAGGTACTTTCCAGCATATTTTTGAGACTTTGTCGTTTTCTTCACTTTTATGCTCCAAAAACGTCCAAAATGCTTCCTTTTCCAGATTTCTTCTCCAAAGTACCTAAAATTACAAAAGGAACGATTTAGGGCAATATTTGATCAAATAAATACGATTTAGGGCTTAAATGACCCCCAAAAAGCGGTACACTTTTCGCTTCATCAGGCTTTCCCGCCAGGGGTGATATCTTGGGCCACAAAGCCTTAGCGGTTACCAAAATTCATGGGACGACCCCATGATCTCTGAATCAAGTGCAACCGCCCTCTAAGGCCTATTTCTCCCCTATAAATAGCTTAGACGGGCAAGAATCATGGTAACTTCAACTAGACTCTCTCACTTTACTATCAACTTACCATATCACATATTACTCGCACGCCGGAGGTGGTTCGCAGGGTCCAACCCCTGCGCAATCACTTAACGTAGTGTTTTAGTATTTCTTATTTCAGGTTAAGAACAAGCTTGGCGCAACCTCAACACCCCATAAACCCTTTGATCATCATCGAAGGCCTGGTCGTGCAATTTATTGTACAATCAGTGGCGCCATCCGTGACACCGCTACAATTGGTCTCGTTACTTCCAAGCTTATAACCAACCAACTACATTCACTATATATCCGGCATGGATCAAGGGAGAGAAGATACTTCCCCACTGGGTTTCTCGACCTTGGCGCCAATACCAATCAACGACTCTAGCAACCTTCCCCCAATAACCGCTTCCACGTTCACAACACGTTCTCACCCAGAAGTCACACCCAACAATCATGCTTTGACATCAGCCAATCCGGAGCCTGTCATTAGCCTAGCCTTTGTCGAAGCCAACCACGAAGCGTTGGAATCCCTCCTAAGGGCTCGTAAGAGGCATGTTAGGAATGCTGAGATGCGAAGGGAGTTGGAATACTCAAGTGATGAGTATGATGAAGAAATGGAAATGGAGCCTAGGCCTCCGGCACAAGGAACAACTCTCTCGGCCTTAAGGATTGGGTCACCAGTCGAACGAAGGCTAAGCAGAAGGTCCGTTGGGTTTGAAGGGGTCCCGGAGAGGGCTCTAACTAGAAGAGAAGGAGTGGTTACCGAAGGCTCCAATGGGAGGAGCCAACGAAGGGAAGAGACAGGGGTAAATCTACCTCTATTGCTAGCAGCTCATCTTGGAAGGACTGAAGGAGGGGTTCCGTTGCTGATGCGTGGTTTTGCGACCTTACAACAGGTTTTACCTCTCAAGGGATCTTGAGAAGTTTACAATCCCCACCAGGCAGTGTACCTGACCGATGTAGTATAGTGAAGTGGCAAGTACCGGGGGATTGATCGTTCAACTCAAAGAATAATGTTCGTTAGGATTGAAATTTATCTACTAGGTCTAGAGGTGAGGGATGATTCTTTTTGTATTTTTATATTTTATGGAAAGCAAGTAAAAATCTCTGGTTTTGGAAGAAGGGGCGGAATTAGTTGCTAATCAACTAACCCAAAAGCTACTAATTAAACTAATGTGCAGGAAAGTAAACTAGGGTTCTACAAGGGAAGTGAAGCATGTCTACCTATGATATATTACTCCTTGCTAGCTATCCAATTCTACCTATTGAATTGTCACACCTTGTTTTAATTGACGGGTTGTATTCCTTAATACCATTCGTGGGGTGGCGTACGTACTTCCCCAACTCTATAAGCTCCTACTTCACTCCTATGTCGAGCCGGCTAAGAAGCTCCTAACATGGGATCACTAGAATTCGCTCATGCATTAAATACAACCAAATAAACCTAGTACGCATTGGTTCATGTTTCTTAAGACGTTCAAGCAAGTTACCGTATAGGAGGTTAGCCAGTTTTCTTAAGCCTAACATCGATATCACCCAATCAAACAAGAGACAATAGGAAACAAGAATTATAAGCTAAACCAATTAGATCTATTGAAGTGTCACACCTTTATTGATGACGATAGACACATACATCAACAAGGAATCAATAAGATCTAATTAATTATATACAAGTTTCACACAATCATAAGTAGACACAAGGTGAATTAGCAAAGCATGATCAATGAAGGGCAAACAACCATAATAATGAAAGACATAATTAAGTTAGAATCAACAAACCAATATTTGATGTTTATGAAGTGATTGAAACCCTCTAAGTTGCTGGAAAAACACCTACCTAAACCCTAGAATCGGACTTAGGGTTTAGGGCTTACAAAAAGTGAAGTTATGATGTTATATTTATAGGCATTTTTCTGTCGGCCTGATCTGACGGCGTCAGACTTACACGTGATGGCGTCAGCTCCCCTTTTTCACCAAATTGTAGATCTTTTCGTCCCGATTCCGTGGCCTCTTGAATCACCTAAATCCGAGTTCGTATGAAGATTTTATGGCCAAAACAGTGACAGCTACTCCGCGCGCGAGTTGTGATTGTCTTGATTAACTTGTGGCGGTTTCACTAAGGTTCCTTCTCGTGAAAGAATACTTTGACGCCGTCACTCTTTATCATCTGACGTCGTCAGGTCTATGATCCTCACGCCGTCACCTTCAAAAATCCTCTGGCCCGTCTCTCTTTAACTTAACACTTGACGGCCTCCTTGACGCCGTCTCCCTTTAAACTCCAAAAATACGTTCTGGCCTATCAAGGCTTGACGCTGTCAGGCTTCCTTTGTAAAACTTTCTGGCGCGTCACGTGTAAAATTCCACCACTCTCATCTTCAAGTGACGGCGTCAGCATCCAAAACCTGACGCCGTCAGGTGTAAAATCCTGACTTTCCTTGGTCTTTTTGTTTTCTTCATTCTTGAGCATAAAAACGTCCAAAAAGCTCCAAAATGCTTCATATTCCAAAAATCACGTCCCAAGTACCTAAAATGACAAAAGGAACGATTTAGGGCAATATTTGATCAAATAAATACGATTTAGGGCTTAAATGACCCCCTAAAAGCGGTACACTTTTTGCTTCATCAAATATCCCTACACTTGGGATTTGCTTGTCCTCAAGCAAATGAGCTTTTCCACCAATTGAAATACAAGTTAGGGGTCATTTAACATTAATATAAAAGTAATTACAACAAATGATCATTCCACCTTGGTCAAAATAAGCACGTAAATTATACACTAGCACCTCACAATAAGTGTTTGGATACTCTCATCCCTCGGGTGTTGTAAATTTATATATCATAAATGGAAATGGAAGAATATCGCTCACTACCTGTCATAGAAAATAGATTACCATAGGCTTGGGAAAGGATCACGCCTCTACCACTTTTGGCGTAAGCACCTAGGATAAACTATCAAAGAGGTCTTTACAAAGGGTTATAACGTTAGGTGTAGGGATAAGGAAAACACGGTTTGTTGGATAAGGATATTTTTACTGGTGGCAAGTCAATCATCTTGGTCAATTACATGTAGAATGAGGCGTTGCTAAGCCAAGACTCGACTCAACTTAAACTAATCACGAACTAATAAACATAAAACAAAACAAAACATAAATAAAAGATAGAGGCGGATGGTAGTCCGTATGCTTTTACTTTTCTTTTTCTCTTTTTTTTTTTTGTTTTTTTTTTGTTTTTTTTTTTTGTTTTTTTTTTTTTTTGTTTTTTTTTTTGTGTGTGCATACACTCTTGCCCTACCATCCAAAACGATACATCACTAGGGATTCTTTGTACCATCCCTACACTTGAACTTTTACATACTTTACATAAAATTATTCTAATGACTCGAATCAAGATAATCGAAACATTTGGAGTACTTTAAAATATTAACGTACGTATGGGGGTAATAAATGATGTTCATCCCCATTACTCCATTACACTAGTACTTTACCCATGAGTCCCAATCGTCCCAAAACAATATGTACAAGGATATGACTCGACTTAGCAACCATGTAATCAATTAGATAATTAACTAAGGGTTTAAACGAATGTTGTCACAATAATGCACTAAAGATGAGTGCACACAAGGTAGGCTAAGGCGATTTGGGTGTATATTTAAGTGGGGTGTAAACAAATTCTTCCTTTAAGTAAAATGCTTAAAGGTCGAAACGAAAAGATAGGCTCTGAGGGGTGTACTAGGGGTATCGTGTACCAAAAATGGGTACAACGCAAAGGGTGTGGGAGAATTACTTGACCAATGTAGCCAAAGTAATTATAAAAAAAATACAGGTGTAAAACAATGGGTTAATCCTAATGCCTCTTATCATGTAGTCAATCCTAACTACACGAATGTAGTCTCACTAGCGGTCTCGGTATGCATCACAAACGCAAGTTCTAGAATCTATAAACTACCGGTATACTCATAAGCACCAACAATGAATGCTTTTTCCTAAAGATCTAAAGGCGAACCTCACATATTTGGGGTGGAAATTTTTGAGTGGTATGGTTTTTGTGCTAGTCATACAATTCCCTATCCATGAGACGCTTATTAAAATCAAAGTTTCACTCCTATATGTTGTAAAAAAATTTAAATTTGGTGCTAAAATTGCCCTAACCAATATTTCTCTTGGCTTTATTACACATTCACTATTAAACAAAACAAAAATCAAGCGAAGTTGTAGTTTCTGAGGCATCCTAATTTACCCTCCCTACACTTAATCCGAACATTGTCCCCAATGTTCTAAATAAAAGATGTAAAAGTAAAAATAAATGAGAATGGAAGAAACTAATACTCCCCTGATTCGCTCGGTATGGATGATGTGATAATATGGTTAAATCTCCCTCCAAGAGAATGAACATGATAAGCTTCACTCCAGAAATATAATCATCCTCTTGATGTGTTGCACGTACATCTTCTTATCCAATAATACCTGTAACCAACAAACACAAAAACCAAAGCATCAAACCGAACAAAGAAAAACCACAACTAGATGTATTTCCAGACTTAGAAATAAAAACAAAACAAAACAATAAAAGGATAGTACTTGCGGGATGAATTACAAATAGGAACTCATAAATCATGTCCACAAGTATTGACACACAAACAAGATAGAATATATGCTAATCATGAATTGTGAATTTTCCATGTTTGAATTTTGTTCTTTTTAACAAAATATAAACTTCCCTACACTTATCTTTTTGTAAAATACCTTTATATGCAATTAAGACGAAGTTAAGAACAAAATAAAGCATTTTCACAAATTATTCGAAACATGAAAATTTAACAATTATGATTAAGCATATATGACACAAACAAACAAATAAAATAAAAACATCAAACAATTAAAAACATGGGTTGCCTCCCAAGAAGCGCTTGTTTTTGTTCGAGTCACGAGCCTGACTCTACCCTTATTTAACGGAAATAGGGGAGGTTTTCCCTACACTTAGGATTAAGTGTGGGTGAAAGTAGCGATACACACCCTTAGGGTGGAAATATGCCACGTGAGGTGAAGGGGGTGAGTGAATGGCTTCCTTCATCCTAAAACTACCCGGATAATATTGGTTGATGGGTGGGTCGGTTCCTCTTTTGTCTCCTAGAAATATATCTAAGGATGGAAGATTAGGTAACGGTTGAGGTTTAGGCTCCGGTTCATCAAAACTAGGAACTTCCATAGAACTAAAAGAAAGGTTATGACTACAAGTATTCAAACCTATTTCTTCTAGTTTTGTTTCTTCCAAAGGTTCTACTTCAATTGGGGTTCCTATAGTCCCTTCTACTTCTTCCGGGTAAGTCACGGGCGGTGTGTATGCCTCGAATGATGGTAGGACTTGTGGGGTACTTTGTAGGTTTGTGTTATTTACCTCATCCTTCCTTGTCTCTATATCAATTATATCCACATCATGTGTTTTAGTAGAATCTAACCCAAACATGTTCCTAAGTATCTCAAATCCTTCTCTAGCCATTTCAAGTTCTAAGTCCGATTCATAAGAATCTTCCCCGATAACATGATTACTATGTTCAATTTGCCTAAAGGATTCATCATGTGTTCCTTGAGATTCAAAGTCATTGATCATAAAACCTAGGTCTTTTTGCTCAATATGCTCATGTTCGGCTAAGTCCTCCTCAATTGTTTCCTCAAGTTGTGATGTATACGAACCCATTAATTCATTAAACTTATGGTTCACGGTTAGGAGGCTTTCCTCAAAATTTTTCCAAAGGGTCTTATTAAAAGGAGTTGATCCTAACAATGATTGTTTAATAGAAGCCACACATGCACATAATTCATCAAACCTATCAAACTTTATACCCATCTCCTCTTGTATATATCTAAGATCACTTAAAAATTCATTGGAACAACAGGAAGCAAATCTATCCGTGTAAAGTAATTGTTCCTCTATTGTTAATGATCTAAATGGAATTTCAACCGCCATGGTGACAAATGAAAATGGTTTTACAAACAAAGGGCACAAAGAAAAAGATAGACTAAAGAAATCTAATAAAAAGAAAATAAAAATCTCACTAGAAAGGAATCTAGTGAGTAGACCTAATAAAATAAAAATTCAACCTAAACAATAACTATTCCCCGGCAGCGGCGCCAAAAACTTGATGCGTGGTTTTGCGACCTTACAACAGTTTTTACCTCTCAAGGGATCTTGAGAAGTTTGCAATCCCCACCAGGCAGTGTACCTGACCGATGTAGTATAGTGAAGTGGCAAGTACCGGGGGATTGATCGTTCAACTCAAAGAATAGTGTTAGTTAGGATTGAAATTTATCTACTAGGTCTAGAGGTGAGGGATGATTCTTTTTGTATTTTTATATTTTATGGAAAGCAAGTAAAAATCTTGGGTTTTGGAAGGAGAGGCGGAATTAGTTGCTAATCAACTAACCCAAAAGCTACTAATTAAACTAATGTGCAGGAAAGTAAACTAGGGTTCTACAAGGGAAGTGAAGCATGTCTACCTATGATATGTTACTCCTTGCTAGCTATCCAATTATACCTATTGAATTGTCACACCTTGTTTTAATTGACGGGTTGTATTCCTTAATACCATTCGTGGGGTGGCGTACGTACTTCCCCAACTCTATAAGCTCCTACTTCACTCCTATGTCGAGCCGGCTAAGAAACTCCTAACATGGGATCACTAGAATTCACTCATGCATTAAATACAACCACATAAACCTAGTACGCATTGGTTCATGTTTCTTAAGACGTTCAAGCAAGTTACCGTATAGGAGGTTAGCCAGTTTTCTTAAGCCTAACATCGATATCACCCAATCAAACAAGAGACAATAGGAAATAAGAATTATAAGCTAAACCAATAAGATCTATTGAAGTGTCACACCATTATTGATGACGATAGACACATACATCAACAAGGAATCAATAAGATCTAATTAATTATATACAAGTTTCACACAATCATAAGTAGACACAAGGTGAATTAGCAAAGCATGATCAATGAAGGGCAAACAACCATAATAATGAAAGACATAATTAAGTTAGAATCAACAAACCAATATTTGATGTTTATGAAGTGACTGAAACCCTCTAAGTTGCTGGAAAAACACCTACCTAAACCCTAGAATCGGACTTAGGGTTTAGGGCTTACAAAAAGTGAAGTTATGATGTTATATTGATAGGCATTTTTCTGTCGGCCCGATCTGACGGCGTCAGACTTACACGTGATGGCGTCAGCTCCCCTTTTTCACCAAATTGTAGATCTTTTCGTCCCGATTCCGTGGCCTCTTGAATCACCTAAATCCGAGTTCGTATGAAGATTTTATGGCCAAAACAGTGACAGCTACTCCGCGCGCGAGTTGTGATTGTCTTGATTAACTTGTGGCGGTTTCACTAAGGTTCCTTCTCGTGAAAGAATACTTTGACGCCGTCACTCTTTATCATCTGACGTCGTTAGGTCTATGATCCTGACGCCGTCACCTTCAAAAATCCTCTGGCCCGTCTCTCTTTAACTTAACACTTGACGGCCTCCTTGACGTCGTCTCCCTTTAAACTCCAAAAATACGTTCTGGCCTATCAAGGCTTGACGCTGTCAGGCTTCCTTTGTAAAACTTTCTGGCGCGTCACGTGTAAAATTCCACCACTTTCATCTTCAAGTGACGGCGTCAGCATCCAAAGCCTGACGCCGTCAGGTGTAAAATCCTGACTTTCCTTGGTCTTTTTGTTTTCTTCATTCTTGAGCATAAAAATGTCCAAAAAGCTCATTCTTGTCCACTGACCTTCCGAAAATTAATATGGGAGGAAATCCTCCCAATGGTATGTACCATTCATTTCAAACTCATTCTTACCATCAAAGTTTATTTCCTCCAGTAAACGGATAGCCAAATAACCCTAGCCTCCCTCAACCTTATGGGAGCATGCCCTTCGGGCACCCTACGACATACCCTCCGTATACCATGAGAAACGATTACCAGTTTGGTATGAATACACCTTATCAGCCGTACTCTAGCTAAGCTCCTATGGGAATACCCTCAAACCATATTCCATATAATACTGTCCCTATGTATGCACCACCCTACAACTGTCTATACTCGGACCCTATGGGTTCGGCTACACCCTTCGTTAGGTGGATAGAAGATTACCCATTACCTGATGGGTTGATAATGCCTTCACATATTGGGAATTGCGATGGGAAGGGGGATCCGAACAATTTCCTGCATTTGTTCAAAGGGGCTATTAAGATGCAAAAGTGGTTTATACCGGTGGCCTGTCACATGTTTACATACACCCTACGGGATTCTGCCCGTATCTGGTGGAATGGGCAAATGCCTGGCAGCATTGTCAATCTTGATAATCTCAAGGCTAAGTTCCGATCACACTTTAGTCAGCAAAAGAAGTTCACAAGGACCTATCTGACGGTGCACAACATTAAACAAAAAGAGAACGAAAGCACAAGGGCTTTCGTCACTAGGTACACCGATGAAACTTTGCAAATTTTGGGTCTACACGAAGATCAGCGCATCTCAGGTTTCGCACATGGCCTTTGAAATCGGAGCTTGGTGGAATTCTTGTCCACTGACCTTCCGACAACTTACACGGGGTTAATGGAAAAGACGTATACTTGGATCGAGGAAAAGGAAGTATCTACCAATGGCGCTCCGATTGATAGAGAAAAGTTTTCAAAGCATTCTGCGTGGGAAGGATCAAAGAACAAAAACAATAATAGAGACAGGTTTTCTCCGTACAAAGTGGTAGACCCCTGATTGTACAATAAATTGCACTACCAGGCCTTCGATGGTGATCAAAGGAACAATGGGGTGTTGAGATTGCGCCAAGCTTGTTCGTAACCTGAGATAAGAAATACAAAGACACTACGTTAAGTGATTGCGCAGGGGTTGGACCCTGCGAACCACCTCCGGCGTGCGAGTAAGTATGTATAATGGTAATGTAGGTTGTAAATTGAGAGAATGAAGTTAACTTACGTTGTTCATGCCCGACTAAGCTATTTATAGGGGAGAAATAGGGCTTAGTGGGCGGTTGCACTTGTTTCGGAGATCATGGGGGCGTCCCATGATTTGTGGTAACCGCTAGGGCTTTGTAGCCCACGATCTCAGTTTTGGCGGGAAAGCCAAGGGGAAGAGGAGACGTGGGTATGACCATGTCAAGATAGCTCTCCGTTGTAGTTCCTTCGAGAGGAATACCCCGAAGGGCTTAAGGCTTCGATTGGCGGATTCCCACATGGTAACCAGTTCGCAGGCGAATGGTTTTACGCCAATGAAACATGTTAGGAGATTAACCTGGGCCTCCGAAGGGAGGGCTTTCTACAGGTTCGAAGGGGAGTCCTTCGACCCGTTCGGAGGGTACATCATCAAGCCCCCCAGTCGAAAGTGATATATACGCACGAGTATAAATTGCATTCGACTCAAAAATCATTATACATTCGCTATATCTACCAAGTTACACTTCCGTACGGAAACAAAATAAATGCATAACTAACCCGCGCATTTAATGCGGATTAATCATGATCCTTCCACTTGGCCTTCAACGGCTACTATATTGGTAAAAGTAAACGTCCTTTCAAATTACACTTCCGTGCGGAAACAAAATAAATGCATAACTAACCCGCGCATTTAATGCGGATTAATCATGATCCTTCCACTTGGCCTTCAACGGCTATTATCTTGGTAAAAGTAAACGTCCTTTCAAAATTTAAACTCAATTTTAAATCCGCATAGATAGCAAGCAAAAATATACACGTGTTCAGTCATGATCAAAGATGTGATGGGTATTTATTCCCCTAGACGGTAAACCCTAGAACATTTTTACCTCCGCCCAAAATATACACACACTACTCTGTGTTCCTGTGCTTCCGTCGGAATCAAAAAGGTAAAATTTTGATCACCTTCCTTTGTGCTTATATTCTTTTAATATGAGTATGGCTGCTAAAAGAATTATTAGGGAACAAACTTGCACCTTGTCGAAACAAGCATTGTCTGATTTTCTGAACGATTACCCCATACCCTCGGAGTACAAAATCATGCTCCCTAGTAAGAAACAAAATATTTTCGATGCTCCCAAAGGGTTTGTGGGATTGTATGTGCATGCGTTTACGCAGTCAAACCTTAGGATTCCTATCCACCCTCTAATTTTGGAGTTTTTGCAATACTACAAGGTGCACATTTCTAGGTTTAATCCATTTGGTTTAGCCAAGTTGACCACCTATATCGTAATGTGCAAAGCATATGGTTTTGAGCCTTCACTGACTGTGCTTAGAGGCTTTGTCAATCTCTACCCTGGTAGGGATTGGATAACCATTGCAAAGAGGGGTGAGTATGATGTGCCGCAACTATTGACGAAACCCTTCTCTAACATTCGAAATTGGAAAGGTCAATTTTTTTATATTGAGAGCATAATCATACCTTCTGAGTACCCTGCGCTGTTGGATGAAGCGTATATGTTTGATGAGAAACTATACAATGACCCTTTACCTTATGAGGTGAGAAGTGATCTTATGTACCAACGTCTTGCACGCCATCCGGTGGACGTACAAACATTTCCTGAGCCCATCTTATTTATGGCTGGCATTGTGGACCATTGGGAAGGGTCTCCGTCCAAGCCTGAAATTATTTGTGAAGGAGAAAGTATGTACATTTTCTTATTTCATAAATAAATAACTTACCTGCTGATATTCATCTCTTCTCTTTTGTTTGTGTAGAAATGGCTTTCAGAAACTTTGTGGTAGCCGGAGGGGCTAAAGAAGTGAGCTTTATTCCAAAAGAACTTCAAGATGCTAGCTACGGAGTGGGATCCCCTTCTAGATCTATGAACAATAATGATGTGGACGCATCCTCGGTGAAACCTCTTGCTGTTATCCCCCTTACCAAGCCTGCACATACCGAAGAGGCCCCTTTGTTTGTTGAAAACATTGCGGACTCTGATGACCCTCTCTCTGATGCTGATGAGCTGAAGGTCATAGGGTATTCCGGCATTGCCGATAGGGTGCGAACTAGAAAAGGGACCAGTGCCAAAGCTGTAAAGACTGCTCCAAAGAGGAAACCTAATGCTCCTACTCCCACATCGAGGAATGTCAAACAAAAAGTAAATAAAGCTCGTAGGAAAGCTATTATGTATGCACCAGAAGGGATGGATGAAGAGGATGATATCCCGGGTAAGCAAAAATTTCTTCAAGTCCTCCTCTTTTTCCAATGTGCTGCGTATTTGACTCATATTGTTTTTTCGTAGGGTTGCCAGATACAAAGGAACTACCCAACGCCCTCTTCTGCCGCTTTCTTGTTGAGAATGTCACTCCTGCTTCTTGGAGAAAGAAAATGAGTGAGATGTCCCTTGAGAAGCTTTGCGTTCTTAATGACAAAACCTATATCAGGCAAGCTATGATGGACAGTCATCTTAGCTTCCGTACAAGGGAGATAATTAACAAGGTCAAGGAGGCTAAGGAGGAGGTTGTTGTCGTTGTAGCCAGGGAGAAAGAAAGGGAGAAGAACTATGCTGAGTTGGAGTCCAGGTGTGATGAAGCAATGGCGGATTTTGAGAAGCATCCCAGATATGAGGCCCTTCGAACAAAGATGGAGGATCTTGAAGAGCAGTTGAAGAAGTCGCAAGCTGAGTGTGGTAGGCTAAAGGTGGAGGAGGCTAAGGTTGTTGGTTATAAGACCCAGGTGAGTGCCCTGGAGTCTAAATGTACTGGTTTGGAGACTGAGAGGGCCAGGTTGGTGGAGCAGGATGTCAAGCGCTGTCAAGAGGTGGATAAATTGAAGCTTGAATGCCAAAGTTTGAGAAAAGATAGGGCTGAAGTTGTATCGAAGGTTGTCCCTTACATTGCTATGGAGTTGTATCATAGTGATGAGGTGGGAGAGGTTGTGGGGAAACTGGTGAATGCGGCCATATTCCATGGCAAATCCACAACTTTGGAGGAGATTGCTGAAACCAAAAAACCAGTTGTGCTGTCGGAAGTAGCATACTATTGTCCGAATTCGGTGCGGGAATATGATGAAGCTGGTAATGCATTTACAACAGCAGAGTACCCATTCCTTTCTGAAGCAACCAAAGATCCTTCAGCCTCCATCGAAGATCTCCTCTCTAAGAAGCCAAAGAAGATACAGCCTCCGTCTCCAACTAGAAGAACCTTGTCTGTGAAGCCTACCTCTCTGTCTCATCAAGAAGATCCCAACTCTTCCAAAAACACTTGAAGGTTGCCGCGTTGGCAATAATTTGGTCCATAAGGGTGGCATGTACCCTTTTGAAACAATTTGTCATGGTTGAAGGCTTGTGCCTTTGTGTCTAACAATTTGTGGTGCTTTTGCCAGTCGTGTGCCTGTTTGAACAATTTAGCTTTTGTGTTTTTGGGCTTCGTCCCAGAACTTAGACACTTATCCTTTTTTATAATGGCTACTACTATGCGTAGTCTTAGTAATGCTAATATAGGGGGCTATGTCCCACTTTTAATATCATGTTTATCTTCTCTTACGCTCATTTTAAGAACGTAAATATACAAGCTAAGGTTATAACCTTATTGTGTGTATTTTGGACCAAGATTTTAAGCAATCGTATAATTTGACTGCGACAGAGAGTCGCGACCCACTCCGTCTTTATCCTTAAGTTGCAGAGGGCATTTAATACCCTAAGACTTTATAGGAAAGTTAATGTGAATTGTAATGGATGTTATTGGTGTACAAGACATGTGTCTTGCTTCATCCTTCGACAGTGAAACGTGTAAAGTACTTGGCTGAACAAATCTATGTTGTATAAAACGAAACAAGAGATTTTGAGGGAAATACGTTATATCATTAAGTGGGTAGGGAGGATTACATCATTTGAAGAAATGAACACTACGACACCTACCATTAATGCTTCTTTCACATGCGAGAAGAGTGCATTACATGAAATTGAAAAAACAACTAAGTGCTTTTTTTTTTTAGAAGTAAGTTCTTATACATAAAACTTACGAAAGCTATTGTCATGCCCATCCTTGTGCATGACATTTTCTTTCCTGTCCTTCGAGCTCATATGCTTTGTTGTCGTAGCATTTCTTTTTGACATTGGGCCCTTCGACTTGGCTTTGCTTGCGATCGTTCGAAGGACATGCTCTTATATGCCCTCAGGACTTTGGGTAACTTATCCACCCACTCGTGCTGATGTTGCCCTAACTTTGTCTCGATTTCGGTGACAATGTCTTTGTCTACACAAGTGAACATTTGCTTCACGTTCAGGCCTTCGCAGAAAGATGGAAATACCCCTTCGGCAAAATGTTTTCCCCTATAGGAGGTGATGACTTGTGGGACTCCGAATCTGCAAATTATTTGTTCCCACGCAAACTTTTCCACATGCTTTCCTGTTACTGATGCCAAAGGCTTGGCTTCGACCCATTTGGTGAAGTAATCTATGGCTAAAGCCACGAATTGTATTCCTTCGGGAGCTGCTGCGAGTGGTCCGATTATGCTAAACCCCCATTGGTCGAAAGGCCTTGCCGTTGTGGTAGAAGACGCATCGTACCCTAATGGTTCCCGAGCCTTCGAGTATTTCTGGCATATCGTACATGCTTTGATTGCTTCCATAGCATCTCTCAGTATGGATGGCCAGTAATATCCCCACCCTGCTACTGTTGACGCAATGGATGTAGGGCTTGTGTATTTTCCACAACATTCCTCGTGGGCAATGTTGAGGATGTTCGAAGCCTGCTCCGTTCCTACACAACGAAGCCATGGAGACGAGATAGACCTTTGGTATAGGTTATCGCCTATAAACCTGTATTGCGGAGCTTTAGCTTTGACCTTACGTGCAAACTTTTGATTGTCGGGCAGAAGACCACTTATCAAGTATCTCTTTATGGGAGTCATCCAGTCGAGGCCTTCGCCCGAGGCTTCGTCTTGTGTAATTGACCTATAGGGAAAAATGTCTACTAGAACCTCTTCGGGCAGGTGAGCAACAGACGTCGAAGATAACTTGCTTAGGGCGCCTGCTTTCTTGTTTTGGCTTCTACGAACGTGTGCTACCTCATATGGTTCGAATCCCTGAAGAAGCTCTTTAACCATATTCAAATACTTCTTGATGGTAGGCTGCTCTACCATGTAGGAACCCTTGATTTGGCTGGTAACTAGTTGTGAGCTTACGAAAGTGGAGAGGCCATCAACCTTCATGCCCTTCGCTAGTCGAAGGCCAGCTAACAGGGCTTCGTATTCTGCTTCGTCGCTCATGGTCTTGAACTCGAATCGTAATGCGTAAGCGTACTCTTTTCCTTCTGGATTAATTAGAATTAAACTTGCTCCTGAACCCTCTGAATTTGAGACCCCATCTTTGTATAACTTCCACTTTTCTTTCATCCTTGGTGGCTTTGTTCTGTCCTGACTGTGTTCGGAAGGTGTTTTAGTAAGAGAGCCTATGAGTGTCTTACTTCCTACAGAATTCTGCCCCTTACGCCTTTTTAATGACTTCGAAACTTGCGGATTACCGGTGGTTTGGGCCTTTGAAGAATTGACCTTGACCCCTTGCTTGACGTGTTTGGATTTATCAAGCTTGCATTTTGCGTCGAAAGGCTTGTCATCGATTATTTTTGCCCGAGGGACTTCAGCCATGTCAGAATATGTCTGTGTAAGGACTTCCTTGTTGGTTTTGTGTAGCTTCTCCAAATTGACCTTGGGATTAGTAGGGGGTTTCATCTTAGCCACCACCGCCTGCTTTAGATGGTACTCATTTATCGCAGCTTGTCTTTTGGGGTCCGTGCGACTTAGGATAGCCTTCGGAGGCTCATGAGGACTACCCTTGGTTCTGCTATCAACTTCTCCTTCCCCTCCTTGACTATAACTAGAGAGTACGGTTCCTATCCCATGAGGTGTGTGGAATTTTATTGCCGCATGTATGGTCAACACTACAATACCCATTCTTTGCATAGCTGTCCTTCCTATCAGCAAGTTGTAGGAAGAATCGGACCTTACGATAGCGAAATTGAGTGTTTCTGTCCTTGCAAACCTTCCTTCTCCGATTGTTATGTCCAACGGTACTTCTCCCAGAGGCCACGAATGTTCGCCGGAAAATCCTACCAAAGGTATCTTAGAATCGACCCTCTGTGACCTAATCGAAGGCTTAAGTTTCAGAAAACAATGCTCGTATATGATTTCACAAGGGCTTCCGCAGTCCATGTAAGCTCCGTTTATTTCTTGGTCGGAGATGAGTACTTTGATAACTACCGGCTTATCCGAAGGGACCTCGTCTGAGATAGGGGGAAAAATTATTTCGTCTATCCCGCTTGCCTCCGGTTCTGGCGTCTTTCTTTTCGAGCTGGTCATGTTTTCCTTGCCTTTCTTGATACCTTTCACCAGGTGTGCCAACTGTCCCGACCTTACGGCTTCTTCAATTTGTTTCTTTAGCTCCGTGCAACTGTTCATATCATGGCCATTGTCTTCGTGGAAGTGACAATACTTGCTGGTATCCCTGTTTTTACCCTTACTTGTCATGCGAGGGGGTGCTTCGAAAGATTTAGCGGCCTTCTCTGTTGCAAGTATTTCTTTAGGAGACTTACTTAGGCTTCCTAGCAAACCGTGATTAGGGCCTTTGTACGGAGAAAACCTATCTCTGTTTTTGTTCTTATTCTTTGACCCCTCCCACTTTGAGGACTTGTTGTTGGTGTCTCTATCGATCGGAGCACCGTTAGTAGATACCTCCTTTGCTTCAATCCAAGTGTACGTCTTTTCCATTAAGCTTTTGTAAGTTGTCGGAAGGTCAGTGGATAGGAATTCCACCAGACTCCGATTTCGAAGGCCATGTACGAAACCCGAGATACGCTGATCTTCGTGAAGACCCAAGATTTGCAGAGTTTCATCAGTGTACCTAGTAACAAAGGCCCTTGTGCTTTCATTCTCTTTCTGTTTGATGTTATGCACCGTAAGATGAGTTCTTGTGAATTTATTTTGCTAACTGAAGTGTGACCGGAACTTAGCCTTGAGATCATCGAGATTAACGATGCTCCCCGGCTTTTGCCCATTCCACCAAATGCGATCAGAATCCCGCAGGGTATAAGTAAACATGTGACAGGCTACGGGCATAGCCCATTTTTGCATCTTGATGGCCCCTTCAAACAGGTGTAAGAAATTGTCCGGGTCCCCCTTTCCATCATAAGTCCCAATATGCGAAGGCATTTTCAACCCATCAGGCAATGGGTAGTCTTCTATCCACCTAACGAACGGTGTAGCCGAACCCATGGGGTCCGAATATAGGCAATTATAGGGTGGTGCATATGTAGGAACGGTATTATATGGAGTATGACTTGGGGGTACTCTTAGAGGAGCTTGGATAGGGTAAGGCTGATAGGAGGTACTCACACTAAAAGGGTAACCATTTCCCATGGTGTATGGAGGGTACACCGCATGTTGTCCGAAGGGTATGCTCCCGTACGGTTGGGGAACACTAGGGTTGCTAGGCGGTCCACTAACGGGGGGATATAAACCTTGGGGGTAAGAATGAGCTTGGAACGAAGGGTACATACCGTTGGGTGGAAGACTTTCTCCCATATTAAATGTAGGCAGATTGCCTTCTACGCCCGATGCGTGGGAAGGCTGCAATGGAAACCCTGCTTCCGTTCTCCCTAGATGCGCTGCTAACAATGGAGGTAAATTCACCCCCGTATCCTCCCTTCGTTGACTCCTCCCATTGTACCCTTCGACAACTACCCCTTCCCTTCTGGTAGGAGCCCTTTCAGGGACTCTTTCGAATCCTACGGACCTCTTACTTTGCCTTCAACTGACTGGCGACCCTATCCTTAATGCTGAAAATGTTGCTCCATGTTTCGGAGGCCTAGGCTCGGCTTCCAGCTCTTCGTCATAGTCATCACTTGAGTATTCCAACTCCCTTCGCATTTCAACATTCCGAATCTGCCTTTTGCGAGCCCTTAAAAGAGATTCCAACACTTCATGGTTGGCTTCGACAAAGTCTGGGCTGATAATGGGCTCCGGATTGGCTGATGTCGAAGCGTGATGGTTGGGTGTTATTTCTGGGTGTGAACGTGTTGTGAACGTGGAAGCGGTTATTGGGGGAAGGTTGTTAGAGTCGTTTATTGGTATTGGTGCTAAGGTAGAGAAACCCGGTGGGGGAGTATCTTCTCTTCCTTGATCCATGCCGGATATATAGTGAAAGTAGTTAGTTGGTTATAAGCTTGGAAATAACGAGACCAATTGTAGCGGTCCCACGGATGGCGCCACTGATTGTACAATAAATTGCACTACCAGGCCTTCGATGGTGATCAAAGGGACAATGGGGTGTTGAGATTGCGCCAAGCTTGTTTGTAACCTGAGATAAGAGATACAAAGACACTACGTTAAGTGATTGCGCAGGGGTTGGACCCTGCGAACCACCTCCGGCGTACGAGTAAGTGTGTGTAATGGTAATGTAGGTTGTAAATTGAGAGAATGAAGTTAACTTACGTTGTTCATGCCCGACTAAGCTATTTATAGGGGAGAAATAGGGCTTAGTGGGCGGTTGCACTTGTTTCGGAGATCATGGGGGCGTCCCATGATTTGTGGTAACCGCTAGGGCTTTGTAGCCCACGATCTCTGTTTTGGCGGGAAAGCCAAGGGGAAAAGGAGACGTGGGTATGACCAAGTTAAGATAGCTCTCCGTTGTAGTTCCTTCGAGAGGAATACCCCGAAGGGATTAAGGCTTCGATTAGCGGATTCCCACATGGTAACCAGTTCGCAGGAGAATGGTTTTACGCCAATGAAACGTGTTAGGAGATTAACCTGGGCCTCCGAAGGGAGGGCTTTCTACAGGTTCGAAGGGGAGTCCTTCGACCCGTTTATAGGGTACATCATCAGGTCCCAACCATGGTTTGCTGAGCAGTCTAACTAAGTCTCCAAAGGAAATACTTGCAACGGAGAGGGCTCTTAAGGCCTTCGAAGCACCCCCTCACATGACAAGCAAGGGTAAAAACTGGGATACGAGCAAGTATTGCCATTTCCATGAAGATTATGGCCATGATACGAATAGTTGCAGGGAGTTAAAGAAACAGATAGAGGAAGCCGTAAAGTCCGGGCAATTAGCGCATTTGGTGAAGGGTATAAAGAAGGGCAAAGAAAAAATGACCGACACCCAGTTGACCAAAGATACTACTCCTGCCAAAGCCCCAATACTCATGGTTCATTGGGGCGAAGCTAGTCTGAAAAGAAAGGTAACGGAGCAGGAGATAAATGAAGTAGGGGAGGTAACATTTCCCCCAATCACAGGCCAAGTCCCTTCGAATGAACCAGTAGTCATCAAGGTCCTCATCTCCAACCGAGAAGTGAACAGAGCCTACATGGACTGCGGAAGTTCCTGCGAAATCATATACGAGCATTGTTTCCTCAAGCTCAGGTCTTCAATCAGGTCTCAGCGGGTGATTCGAAAATACCTTTAGTGGGATTCTCAGGAGAACATTTGTGGCCTCTAGGAGAAGTACCATTGGAGATAACAATTGGAGAAGGCAAATTTGCAAGGACAGAGACCCTCATATTCGCTATCGTAAGGTCCAACTCTCCCTACAACTTGTTGATAGGAAGGACCGCCATGCAAATGATGGGTATTGTAGTCTCCACCATACACGCAGCTGTAAAATTCCATACACCTTATGGGATAGGAACCGTATTCTCTAGTTACAATAAAGGAGCCACAGGAGACATGGGTAAGAAGATCAAGGAAAGTCTGGAGGAGCCTCCGAAGGCCATTCTAAGTTGTACTGATGCCGAAGAACGCATCATGGTAAATGAGCTCTATCCAGAGCAAACGGTGGTAATCGGAAAGCAACTCCCTGTTAACTTCAAAGCAGAATTAGAGAAGCTACTCAAAGCCATTAAAGATGTGTTTGCATGGACATACTCAAATATTACTGGGGTCCCCGGACACTTATGATCGATGGCAAGCCTTTCGGCACAGAACATAAGCTTAACGAGTTCAAGCACATTGAACCAATTAAGCAGAAACGACGAAGCCTGGCACCTGAAAGGAACGCAGCCGCTTGTAAAGAGGTAGATGAACTTGTACGAGCAGGAATTCTTAGAGAAGTGAAATACTAAACTTGGGTAGCCAATCTAGTAATGGTAAAAAAGAGTGACGGAGGGTGGCACATTTGTGTCGACTTCACCGACATCAACAAAGCCTGCCGAGGGACTGTTACCCTCTGCCAAAAATTGATTAGAAGGTTGAATCCCTTTCGGGGTTCCATCTAAAATTCTTTTTAGATGCCTACAAAGGGTATCGTCAGATACAAATGGCAGAGGAAGATGAGGAGAAGACAACCTTCTACACAGGAAAGAGTGTCTATTGCTACAAGAAAATGCCCTTCGGTCTAAAGAACGCAGGGGCAACTTATCAACGACTGGTAGACAAGGCCTTCCACAAACAAATTGGGAGGAATTTGGAAGCGTACATTGATGACATGGTAATCAAGAGCAGAACCGAGGAGGACCTACTCTCCGACGTCCAAGAGACCTTCGATCAGTTACGGGCAATCATCATGAAGCTTAACCCCAAGAAGTGCTCCTTCGGCATGGAAGAAGGACAATTCTTGGGGAACTTGATCACGAAACAAGGAATCAAAGCTAACCCTTCGAAGGTTAAAGCCATTACTGACCTACAAGCTCTGAAGTCGTTGAAAGAGGTTCAAAGCCTCAATAGGAAGCTCACAGCACTTAGCAGGTTCCTATCGAAGGGTGCAGATCGGTCTTTACCATTTTTTAAAACACTCAAAGGGTGTACGGATAAAAAGACTTTTCAATGGAATTGTGATACAGAGGCCGCTTTCCAGAAGCTGAAGGAATTCATGGAAATTTTACCAACACTTACAGCCCCAATCAAAGGCGAAGTGTTATTCATGTACATTGCGGCATCTTTCGAAAGCATCAGTGCGGTGCTCTTAGCCGAAAGGGAAAAGAAACAAGTCCCAATCTACTTTGTTAGCAGGGTCCTGTAAGGAGCTGAATTAAATTACCCGGAGTTGGAAAAGCTAATTCTAGCCTTGGTTTATGCTACGAGGCATCTTCGAAGGTACTTTCAAGCTCATCCCATCACAGTATTGACAGACAAGCCAATCAAGCAAATACTGTTGAAGCCTGAGAAATCAGGTAGAGTGGCCAAATGGGCCATTGAACTGGGAGAACATGAGATAGAGTACAAGGGCCGAAACTCTGTCAAAGGTCAGATACTTGCAGATTTTCTTGCTGAAACACCTTTCGGACCTAGTCAAGACAAAGAAATCCCTAAGGAAAAACCCCCAAAGACGAAGGAGGGGTGGAAATTGTACACAGACGGAGCCTCAAGCTCCGATGGTTCAGGAGCAGGTCTAATGCTGGTCAGTCCGGAAGGAAAGGTGTACATTTATGCATTATGCTTTGAGTTCGAAGCTACCAACAATGAACCTAAGTATGAAGCTTTGTTAGCCGGCCTTCGACTTGCAAAGGACATGGAGGTTCGGAACCTCTCCATTTTTGTGGACTCACACCTAGTCGTCAACCAAATCAAGGGCTCCTATGAAGCAAGGCAGCCCACCATCAAACAGTATTTGGATAAAGCTAAAGAGCTCCTTCAAGGGTTCGAGTCATATGATATAGCACATGTTCGCAGGAACCAAAGCAAGAAGGCAGATGCCTTAAGCAAGCTAGCTTCGATGGCGTTTGCACATTTAAAAAAGAAGGTTTTAGTGGAAGTATTGGCCGATAGGTCAATCAAATGAGGTGAAGTGTCTGATTTCATACTTGAAGAAGGCTCCAATTGGATGACTCCGATAAGGAAGTACATGATCAGTGGATTTTTTTCTAGAAGATCCTAAGCTTGCAAGAAAAGTAAGGGTCAAAGCTCCCCAATATAGACTTATTGGGGATCATCTTTACATGAGATCCTTCTTATCTCCATGGCTTCGTTGTGTGAGGCCAAAGCAAGCTTCGAACATTATCTGCGAGGTACATGAAGGATCCTGCGGTTTGCACGCAGGCCCCCACTCCGTTGTTTCAAAAATAATGAAGCTCGAATATTATTGGTCGTCCATGCACAGGGACGCGATGGAGATAATACAAAAGTGTGAAGCATGTCATATCCACTCCAAAGTCCCAAGACTACCTAAACAAGACATGACCTCTGTTACCTCAGCATGGCCTTTCTCCCAGTGGGGAATTGATATAGTCGGACCCTTACCGGTGGCGCCAGGAGGAGTAAAATTCTTGGTGGTAGCCATAGATTACTTCACCAAATGGGTTGAAGCAAATCCTTTGGCATCTGTTACAGGAAGGCATATGGAAAAGTTTGTATGGGTACACATAATTTGTCGATTTGGGGTTCCTCACATTATCATCTCCGACAACGGTAAGCAATTCGCCGAAGGGGTGTTCCCGGTCTTTTACGAAGGCCTAAAGATGAAATAGTCATTTACTTCCGTATACCACCCTCAGGGTAATGGACAAGTCGAAGTCACCAATAGGGACATTGTTAACGGAATTGAGAAGAGGTTGGGATGAAGCCATCATGGGTGGGTAGACGAAATTCCCCAAGTTCTGTCGGCACACAGGACGCACCCCAAGTCAAGCCATGGGGAGACTCCTTTTAGCCTTACTTATGGAACGGAGGCTGTTATACCCTTCGAAATAAGCATCAAAATGGAACGCATTGCGAACTTCGAAGAGAAGATTAATGAAGATAGGCTTCGAGAGAACCTCGATCTACCTGAAGAAAGAAGAGAAATAGCCTCAATTAGAGAGGCTATCTACAAACAAAATTTTGAGAAGTACTACAACAACCGAGTTCGACCCTCCACATTCAATCCAGGCGAATATGTCCTTCATTTAAACAGCGCAAGCAAGGCTAAATACGAAGGGAAACTAGGGCCTACATGGAAGGACCCTACGTAATATCAGAAGCCTACGGAAATGGAGCCTACAAGCTTGCGACACTAAAGGGAGAGGTCATGGATAGGACTTGGAATGGTACCAACTTACTACTTTTAAAACACTCAGTTTGTTTTTTCAATTTCATGTAATGCATTCTTCTCACTTTGGGAAAGAAGCATTAATGGTAGGTGTCCTAGTGTTCATTTCTTAAAATGATGTAATCCTCCCTACCCAATTGATGTTATAACGCATTTCCTCAAATCTCTTGTTTCATTCTTTACAACAAAGATTTGCTCAGCCAAGTACTTTACAAGTTTCAGTGTCGAAGGATGTAGCAGGACACATGTCTTGTATACAAATAACATCCACTACAACTCACATTAACTTTTCCTATAAAGTTTTAGGATATTCTAAGCCCTTCGTATCTTAAGGATAAAGACGGAGTGGGTCGCGACCCTCTGTTGCAGTCAAATTATATGATTGTTTAAAATCTTGGTTCAAAATACACACAATAAGGTTATAGCCTTAGGTTGTATGTGTACGTTTATCATAGTAAGAGAAGAAAAGTATGACATTCAAAACAGGACATTGTCCCTAAGCGGCATTCATAAGGCCAAACATGGTTAAAGCCAGAAGGTCCCAAACAATTGTCTAAATAATGGGTCGAAGCCCATACAGTAACAAAAATAAATTGTCTAAAACATAGGCACAATTAACATGATAAGACATTGTTTAAGAGGTAAAATCACCCTTAGCGTCAAATTCATGCAAACATGGCAGACTTCAAGCATTAAGTTGGAGACGAAGGATCTTTTTAACATGGTGTAGATGAAGGATGGACAGAGGCAGTTTTCTTAGTTGGAGACGGAGGCTGAATCGTCCTCGGTTTCTTTGACAAGAGATCTTCTATTGGAGCTGAAGGATCTTTGGTTGCTTCAATGAGGAAAGGGTACTTTGTTGAAATGAACGCATTGCCATCATCATTATACTCTTGCTCATAATTTGGACGATAGTAGGGTATCTCCGACAAGACCACAAGTTTCTTTGTTTGGGCTATTTCTTCCAATGTTGTACAGGTACCATAAAAAATAGCCACGTTCACCAACCTCCCAATAGCTTCCCCCACCTCATCACTATGGTACAATTCCATTGCCACATGAGGAACAACCTTCGAAACAACCTCAACTCGATCCTTCTTCAAGTTTTTACTCTGAAGTTTGAGTCCATCAACCTCCTCGCAAAGCTTGACCTCCTGCTTAACCAACCTTGCCCTTTCGGCTTCCAGACCTGTACATTTGGACTCAAGCATGGCAATTTGTGCCCTATAGCCGGATACCTTCGCTTCCACAACCTTCAACCTGTCACATTCTGCTTGGACTCCCTTAATTGTCTTTCGAGGCTTGATGAACTCAAATAAGTACATTTTATTATCATCATTTATCCTATTTATTTGACTTGTTTTATTATATTATATATGAGAATCGATACATTAATGTTTACTTTAGTAATTCTCAGGTAAAAACAAGCATTATGTGAAACTTGGCGATTTTGGACTAATTATGGAGCAAAACAAGCGAGATGTCAAAAGTCTACTGAAATCCAGAAGATGCGCCATATCTCACTCAACAGATACGACGCAATATCATACTTAGATGAATTCGAAGACCATTGCCTGACTTTGAAGAATGCGCCGCATGCAATTTTGTCATGCGCCGCATATGAAACTTTGGTCAAAGAAGAAGATCTAGCTCGTTCTACTCCAGATACGCCGCAATATACGTCTAACATACGGCGTATCACAATCAAGATTTCACCAGTTACAATCCAAGACAGCTAAAGTACATGCGCCGCATACAAAGATCAAGTTACGCCACATCTGAAGACGGTGTACGAATATTCCAGAATATATTAATCTTGGACCCCACGTGAAGTTAAGTCAATGCGCCGCATCTATCAACTCAATGCGCCGCATCGATCCCTCAGACAGAAACTATAAATACCCCAAGGTCAGACGAATTTAGGAGACCTTTTGTATACCCCTACAGCCGAATTCAGACGACCAAGCAGCACAAGACACACCTCAAACAAAGATACAAGAGCTGTAAGAAAGTCCTGCATGTATTCAATTCATTAAGTAGTTTTGTTTTATTGTTTTAGTACGCTTTAATTCATCAGGATTGATGGGCTTGTGTCATGTGACTACGGAAGATCATGCACTCCCCTTAATATTGCTTTCCCATTAATTAAAGTTTATATGTTGATGTCTTTGGTGACTTTTATTAGTGCATTGATAACCTCTGTGTCTAGCTGAGTCTTGCTTGGGTCGCCATGCCCCTTCCTCGCCTATTTATTCTAGCGTCTCTAGAAAAGTAGGATAGACATAAGTAATCATTAAGGGTTTACTCGCCGATAAGATTAGAGCCAACGAGAAAGGTTTAATTATATACACTTCATATAAAACTAGCAATAAAACAAGTGACAAGCTATTTAATTATCAGGACAGGTCTTCTTATTGTCTCGAGTATCTATCTGTGTACGTGTGTGCTAATCGCTGATTCGTGCTCATTAGTTTAGTTTTCTATTTAATTATAACCAAACTGTGCTAGTCTCTCAGGCTGAACCCCCTTGCGTTAGATTAGGTTGTATAACTAACTTAGGATATTAAAATACTGATTCGAATAACTAGATAATACGTTCCACTCTTAGTGATCGACACTCTGCTTACCATTATATTCATACTGACCGGGTACACTGCTCGTTAAGTGTGTGTGTTATTGATAAGTCGGCTAAATATAAATTTAAAACTTGAGTAGGCATTAATACTGCTAAACCGCAACGACACATCACGCGCATCAAGTTTTTGGCGCCGCTGCCGGGGAGTGAATTGTTATTATCTGTTAATTTGATTAAGTATTTTAATTAGTTTTTTCTTTTTAGTTTTTTTTTAGATTCTAACCACTAACCCTGTTGCATATTAGATAGATTGCATTCATTGTATAATTTTCATATTTACTGTTTTTGTGTGTTTTTGTTTTCTGTAATTTTTGTTTCTTTTTGTTTGTTTTTATTTTATTTTTATTTTTTTTTCTGTATTTTTCTGCATTCTGCTGTCGTTGTATTGTGCTGATACAAACGATACGGCGCATCTGTTTTCACAGATACGGCGTATTGCGTTTAATTTTTATAAAATACAACGCGTTTAATAAGTTCGAGTACGACGCATCTTTCCCCAAGATACGGCGTATTCTGTTTTTAATAAGAAATTTTTCTAAACCCTAACGCCATACGACGCATCTGTTTTAACAGATACGACGTATTTTCTATTTAAACTAAAAACAGTTTTTCGAATTATTAAACAGAAGCGACGCATCGATCTTTATCGATACGGCGCATCTACTAAATCAAAAATCTTGTATTTTGAAACGTAACGAAAATACGGCGCATTAGCTTTTGTTAATACGACGCATTTAATTTTAATAAATATAATCGATTTTTGATAATTTAAACTTGATACGGCGCATTCTAATTCATAAGCGGTGTATCTGTTTTCTGAATAAAAGTCTGATTAAATTTTAATGTAATAAGATACGGCGTATCCAACTTTCTGGATACGGCGCATCGTCCGCAGATATCAGCCATTTTTATTCTTTATATTCGTTTCTAAATTCATTAATTTCTCTTCTAGCGAACAGATCCTACTGACGATTTTACCTATGATGACAGGTTTTGCTATGGAAGATCTGTCAATGAACGAATATCTTGCTAAGGAACTTATGAAAGATAAGCACAATGAAAAGTCCCGCACCAAAAAGCCATTAATTCTGGAAAGTGATGACGAGTGTGATAACTATGAAGTTAGCTTGAGCAAGTTCCCAGCATTAAGCATTACTAAAAGATTAGAATTGGAAAAGGAACTCTTGCTTTCGGATTCATTCGAAAATTTCGATGCTATTACTTGCAACTTACCTACGATCGATGCTTTACTCAAATCCGTATCTCAAACCAACATGCCCTTCTACTCAGTGGAAGTTTATGAAGATGTCAACTTCAATGTACTCACGATTGATGCCGATTTATTTTCTTGGGAAACTCCTCTTGAAGCTACTTATATGGAATTCAAACGCTTATGCAATATTGAAGATGGGATATTCTCTTATGATTTACTAATGAGCTACACTGAAGATGAATTGTTACTCTTATGGCCTATCATTGAATCTAAAGGATTAACTTGGACGACTATCGAAGAAAAATATGGGAAATTCCAAATTGAATACATGAACTTAGCAAATGCAGTCAACAAATCGAGCAACAAAAGCTATGGAAGAGGAAATATCCAACCTATACAAACTTCTTATATGCCTTATTCCGAACAGTATTGGGGATTAGATAAAAGCAATCTGGATGATGAAAGAATTTATGCTGAATCGGAGATACTGTTTCATAAAAAGTTGGTAAGGTTGATGGATATCTCTTTAGAAGAATGGCTTGAACTTAAATACGGTGATCCCAAATTTGCTCCTACGAATGAAGCCAAACGGATTGTGACCTCATGGTTGACACGAAGTTTTAAAGAACAATTTAATGAGTTCATGGAGATAAGGAGGAAAATGATTGGTAATACTAGCTTTGACGTTAACTACGATCCTAACAATGTTGATTTTTCAGATTGGTTAGCTAGTAAGTTCAATAACCATAAGATCATGGACCGAGCTACTAAAGATGTGTTATGGGTATATTGGATGAGAGGGGAAGATGAGGAAGTAGAAAGCAACAATGGATCATCACATGACGATTCAACGATCGAGGAAGGCATTGAAGAATTGTTCAGCATAGACATTGATATGTTCAATTATGAGACACCCTTGTGCAAACAATTCAAAGAATTTAATTACCTCCTTCAAATCGACGCTGATGTGCTAACTGGAGATCTACCAGGATTGAAAACTTATGATGAGTTCAAAAACACCTGGTACTACGAATGGAATGACCAGATACTATGGGTTTGGGATAAACCATGGGAATTTGGGCATATTAATCACACTTGAAAACCTTTCCGTTTCAAGGATGGAAGTAGTGAATGGCCAACCTGTGATTGGAAGAATGATGGAACCTGCAATGGGGGAAGTATAATTGGAATGAAATGAGTTGGAAACAATGTATACTTTGAAGACTATGATTGGAATGAAAAAGTTGAAGACTCCCCACGTAGAGCAGAGGCTTTGCAAGAAAAAGGTAGAATCAAATACTTAAAAGAACTAAAGGGAGCATTGAATACTACTTTCTGGGAATGGGTGCATAGAAAATGTGATGATTACACAAGGCTTAATCGACGCTTACAATGGGAATTGAAAAGAAAGTGGGACGAGACTCAAGATTATTATCAATCCATTAACTTGGTTAATTATTATCCCTATGATAATAACGATGAGTCACGAGGAAAATTTATTGATGAACTTGATGACTATTTGAATAAGGATCCTTATTTCAAGTTTGTTGATAAAGACGAAGAAGAATTCATCGAGAGAAAATGTCGACTACTTGGGATCACTTATAATAACCCACCCATGATAATTTCTGAAAAATTTGAAGTCATCAAATACTCTTTGGGACCATATGAGGAATATGTTGCGACGAAGACCAAAGAATATATTAGATTAAGTCGAACGGAAGAAAATGTTGCGGAGCTATACGGTAACATCTTTCGGATGAAAGAAGAAGGATGGCACGTAACAAGAACAAAATAAGGAGCCGAACGTGAGTCTAACTTGAAGACTCTGGAATAAAGACAAGTGCTGACCGGGAGACAACCCGAAGGAAAATTTTTTACTTTTCTGTTCTGTGTCGAGTCTGTCAGACCTGCAGAAGATGCGGCGCATCTCCATCATAAGATGCGACGCATCACCTGCACTGATCATATCTTATTTCATTTTATGCATTTTTATTTTTGACTTTAAAACTTTCTGTCAGTTTATTTAATGCGGCGCATCCCTGGTTAAGGATGCGACGCATCTTTTATTCTGATTCGTATTTATTCCAGGCTCGATACGGCGTATCTTCTTCCATAAGATATGGTGTATCGACTGACCTGATGATTTACAGTTTAATTTTTTAGGTTTTATATTTACTAACTACTAATGTATTATGCAAGTTTGAACCTTCTTAACTCAGGTGTGTTAAAGTCTAAATGGTATTATAGATTCCTGCATTTTTGTGGATACATCATTCATGAAGCTTAAACGTTCTCATCCACAAGAAAGTTGATTTTTGCTCTTATACGAATAATGGAGGATCATACCGAGCAAATCTCAGGGGAGTTTTTCTGTTCTAATTCTTTTATTTTCCAGTTTTTAACCTTTGACACAAACAACGAGGACGTTGTTTAACTTAAGTGGGGGGATGGAGAATTAGAACACTTACTTGTCCTAAACTTTTTCAAAATATGCTTAAAATGCGCTTAATATATCAAAATTTAAAATTTTTTAGCATGTTTTTGTTTAAAGTCTAAATTACATAACCGCACACATAACTCTATTCTTTCAAAAATATTAAAACTTTAGTGTGCCGGTGACTTGTAAACTTTAGAACTTGGCTTGTATACTATTCGAGACCACCATAATGAGTATTATCTATATAATTGGAGTGACTTGTCTAAATTGGTAAATTTCTAGGATTACACCCAAATAGCCTTTATATGTTATGTGATATTAACTAACTACACTGGTTAGTTAACCCCCGTATAAACCCTTTGTTTACTCTCACTTTTAGAGTAAGATACCCCTAGAAAAACCCTCAGAGCCATTCCTTTCGTTTCTTACACCTTTGTTATAATGTTTCGATACACCCTTACACCTTAGCCTACCCTGTAGATTAAAATCCGTGGTTAATTGCTTTAGGCAAAGTGTGTTTCCTTACATTACCTGTGTTCGCGTGCGTAATTCATTATCTTTGGTTAGGTCGGGAAATTGCACAATGCAATTGGTATGAAAGTAAATATTGTATAACTTTTAGTTTATTTTTCGTGTGTTTGCTACTTTCACTATTACAGTTATTTCTGAAAGTATGAAGAGTATGGAAAAATTATCCGGAAAAATAGTGATAGAAAAGTTGTGAAATTTTACACATATATGTTGGTGTCAAAAAAAAAAAAAAAAAAGAAAAAAAAATAGAAGGAAAAGTTGGAAGTTTGTTTTAACCAACTTATGTAAAGTTTTGTATTAAGTGGGAGATATCACCACTATTTGTTGTTGTATATTATATTTATGGATTGAATGGGAGTTGACCGTTATGGGAACGCCAACTAAGGTTATTCTTTGATTGAGATTTTGTTGAGTATAATTCGTGTCTACCTAAAGCGTGTGTTTCAAGTGTTAAAGCATGAGTTATTCAATGATATGAGTCTTATTCATGGGATGGTTGGGAAAGTGATTAACCACACTTAGGATTTTAATTTATCTGTTTTGTTTATTTTTCATTTTACACCAATTTGTATCCCAAATATTATCCATACCCTATATCATTCTTCATCCAAACCTTTGATTTATTGAGATTAGGGATTTGAGCAATCTTAAGTATCGTAGTCGTGGATTCGGCTATGTATTTATGATTTTGTCGCCCTTTTTGATATAATATTATTGGTGAAGATTACTTGGTCCTATCTTTAGCCCATTCGAGTTAAGGAATTGAGCAATTGCAAGTATCGTGGTCGTGGATTCGATCATGTATTTGTAATTTTGTCACCTTTTCTGGAATATGAGATCGATAGAGATTAAAAAGGATGATCCACCCTTAACCAACAAACCCTTTTTACCGCTTTAGACTTGTTACTCCTTGGCTTTAGTGGGGGAGATGCGTATACTTGCCAAGCCTATGATAGAATATTTGTCACGACTAAGCAACTAAACGATTAAAATTGTTTTACATTAAAAATTATTTTGGTTTCTACTTCGTTAAGTGTTTGGTTGTGTGATTATGACAAAACGAATACGTGCTTAAATATAAAAATAAATCCTAATATCTTTTAGGATACATTTTCAAATGATTAATTCTAAGGTTTACTTGGGGACAAGTAAAGTTCAAGTGGGGGGATATTTGATGAACTCTAATAAGTACATTTTATTATCATCATTTATCCTATTTATTTGACTTGTTTTATTATATTCTATATGAGAATCGATATATTAATGTTTACTTTAGTAATTCTCAGGTAAAAACAAGCATTATGTGAAACTTGGCGATTTTGGACTAATTATGGAGCAAAACAAGCGAGATGTCAAAAGTCTACTGAAATCCAGAAGATGCGCCGTATCTCACTCAACAGATACGACGCAATATCATACTTAGATGAATTCGAAGACCATTGCCTGACTTTGAAGAATGCGCCGCATGCAATTCTGTCATGCGCCGCATATGAAACTTTGGTCAAAGAAGAAGATCAAGCTCGTTCTACTCCAGATACGCCGCAATATACTTCTAACATACGGCGTATCACTATCAAGATTTCACCAGTTACAATCCAAGACAGCTAAAGTACATGCGCCGCATACAAAGATCAAGTTACGCCGCATCTGAAGACGGTGTACGAATATTCCAGAATATATTAATCTTGGACCCCACGCGAAGTTAAGTCAATGCGCCGCATCTATCAACTCAATGCGCTGCATCGATCCCTCAGACAGAAACTATAAATACCCCAAGGTCAGACGAATTTAGGAGACCTTTTGTATAACCCTAGAGCCGAATTCAGTCGACCAAGCAGCACAAGACACACCTCAAACAAAGATACAAGAGCTGTAAGAAGGTCCTGCATGTATTCAATTCATTAAGTAGTTTTGTTTTATTGTTTTAGTACGCTTTAATTCATCAGGATTGATGGGCTTGTGTCATGTGACTACGGAAGATCATGCACTCCCCTTAATATTGCTTTCCCATTAATTAAAGTTTATATGTTGATGTCTTTGGTGACTTTTATTAGTGCATTGATAACCTCTGTGTCTAGCTGAGTCTTGCTTGGGTCGCCATGCCCCTTCCTCGCCTATTTATTCTAGCGTCTCTAGAAAAGTAGGATAGACATAAGTAATCATTAAGGGTTTACTCGCCGATAAGATTAGAGCCAACGAGAAAGGTTTAATTATATACACTTCATATAAAACTAGCAATAAAACAAGTGACAAGCTATTTAATTATCAGGACAGGTCTTCTTATTGTCTCGAGTATCTATCTGTGTACGTGTGTGCTAATCGCTGATTCGTGCTCATTAGTTTAGTTTTCTATTTAATTATAACCAAACTGTGCCAGTCTCTCAGGCTGAACCCCCTTGCGTTAGATTATGTTGTATAACTAACTTAGGATATTAAAATATTGATTAGAATAACTAGATAATACGTTCCACTCTTAGTGATCGACACTCTGCTTACCATTATATTCATACTGACCGGGTACACTGCTCGTTAAGTGTGTGTGTTATTGATAAGTCGGCTAAATATAAATTTAAAACTTGAGTAGGCATTAATACTGCTAAACCGCAACGATACATCACGCGCATCAAGTTTTTGGCGCCGCTGCCGGGGAGTGAATTGTTATTATCTGTTAATTTGATTAAGTATTTTAATTAGTTTTTTCTTTTTAGTTTTTTTTAGATTCTAACCACTAACCCTGTTGCATATTAGATAGATTGCATTCATTGTATAATTTGCATATTTACTATTTTTGTGTGTTTTTGTTTTCTGTAATTTTTGTTTGTTTTTATTTTTGTTTTTCTTTTTTCTGTATTTTTCTGCATTCTGCTGTCGTTGTATTGTGCTGATACAAACGATACGGCGCATCTGTTTTCACAGATATGGCGTATTGCGTTTAATTTTTATAAAATACAACGCGTTTAATAAATTCGAGTACGACGCATCTTTCCCCAAGATACGGCGTATTCTGTTTTTAATAAGAAATTTTTCTAAACCCTAACGCCATACGACGCATCTATTTTAACAGATACGACGTATTTTCTATTTAAATTAAAAACAGTTTTTCGAATTATTAAACAGAAGTGACGCATCGATCTTTATCGATACGGCGCATCTACTAAATCAAAAATCTTGTATTTTGAAACGTAACGAAAATACGGCGCATTAGCTTTTGTTAATACGACGCATTTAATTTTAATAAATATAATCGATTTTTGATAATTTAAACTTGATACGGCGCATTCTAATTCATAAGCGGTGTATCTGTTTTCTGAATAAAAGTCTGATTAAATTTTAATGTAATAAGATACGGCGTATCCAACTTTCTGGATACGGCGCATCGTCCGCAGATATCAGCCATTTTTATTCTTTATATTCGTTTCTAAATTCATTAATTTCTCTTCTAGCGAACAGATCCTACTGACGATTTTACCTATGATGACAGGTTTTGCTATGGAAGATCTGTCAATGAACGAATATCTTGCTAAGGAACTTATGAAAGATAAGCACAATGAAAAGTCCCGCACCAAAAAGCCATTAATTCTGGAAAGTGATGACGAGTGTGATAACTATGAAGTTAGCTTGAGCAAGTTCCCAGCATTAAGCATTACTAAAAGATTAGAATTGGAAAAGGAACTCTTGCTTTCGGATTCATTCGAAAATTTCGATGCTATTACTTGCAACTTACCTACGATCGATGCTTTACTCAAATCCGTATCTCAAACCAACATGCCCTTCTACTCAGTGGAAGTTTATGAAGATGTCAACTTCAATGTACTCACGATTGATGCCGATTTATTTTCTTGGGAAACTCCTCTTGAAGCTACTTATATGGAATTCAAACGCTTATGCAATATTGAAGATGGGATATTCTCTTATGATTTACTAATGAGCTACACTGAAGATGAATTGTTACTCTTATGGCCTATCATTGAATCTAAAGGATTAACTTGGACGACTATCGAAGAAAAATATGGGAAATTCCAAATTGAATACATGAACTTAGCAAATGCAGTCAACAAATCGAGCAACAAAAGCTATGGAAGAGGAAATATCCAACCTATACAAACTTCTTATATGCCTTATTCCGAACAGTATTGGGGATTAGATAAAAGCAATCTGGATGATGAAAGAATTTATGCTGAATCGGAGATACTGTTTCATAAAAAGTTGGTAAGGTTGATGGATATCTCTTTAGAAGAATGGCTTGAACTTAAATACGGTGATCCCAAATTTGCTCCTACGAATGAAGCCAAACGGATTGTGACCTCATGGTTGACACGAAGTTTTAAAGAACAATTTAATGAGTTCATGGAGATAAGGAGGAAAATGATTGGTAATACTAGCTTTGACGTTAACTACGATCCTAACAATGTTGATTTTTCAGATTGGTTAGCTAGTAAGTTCAATAACCATAAGATCATGGACCGAGCTACTAAAGATGTGTTATGGGTATATTGGATGAGAGGGGAAGATGAGGAAGTAGAAAGCAACAATGGATCATCACATGACGATTCAACGATCGAGGAAGGCATTGAAGAATTGTTCAGCATAGACATTGATGTGTTCAATTATGAGACACCCTTGTGCAAACAATTCAAAGAATTTAATTACCTCCTTCAAATCGACGCTGATGTGCTAACTGGAGATCTACCAGGATTCAAAACTTATGATGAGTTCAAAAACACCTGGTACTACGAATGGAATGACCAGATACTATGGGTTTGGGATAAACCATGGGAATTTGGGCATATTAATCACACTTGAAAACCTTTCCGTTTCAAGGATGGAAGTAGTGAATGGCCAACCTGTGATTGGAAGAATGATGGAACCTGCAATGGGGGAAGTATAATTGGAATGAAATGAGTTGGAAACGATGTATACTTTGAAGACTATGATTGGTATGAAAAAGTTGAAGACTCCCCACGTAGAGCAGAGGCTTTGCAAGAAAAAGGTAGAATCAAATACTTAAAAGAACTAAAGGGAGCATTGAATACTACTTTCTGGGAATGGGTGCATAGAAAATGTGATGATTACACAAGGCTTAATCAACGCTTACAATGGGAATTGAAAAGAAAGTGGGACGAGACTCAAGATTATTATCAATCCATTAACTTGGTTAATTATTATCCCTATGATAATAACGATGAGTCACGAGGAAAATTTATTGATGAACTTGATGACTATTTGAATAAGGATCCTTATTTCAAGTTTGTTGATAAAGACGAAGAAGAATTCATCGAGAGAAAATGTCGACTACTTGGGATCACTTATAATTACCCACCCATGATAATTTCTGAAAAATTTGAAGTCATCAAATACTCTTTGGGACCATATGAGGAATATGTTGCGACGAAGACCAAAGAATATATTAGATTAAGTCGAACGGAAGAAAATGTTGCGGAGCTATACGGTAACATCTTTCGGATGAAAGAAGAAGGATGGCACGTAACAAGAACAAAATAAGGAGCTGAACGTGAGTCTAACTTGAAGACTCTGGAATAAAGACAAGTGCTGACCGGGAGACAACCCGAAGGAAAATTTTTTACTTTTCTGTTCTGTGTCGAGTCTGTCAGACCTGCAGAAGATGCGGCGCATCTCCATCATAAGATGCGACGCATCACCTGCACTGATCATATCTTATTTCATTTTATGCATTTTTATTTTTGACTTTAAAACTTTCTGTCAGTTTATTTAATGCGGCGCATCCCTGGTTAAGGATGCGACGCATCTTTTATTCTGATTCGTATTTATTCCAGGCTCGATACGGCGTATCTTCTTCCATAAGATATGGCGTATCGACTGACCTGATGATTTACAGTTTAAATTTTTAGGTTTTATTTTTACTAACTACTAATGTATTATGCAAGTTTGAACCTTCTTAACTCAGGTGTGTTAAAGTCTAAATGATATTATAGATTCCTGCATTTTTGTGGATACATCATTCATGAAGCTTAAACGTTCTCATCCACAAGAAAGTTGATTTTTACTCTTATACGAATAATGGAGGATCATACCGAGCAAATCTCAGGGGAGTTTTTCTGTTCTAATTCTTTTATTTTCCAGTTTTTAACCTTTGACACAAACAACGAGGACGTTGTTTAACTTAAGTGGGGGGATGGAGAATTAGAACACTTACTTGTCCTAAACTTTTTCAAAATATGCTTAAAATGCGCTTAATATATCAAAATTTAAATTTTTTTAGCATGTTTTTGTTTAAAGTCTAAATTACATAACCGCACACATAACTCTATTCTTTCAAAAATATTAAAACTTTAGTGTGCCGGTGACTTGTAAACTTTAGAACTTGGCTTGTATACTATTCGAGACCACCATAATGAGTATTATCTATATAATTTGAGTGACTTGTCTAAATTGGTAAATTTCTAGGATTACACCCAAATAGCCTTTATATGTTATGTGATATTAACTAACTACACTGGTTAGTTAACCCCCGTATAAACCCTTTGTTTACTCTCACTTTTAGAGTAAGATACCCCTAGAAAAACCCTCAGAGCCATTCCTTTCGTTTCTTACACCTTTGTTATAATGTTTCGATACACCCTTACACCTTAGCCTACCCTGTAGATTAAAATCCGTGGTTAATTGCTTTAGGCAAAGTGTGTTTCCTTACATTACCTGTGTTCGCGTGCGTAATTCATTATCTTTGGTTAGGTCGGGAAATTGCACAATGCAATTGGTATGAAAGTAAATATTGTATAACTTTTAGTTTATTTTTCGTGTGTTTGCTACTTTCACTATTACAGTTATTTCTGAAAGTATGAAGAGTATGGAAAAATTATCCGGAAAAATAGTGATAGAAAAGTTGTGAAATTTTACACATATATGTTGATGTCAAAAAAAAAAAAAAAAAAAAAAAAAAAAAAGAAAAAAAAAAAAAAAAAAGAAGGAAAAGTTGGAAGTTTGTTTTAACCAACTTATGTAAAGTTTTGTATTAAGTGGGAGATATCACCACTATTTGTTGTTGTATATTATATTTACGGATTGAATGGGAGTTGACCGTTATGGGAACGCCAACTAAGGTTATTCTTTGATTGTGATTTTGTTGAGTATAATTCGTGTCTACCTAAAGCGTGTGTTTCAAGTGTTAAAGCATGAGTTATTCAATGATATGAGTCTTATTCATGGGATGGTTGGGAAAGTGATTAACCACACTTAGGATTTTAATTTATCTGTTTTGTTTATTTTTCATTTTACACCAACTTGTATCCCAAATATTATCCATACCCTATATCATTCTTCATCCAAACCTTTGATTTATTGAGATTAGGGATTTGAGCAATCTTAAGTATCGTAGTCGTGGATTCGGCTATGTATTTATGATTTTGTCGCCCTTTTTGATATAATATTATTGGTGAAGATTACTTGGTCCTATCTTTAGCCCATTCGAGTTAAGGAATTGAGCAATTGCAAGTATCGTGGTCGTGGATTCGATCATGTATTTGTAATTTTGTCGCCTTTTCTGGAATATGAGATCGATAGAGATTAAAAAGGATGATCCACCCTTAACCAACAAACCCTTTTTACCGCTTTAGACTTGTTACTCCTTGGCTTTAGTGGGGGAGATGCGTATACTTTCCAAGCCTATGATAGAATATTCGTCACGACTAAGCAACTAAACAATTTAGAATTGTTTTACATTAAAAATTATTTTGGTTTCTACTTCGTTAAGTGTTTGGTTGTATGATTATGACAAAACGAATACGTGCTTAAATATAAAAATAAATCCTAATATCTTTTAGGATACATTTTCAAATGATTAATTCTAAGGTTTACTTGGGGACAAGTAAAGTTCAAGTGGGGGGATATTTGATGAACTCAAATAAGTACATTTTATTATCATCATTTATCCTATTTATTTGACTTGTTTTATTATAATATATATGAGAATCGATATATTAATGTTTACTTTAGTAATTCTCAGGTAAAAACAAGCATTATGTGAAACTTGGCGATTTGGGACTAATTATGGAGCAAAACAAGCGAGATGTCAAAAGTCTACTGAAATCCAGAAGATGCGCCGTATCTCACTCAACAGATACGACGCAATATCATACTTAGATGAATTCGAAGACCATTGCCTGACTTTGAAGAATGCGCCGCATGCAATTCTGTCATGCGCCGCATATGAAACTTTGGTCAAAGAAGAAGATCTAGCTCGTTCTACTCCAGATACGCCGCAATATACTTCTAACATACGGCGTATCACTATCAAGATTTCACCAGTTACAATCCAAGACAGCTAAAGTACATGCGCCGCATACAAAGATCAAGTTACGCCGCATCTGAAGACGGTGTACGAATATTCCAGAATATATTAATCTTGGACCCCACGTGAAGTTAAGTCAATGCGCCGCATCTATCAACTCAATGCGCCGCATCGATCCCTCAGACAGAAACTATAAATACCCCAAGGTCAGACGAATTTAGGAGACCTTTTGTATAACCCTAGAGCCGAATTCAGACGACCAAGCAGCACAAGACACACCTCTAACAAAGATACAAGAGCTGTAAGAAGGTCCTGCATGTATTCAATTCATTAAGTAGTTTTGTTTTATTGTTTTAGTACGCTTTAATTCATCAGGATTGATGGGCTTGTGTCATGTGACTACGGAAGATCATGCACTCCCCTTAATATTGCTTTCCCATTAATTAAAGTTTATATGTTGATGTCTTTGGTGACTTTTATTAGTGCATTGATAACCTCTGTGTCTAGCTGAGTCTTGCTTGGGTCGCCATGCCCCGTCCTCGCCTATTTATTCTAGTGTCTCTAGAAAAGTAGGATAGACATAAGTAATCATTAAGGGTTTACTCGCCGATAAGATTAGAGCCAACTAGAAAGGTTTAATTATATACACTTCATATAAAACTAGAAATAAAACAAGTGACAAGCTATTTAATTATCAGGACAGGTCTTCTTATTGTCTCGAGTATCTATATGTGTACGTGTGTGCTAATCGCTGATTCGTGCTCATTAGTTTAGTTTTCTATTTAATTATAACCAAACTGTGCCAGTCTCTCAGGCTGAACCCCCTTGCGTTAGATTATGTTGTATAACTAACTTAGGATATTAAAATATTGATTAGAATAACTAGATAATACGTTCCACTCTTAGTGATCGACACTCTGCTTACCATTATATTCATACTGACCGGGTACACTGCTCGTTAAGTGTGTGTGTTATTGATAAGTCGGCTAAATATAAATTTAAAACTTGAGTAGGCATTAATACTGCTAAACCGCAACGACACATCACGCGCATCAAGTTTTTGGCGCCGCTGCCGGGGAGTGAATTGTTATTATCTGTTAATTTGATTAAGTATTTTAATTAGTTTTTTCTTTTTAGTTTTTTTTTAGATTCTAACCACTAACCCTGTTTTATATTAGATAGATTGCATTCATTGTATAATTTGCATATTTACTGTTTTTGTGTGTTTTTGTTTTCTGTAATTTTTGTTTGTTTTTATTTTATTTTTATTTTTTTTTCTGTATTTTTCTGCATTCTGCTGTCGTTGTATTGTGCTGATACAAACGATACGGCGCATCTGTTTTCACAGATACGGCGTATTGCGTTTAATTTTTATAAAATACAACGCGTTTAATAAGTTCGAGTACGACGCATCTTTCCCCAAGATACGGCGTATTCTGTTTTTAATAAGAAATTTTTCTAAACCCTAACGCCATACGACGCATCTATTTTAACAGATACGGCGTATTTTCTATTTAAATTAAAAACAGTTTTTCGAATTATTAAACAGAAGCGACGCATCGATCTTTATCGATACGGTGCATCTACTAAATCAAAAATCTTGTATTTTGAAACGTAACGAAAATACGGCGCATTAGCTTTTGTTAATACGACGCATTTAATTTTAATAAATATAATCGATTTTTGATAATTTAAACTTGATACGGCGCATTCTAATTCATAAGCGGTGTATCTGTTTTCTGAATAAAAGTCTGATTAAATTTTAATGTAATAAGATACGGCGTATCCAACTTTCTGGATACGGCGCATCGTCCGCAGATATCAGCCATTTTTATTCTTTATATTCGTTTCTAAATTCATTAATTTCTCTTCTAGCGAACAGATCCTACTGACGATTTTACCTATGATGACAGGTTTTGCTATGGAAGATCTGTCAATGAACGAATATCTTGCTAAGGAACTTATGAAAGATAAGCAAAATGAAAAGTCCCGCACCAAAAAGCCATTAATTCTGGAAAGTGATGACGAGTGTGATAACTATGAAGTTAGCTTGAGCAAGTTCCCAGCATTAAGCATTACTAAAAGATTAGAATTGGAAAAGGAACTCTTGCTTTCGGATTCATTCGAAAATTTTGATGCTATTACTTGCAACTTACCTACGATCGATGCTTTACTCAAATCCGTATCTCAAACCAACATGTCCTTCTACTCAGTGGAAGTTTATGAAGATGTCAACTTCAATGTACTCACGATTGATGCCGATTTATTTTCTTGGGAAACTCCTCTTGAAGCTACTTATATGGAATTCAAACGCTTATGCAATATTGAAGATGGGATATTCTCTTATGATTTACTAATGAGCTACACTGAAGATGAATTGTTACTCTTATGGCCTATCATTGAATCTAAAGGATTAACTTGGAAGACTATCGAGAAAAATATGGGAAATTCCAAATTGAATACATGAACTCAGCAAATGCAGTCAACAAATCGAGCAACAAAAGCTATGGAAGAGGGAATATCCAACCTATACAAACTTCTTATATGCCTTATTCCGAACAGTATTGGGGATTAGATAAAAGCAATCTGGATGATGAAAGAATTTATGCTGAATCGGAGATACTGTTTCATAAAAAGTTGGTAAGGTTGATGGATATCTCTTTAGAAGAATGGCTTGAACTTAAATACGGTGATCCCAAATTTGCTCCTACGAATGAAGCCAAACGGATTGTGACCTCATGGTTGACACGAAGTTTTAAAGAACAATTTAATGAGTTCATGGAGATAAGGAGGAAAATGATTGGTAATACTAGCTTTGACGTTAACTACAATCCTAACAATGTTGATTTTTCAGATTGGTTAGCTAGTAAGTTCAATAACCATAAGATCATGGACCGAGCTACTAAAGATGTGTTATGGGTATATTGGATGAGAGGGGGAGATGAGGAAGTAGAAAGCAACAATGGATCATCACATGACGATTCAACGATCGAGGAAGGCATTGAAGAATTGTTCAGCATAGACATTGATGTGTTCAATTATGAGACACCCTTGTGCAAACAATTCAAATAATTTAATTACCTCCTTCAAATCGACGCTGATGTGCTAACTGGAGATCTACCAGGATTCAAAACTTATGATGAGTTCAAAAACACCTTGTACTACGAATGGAATGACCAGACACTATGGGTTTGGGATAAACCATGGGAATTTGGGCATATTAATCACACTTGTAAACCTTTCCGTTTCAAGGATGAAAGTAGTGAATGGCCAACCTGTGATTGGAAGAATGATGGAACCTGCAATGGGGGAAGTATAATTGGAATGAAATGAGTTGGAAACGATGTATACTTTGAAGACTATGATTGGTATGAAAAAGTTGAAGACTCCCCACGTAGAGCAGAGGCTTTGCAAGAAAAAGGTAGAATCAAATACTTAAAAGAACTAAAGGGAGCATTGAATACTACTTTCTGGGAATGGGTGCATAGAAAATGTGATGATTACACAAGGCTTAATCGACGCTTACAATGGGAATTGAAAAGAAAGTGGGACGAGACTCAAGATTATTATCAATCCATTAACTTGGTTAATTATTATCCCTATGATAATAACGATGAGTCACGAGGAAAATTTATTGATGAACTTGATGACTATTTGAATAAGGATCCTTATTTCAAGTTTGTTGATAAAGACGAAGAAGAATTCATCGAGAGAAAATGTCGACTACTTGGGATCACTTATAATAACCCACCCATGATAATTTCTGAAAAATTTGAAGTCATCAAATACTCTTTGGGACCATATGAGGAATATGTTGCGACGAAGACCAAAGAATATATTAGATTAAGTCGAACGGAAGAAAATGTTGCGGAGCTATACGGTAACATCTTTCGGATGAAAGAAGAAGGATGGCACGTAACAAGAACAAAATAAGGAGCTGAACGTGAGTCTAACTTGAAGACTCTGGAATAAAGACAAGTGCTGACCGGGAGACAACCCGAAGGAAAATTTTTTACTTTTCTGTTCTGTGTCGAGTCTGTCAGACCTGCAGAAGATGCGGCGCATCTCCATCATAAGATGCGACGCATCACCTGCACTGATCATATCTTATTTCATTTTATGCATTTTTATTTTTGACTTTAAAACTTTCTGTCAGTTTATTTAATGCGGCGCATCCCTGGTTAAGGATGCGACGCATCTTTTATTCTGATTCGTATTTATTCCAGGCTCGATACGGCGTATCTTCTTCCATAAGATATGGCGTATCGACTGACCTGATGATTTACAGTTTAAATTTTTAGGTTTTATTTTTACTAACTACTAATGTATTATGCATGTTTGAACCTTCTTAACTCAGGTGTGTTAAAGTCTAAATGGTATTATAGATTCCTGCATTTTTGTGGATACATCATTCATGAAGCTTAAACGTTCTCATCCACAAGAAAGTTGATTTTTGCTCTTATACGAATAATGGAGGATCATACCGAGCAAATCTCAGGGGAGTTTTTCTGTTCTAATTCTTTTATTTTCTAGTTTTTAACCTTTGACACAAACAACGAGGACGTTGTTTAACTTAAGTGGGGGGATGGAGAATTAGAACACTTACTTGTCCTAAACTTTTTCAAAATATGCTTAAAATGCGCTTAATATATCAAAATTTAAAATTTTTTAGCATGTTTTTGTTTAAAGTCTAAATTACATAACCGCACACATAACTCTATTCTTTCAAAAATATTAAAACTTTAGTGTGCCGGTGACTTGTAAACTTTAGAACTTGGCTTGTATACTATTCGAGACCACCATAATGAGTATTATCTATATAATTGGAGTGACTTGTCTAAATTGGTAAATTTCTAGGATTACACCCAAATAGCCTTTATATGTTATGTGATATTAACTAACTACACTGGTTAGTTAACCCCCGTATAAACCCTTTGTTTACTCTCACTTTTAGAGTAAGATACCCCTAGAAAAACCCTCAGAGCCATTCCTTTCGTTTCTTACACCTTTGTTATAATGTTTCGATACACCCTTACACCTTAGCCTACCCTGTAGATTAAAATCCGTGGTTAATTGCTTTAGGCAAAGTGTGTTTCCTTACATTACCTGTGTTCGCGTGCGTAATTCATTATCTTTGGTTAGGTCGGGAAATTGCACAATGCAATTGGTATGAAAGTAAATATTGTATAACTTTTAGTTTATTTTTCGTGTGTTTGCTACTTTCACTATTACAGTTATTTCTGAAAGTATGAAGAGTATGGAAAAATTATCCGGAAAAATAGTGATAGAAAAGTTGTGAAATTTTACACATATATGTTGGTGTCAAAAAAAAAAAAAAAAAAAAAAAAAAAAAAAAAAAAGAAGGAAAAGTTGGAAGTTTGTTTTAACCAACTTATGTAAAGTTTTGTATTAAGTGGGAGATATCACCACTATTTGTTGTTGTATATTATATTTATGGATTGAATGGGAGTTGACCGTTATGGGAACGCCAACTAAGGTTATTCTTTGATTGAGATTTTGTTGAGTATAATTCGTGTCTACCTAAAGCGTGTGTTTAAAGTGTTAAAGCATGAGTTATTCAATGATATGAGTCTTATTCATGGGATGGTTGGGAAAGTGATTAACCACACTTAGGATTTTAATTTATCTGTTTTGTTTATTTTTCATTTTACACCAATTTGTATCCCAAATATTATCCATACCCTATATCATTCTTCATCCAAACCTTTGATTTATTGAGATTAGGGATTTGAGCAATCTTAAGTATCGTAGTCGTGGATTCGGGTATGTATTTATGATTTTGTCGCCCTTTTTGATATAATATTATTGGTGAAGATTACTTGGTCCTATCTTTAGCCCATTCGAGTTAAGGAATTGAGCAATTGCAAGTATCGTGGTCGTGGATTCGATCATGTATTTGTAATTTTGTCGCCTTTTCTGGAATATGAGATCGATAGAGATTAAAAAGGATGATCCACCCTTAACCAACAAACCCTTTTTACCGCTTTAGACTTGTTACTCCTTGGCTTTAGTGGGGGAGATGCGTATACTTGCCAAGCCTATGATAGAATATTCATCACGACTAAGCAACTAAACGATTTAGAATTGTTTTACATTAAAAATTATTTTGGTTTCTACTTCGTTAAGTGTTTGGTTGTGTGATTATGACAAAACGAATACGTGCTTAAATATAAAAATAAATCCTAATATCTTTTAGGATACATTTTCAAATGATTAATTCTAAGGTTTACTTGGGGACAAGTAAAGTTCAAGTGGGGGGATATTTGATGAACTCAAATAAGTACATTTTATTATCATCATTTATCCTATTTATTTGACTTGTTTTATTATATTATATATGAGAATCGATATATTAATGTTTACTTTAGTAATTCTCAGGTAAAAACAAGCATTATGTGAAACTTGGCAATTTTGGACTAATTATGGAGCAAAACAAGCGAGATGTCAAAAGTCTACTGAAATCCAGAAGATGCGCCGTATCTCACTCAACAGATACGACGCAATATCATACTTAGGTGAATTCGAAGACCATTGCCTGACTTTGAAGAATGCGCCGCATGCAATTCTGTCATGCGCCGCATATGAAATTTTGGTCAAAGAAGAAGATCAAGCTCGTTCTACTCCAGCTACGCCGCAATATACTTCTAACATACGGCGTATCGCTATCAAGATTTCACCAGTTACAATCCAAGACAGCTAAAGTACATGCGCCGCATACAAAGATCAAGTTACGCCGCATCTGAAGACGGTGCACGAATATTCCAGAATATATTAATCTTGGACCCCACGCGAAGTTAAGTCAATGCGCCGCATCTATCAACTCAATGCGCCGCATCGATCCCTCAGACAGAAACTATAAATACCCCAAGGTCAGACGAATTTAGGAGACCTTTTGTATAACCCTAGAGCCGAATTCAGACGACCAAGCAGCACAAGACACACCTCAAACAAAGATACAAGAGCTGTAAGAAGGTCCTGCATGTATTCAATTCATTAAGTAGTTTTGTTTTATTGTTTTAGTACGCTTTAATTCATCAGGATTGATGGCCTTGTGTCATGTGACTACGGAAGATCATGCACTCCCCTTAATATTGCTTTCCTATTAATTAAAGTTTATATGTTGATGTCTTTGGTGACTTTTATTAGTGAATTGATAACCTCTGTGTCTAGCTGAGTCTTGCTTGGGTCGCCATGCCCCTTCCTCGCCTATTTATTCTAGCGTCTCTAGAAAAGTAGGATAGACATAAGTAATCATTAAGGGTTTACTCGCCGATAAGATTAGAGCCAATGAGAAAGGTTTAATTATATACACTTCATATAAAACTAGCAATAAAACAAGTGACAAGCTATTTAATTATCAGGACAGGTCTTCTTATTGTCTCGAGTATCTATCTGTGTACGTGTGTGCTAATCGCTGATTCGTGCTCATTAGTTTAGTTTTCTATTTAATTATAACCAAACTGTGCCAGTCTCTCAGGCTGAACCCCCTTGCGTTAGATTAGGTTGTATAACTAACTTAGGATATTAAAATACTGATTCGAATAACTAGATAATACGTTCCACTCTTAGTGATCGACACTCTGCTTACCATTATATTCATACTGACCGGGTACACTGCTCATTAAGTGTGTGTGTTATTGATAAGTCGGCTAAATATAAATTTAAAACTTGAGTAGGCATTAATACTGCTAAACCGCAACGACACATCACGCGCATCAAGGCTATTAATTTTTTCTCGCATGTCTTGGACAACAGGATTTTTCTCAAAGTCCTCCATTACTTCTTTACACTTAGCCTCTAACTCATCATACTCATGATCCCTAGCTTTTTCTTTGGCTAAGATGGCATCCATTTTCCCTCTCATAGCCACCACTATTTGAACCAGTTCCCTTGTTCGAAAATTAAGATGATTATCCAAAATACCCTGCCTAGCATAACTCTTGGAATGAAAATTGCAAAGCTCTTCCATACACATGTTATCCAAAATCCCTCTCCAACTAGTAGGCGTCATTTTTTCAACCAATTAATGACACGCAAGGGCATTTGGAAGCTCCTTGATGTCAGACAGGCCTGCGAAAGACAGGATAATAGTTATATGATGCACGAGTTTCATTACGAATGCAAGAATTCAACTTACTAGGAGTATCAGCTTCAGGAATCTTTAGGGTGGTAGGTATAAAGGTTTTAGTAGAGGAGCCTTTGGGTTTCACCATTCTCGTCGGAGGGGTAGGAAGAGATAATTTCCTTTTCGGAGGAGTCTTCACAGACATGGCAAATCTTTCTTTCCTACTCTTCTTTTTGTCTGACATGCCGAAAGTCCATATGAGCCTCGTTTGAAATTCCTTTATAAGGGGATCATCGGAATCTGCTACAGTATCTACAAAGTGCAAAGTCTCGTCATTGTTAACTGATTTTGATGGAGAGCCTACTCCGTAGCTCACATTCTTTGGCTCTTTGGGGATGAAACTAACCTCTCTGGTACCACGGGCTACAACGAAGTTCCTGAATGCCATCCCTGCAGCAACCAAAGGAAAGAGATAAATATCAGCAGGTAAGTTACTTACTTTATTTGAATGTGTATATACATACTTTTCCCTTCACACATTATCTCAGGTTTCAACGGAGAGCCTTCCCAATGATCAACAATGCCCGCCATATACAATATCGGCTCAGGAAATGTTTGAACATCAAATGGATGGCGTGCAAGACGTTGGTAAAGGGGATTATTCCTTATGAAGTGTGGCAAAGGATCATCAAAGCATTTCTCGTCAAATCAGAATGCTTTATCCAACAAAGCTGGGTATTCGGGAGGTATGATCGTGTTTTGTACATAGAAAAACAAACCTTTCCAATTTCTTATATTGGCAAATGGTTTAGTTATTAAGCAAGGCACATCAGGCTCAATTCTTTTAGCTACGGTTAACCAATCACCACCAGGGCAAAGATTCATAAAGCCTCTAAGCATATTGAGCATTGGCTCATAGCCATAAGCTTTACATACAACAATGTAGGTGGTCAACTTGGCTAATCCAAAGGGATTCAACCTGGATATATGTACTTGATAATATTATAAAAACTCTAAGATTAGGGGATGGATTGGATTCCTAAAGTTGGATTCTGTAAATGCATGCACATAAAGCCCCACATACCCCGTTGGAGCATCAAAAATACTTTGGTTTTTGTTTGGAAGCATATTTAAACTCCTTGGGTATAGGGTATCTTCCAAGAAATTCTATTAGAGCCTGTTCTGATAAGGTACATCTTTGTTGCCTAATGATCCTTTTTGCTGCCATACTCATCTTGGAGTAAGAACGATGAGAGAAAAGATCAACGAGTTGGGGAGGGTGATTACCTTAAGACTCAGAAGAAGCATGAAGCACAGTATTGTGTATGTGTATTTTAGGTACAATAGAAAAGTGATCTAGGGTTAGGATTATGAAGGGTTTATGTATATCTTTTGAAGTTTTATCCTGACCATCCACGTGCAATAATAATCCGAGCAAAATACGGACTCAAATCTGCTTTTCAAATTTTGAAAAGAAGTTTGTGGTTACTGAAATCCTAGCTGCTATAGCTTAAGGTGTGGTAGTTGGATATTCATTAGCCACATTTATTGCGTGATTTATTTAAGCACTTATCTTTATTCCATCTGAATTTGTGATGAAAGGGATAGAGTGTAGCATGTTTTTGAGTCGAATGCGATATACACTCATACGTATATATCACTTTTGACTGGGGGGTTTGATGGTGTACCCTCTGAGCAGGTCGAAGGACTCCCTCTTCGAGCCTGTACGAAGCCCTCCTTTCAGAGGCCCAAGTTAATCTCCTAACACGTTTCATTGGCGTAAAACCATTCATCTATGAAGTGGTTACCATGTGAGAATCCGCCAATCGAAGCCCTAAGCCCTTCGGGGTATTCCTCTCGAAGGGACAAGAACGGAGAGTTACCTTGACCTGGTCATACCCACGTCTCCTCTTCCCTTAGGCTTTCCCGCCAAGGGTGAGATCGTGGGCTACAAAGCCTTAGCGGTTACCACAAATCATGGGACCCCATGATCTCCGAATCAAGTGTAACCGCCCTCTAAGGCCTATTTCTCCCCTACAAATAGATAAGACGGGCAAGAATCATGGTAACTTCAACTAGACTCTCTCACTTTACTATCAACTTACCATATCACATACTTACTCGCACGCCGGAGGTGGTTCGCAGGGTCGACCCCTACACAATCACTTAACGTAGTGTTTTAGTATTTCTTATTTCAGGTTAAGAACAAGCTTGGCGCAATCTCAACACCCCATAAACCATTTGATCATCATCGAAGGCCTGGTCGTGCAATTTATTGTACAATCAGATACCAATTGTGAAGACGTAGAGTGGGGGGAGGAGGTGAGGGGGGGGGGTGAATACTTTTCCTTTTAAAATCTTAAATATTGTTGTATCAAATATCCGTTTAAGCTTGTTGTAATATGAAAGATGCCAATTATAGTTTATAACTAGCATATACTAAAACAAGTTGTCGCACAAGTATAACCATCAAGTCATAACATAAGCAATCATATAATGCAAACATAAAAGTAAAGCAGTAAGTAAAAGAAAGTGCAAACCAAACACGATGATTTATAGTAGTTTGGTCACGGAGCTCCTCTCCGCCCTACTCCACTCCCTGAGTACCCAACTCGAGAGTTACTTCACTAGATCAAAAAGCTCTCTTCTCGGCAGAGAAAACCTTACAAACGCCGCTTACACTTTTCCGGTACAAAGCTAAATATCGGGTTCTAGTTTGAGGTAGAACCAACCTAACATCGCTTACACATTATTTTCGACACTAAGCTAGATGTTGAGTTCTTTTACAAGGGTACAACCACTCCCACTATTTTTTATGGCCCAACATAAAAACCTTGTGTTTTATGGTACAAACACATAAACCATCTAATCTAGTTTGGTGAATAGATTGTGATGATACAATGATGTTTACAATGATGATCCATGATGCTGATGCGCGTGATGTGTCGTTGCGGTTTAGCAGTTTTAATGCCTACTCAAGTTTTAAATTTATATTTAGCCGACTTATCAATAACACACACACTTAACGAGCAGTGTACCCGGTCAGTATGAAGATAATGGTAAGTAGAGTGTCGATCACTAAGAGTGGAACGTATAATCTCGTTAATCTAATCAGTATTTTAATATCCTAACGCAAGGGGGTTTCAGCCTGAGAGACTGGCACGGTTTTGTTTGCAAGTAAATAATAAAATAAACAATAGGCACGAATCAGCAAGTAGCACACACGTACACAGATAGATACTTGAGACAATAAGAGGGCTGTCCTTATGATTAAGTAGATTGTCACTTGTTTTATTGATAGCTTTATATGAAGTGTATGTAATTAACCCTTTCTCGTTGGTCCTATTCTTATCGGCGAGTAAACCCTTAATGATTACTTATGTCTAAAAGTCATTCCTAAGTGATCAATTTAGAAACAACCGTGGGAGCCACATCTTGTCCCGCAGTCGGATGCCCGCAAGCCACTAATAAACACAGAGGTTATCAATGCACTAATAAGTAGTAACCAAAGACATCAACATATAAACTTTAATTAATGGGAAAGCAAGTATTAAAGGGAGTGCAATCTTTCCGTTGTCACATTACACAAGCCACCAATCCTGATGAATTAAAGTTTGCTAACACAATAAAACAAAACTACTTAATGAATTAAATACATGCAGCACCTTCTTACAGCTCTTGTATCTTCGATTTGGGTGTGTCTTGTGCTGCCTTCTTGACTGAATTCGTCCTTTTGCTCTGCTGTCCGAACTTCGGTGTTAAGGTTTCGGATCCTCTTTTTCTCGTCTGGTCTACGGGGTATTTATAGTTTGTGTCTGAGGGAAGATGCGGCGCATCTACTAAGTAGATGCGGCGTATGTACGTAACTTCGCGTGGGGTCCAAGATTATAATATTCAGGAATATTCGTACACCGCCAGAAGATGCGGCGTAACTCCATGGTTAGATGCGGCGCATGTCCTCTTGTATCTTGGATCGTATCTGGTGATATCTTGATAGAGATGCGGCGTATGTTGATAGTGAGATGCGGCGCATCTGGAGCAGATTAGTCTTGATCTTCTTCATTTCAGTAGACTCTTCACTTTATGCACGTTTTGCTCCATTATTAGTCCAAAATCGCCAAGTTTCACCAAATGCTTGTTTTTACCTGAGAATTACAAAAGTAAACGATTAAGTATCAATCCTCATACATAATATAGTAAAACAAGTCAAATTAATAGGATAAATGATAGTAATAAAATGTACTTATTTGAGTTCATCAAATATCCCCCCACTTGAACTTTACTTGTCCCCAAGTAAACCTTAGATTAAATCTCATGAAAATGTATCCTAAAAGATGTTAGGATTTATTTTTATATTTAAGCATGTATTCGTTTATTTCGTAATCACACAACTAAACACTTAACGAATTAGAAGTAAAATAAAATAAGTCGATAAAAGCAAATCTAATCGTTTAACTGTCCAGTCGCGACGAATATTCTATCATAAGCTTGGCAAGTATACACATCTCCACCACTAAAGCTAAGGAATAACAAGTCTAAAGCGGTAAAAAGGGTTTTTAGGCTTAAGGGTTAATTATTCTTATTTCACTATCGATCTCAAATTCCAGAAAAGGCGACAAAATCACAAATACATGATCGAATCCACGAACACGATACTTGCAATTGCTCAAATCCTTAACTCGAATAGGCTAAAGATAGGTCCAAACTTCACCAATAATAATATATCAAAAAGGGCGACAAAATCATAAATACATAGCCGAATCCACGACTACGATACTTAAGATTGCTCAAATCCCTAATCTCAATAAATCAAAGGTTCGGTTGGATAAAGAATAGGGTATGGATAACATTTGGGATATAAATTGGTGTAAAAATAAAAATAAACAAAACAAATAAATTAAAATCCTAAGTGTGGTTAATCACTATCCCAACCATCCCATGAATAAGACTCATATCATTGAATAACTCACGCTTTAACACTTGAAACACACGCTTTAGGTAGACACGAATTATACTCAACAAGATCTTAATCAAAGAATAAACCTTAATTGGCGTTCCCATAACTGCCAATTCCCATTCAATCCATAGATATAATACAACAAATAGTGGCCATATGAACCACTTACATAACTTTACATCGTTGGCTTAAAATAAACATCCAACTCTTTTTTCTTTCTTTTTCTTTTCTCATCTTTTCTAAATTTTTTTTTTTTTTTTTTTTTTTTTTTTTTTTTTTTTTTTTTTTTTTTTTTTTTGAAACATAAACATAGATGTGTAAAATTTCACCACATCACTACAACTTTCTTTCCGGATAATTTTTTTATACTTTTCATAACTTCAGAAATAATGGTAATAGCGAAAGTAGTAAACACACGAAAAATAAACTCTAAAATATACAATATTTACTTTCACTCCAATTGCATTGTGCAATTTCCCGACCTAACCAAAGATAATGAATTACGCACGCGAACACAGGTAATGTAAGGAAACACACTTTGCCTATAGCAATTAACCAACCACGGACTTTAATCTACAGGGTAGGCTAAGGTGTAAGGTGTAACGAAACATTTTAAACATAGGTGTAAGAAACGAAAGGAATGGCTCTGAGTGTTTTTCTAGGGGTATCTTACTCTAAAAATGAGAGTAACAAAAGGGTTTATACGGGGGTTAACTAACCAGTGTAGTTAGTTAATAACACATAACATATAATAGGCTATTTGGGTGTAATCCTAGAATTTTACCAATTTAGACAAGTCATTCCAATTAAATAAATAATACTCATTATGGTGGTCTCGAATAGTATACAAGCCAAGTTCTAAAGTCTACAAGTCACCGGCACACTCATAGATTTGTGAATTTTGAAAAATCACAATTTTTGAAAATAACGTCATGTGTGCAGCTATGCAACTTAGATCTTAAACAAAAACATGCTAAAAAATTTTTTAAGTTTGATATATTAAGCACATTTTAAGCATAATTTTTGAAAAAGTTTAGGACAAGTAAGTGTTAAGTGTTCTAATTCTCCTATCCCCCCACTTAAGTTAAACAACGTCCTCGTTGTTTGTATAAAAGGTTAAAAACTGGAAAATAAAAAGAATTAGAACAGAAAAACTCCCCTGAGATTTGCTCGGTATGATCCTCCATTAGTGCAAGAGCAAAAATCATCTTTCTTGTGGATTAGAACGTTAAAGCTTCATACTTGATGTATCCACAGAAAATTCAGGAAACTATAATACCACCAACACTTTAAAACACACCTAAGATAAGAAAGGTTCAAGCTTGCATAATACATTAGTAGTTAGGAAAAATAAAACTTAAAAATTAAAACTGAAAATCATCAGGTCAGTCGATGCGCCGTATCTTATTGAAGAAGATACGCCGTATCGAGCCTGGAATAAATACGGATCAGAATAAAGATGCGCCGCATCCTTAACCAGGGATGCGCCGCATTAAAATAAACTGATAAATAGTTTTAAAGTCGGAAATAAAAATAAAAATGAAATAAAGGATAGGATGCGTCGCATCTGTTTAAGCAGATACGGCGCATGTAGTAACCAAACAGACTGATAACAGTCTGTTGTAAAATGACTCGTTCCACGGTTTAATCTCATACGTCCTCTCGTACTCTCATGCTGAACTTAATGCCAGTCTTCATCAAACATAACAAGAAATATAAACTGAAACATTAAATAAACATAAGAATAACGATTAGTACAATCCAAAATGAATATAAGTAATGTACGAAGGAAACGTGTCCATAATGAAAATGCAAAGAGTAGTCAAGCTGTGGGCTGGTCGGGAGTCACGTCATCTGATTGGGCCCCAGAAGTACTAGCTTCGTCAGTCCTGCGTCGAACCCTGCGCTCGTATCTGATAATCCCTCTGACATAAGCACCGTCTGGGAGGTTGTGGCTGACCCCATTAAGAGCCATCAACCTACTGACACCGTCGACCAACCAACTCGTATCTCTCCTCACTTCAGCGAGCTCAACTCTCTGTGCCTCGAGAGCCTCTCTCAATGACCTAACCTCTAGCTCCACTCTCTCGACTCTCTGTCCAATAGTGCGGGGAGCTGGTGCTGGGGCGTGTATCTCCTCCTGAGCGGGAGCAGCAGCCGGGGCTGCCTGAGCATCCCCCTGCTCTGGCTCAGCAGGCCTCGGTGGTCCTAGTGGTGCCCAGTAGTACCCATCTATCATCTCTGCACATATCCCAAGCCTAGTCGTAAGGTAGTCCGCATCCATACCGGGTAATCTAGCAACATCAACCGGAAGATCATCGGGAATCTCATCACCTAATACCCCAAAGTGCCTAGCAAGACGAGAGACAAAGTGACCCCCTGTCATTTGGCTCCTACCATCTCTCCCTGGAGCGACTCTGTGTAAATAATGTGCTAAGAAGTGAGGGATGTTCACCACAGCTCCCCCGTCCATGCTCCGTAATAGAAAAAGATCTAAAGTAGTCACCTTCTCAGGGGATTGTCCCCTCCCGGCAATAGTCAGGGCAATCAGACGATGACAGAGCCTCCTCATCGGCTCTCTAATCAGTGTGTATGAGGGAGTGGTGGTGGTAGAGTCGCCTCCAGAGGAGATCTCAGCCCAATAATCTCCCAACTCCCCACGATCTGAAACAGCTCTCAAACTGTTAGCCCAATAATCTGTAAAACCTGGAGATGCCATCTCTGCTGTAGTATGCAACCCAAGAGCTAGTATAAACTGCCCCATAGACATCCTTCTCTCAAAACCACCCAGTCTGAATACCAGAGTGTCAAATGTGTCGAGACCGAGATCAGTCTCCCTATAGTGTATAGTGCAGAAAAACTCTAGCATCAAAACCTTAATCAACGGTTCTTCAATCCTAAACAGCCTTTCCCAGGTGTAAGACCTGAATAAAACCTGCCCCTCCTGATCTTTGTGTATCATCTCAAACCTAGTTCTTAACCCCTCAGCAGCGTTACCCTCGTCAATATTCTCGATGCTGTCAAAATCCAAAACTGGAACACTGAATACCTTCCTCTGATAAAACTTTCTAAGCCTAGTCATGTAATCATCAACAGCACCCTGTGTTAGTCCCATTGTTTCAAAACGAAGCCACGGGTGTCTACGTGCAGGCTCAGGTAACGCCATCTGAAATATAATATTCACAGTAAGTAAACAGTCTGCAACATAGGTAGATACGGCGCATTGGATTAGATCAATGCGGCGTATCTGTATAAAGTATAAGAGATGCGGTGCAAGACAACAGATACGGCGTATTGGGATGCGTCGTATCTAGATTAATCAATACGGCGTATCTATAATTTTAGCAATTTTGAAATAGGTCGTTACGCCGCATTAATCAACCTAGATGCGCCGCATCTAAAAGCATATCAGTATAAAATAAAGGGTTAGGCACGTTTTTCAAGAATCCGTATCCGTGACGTAAACTTCCACTAAATATCACAGTATAATATTCTCCTTATATCAGTTCAAATATCTCAATCAACCACAGCTAATTTACCTTCCCGCTAAATATTCAAAATCAAACCCAAAACCTAAATTTTCGGTCGATTCAATTAGTGCCAAATTCGATGTCTTATTCTAAAATTAACTTAGGGGAAATAATTAATTCCAAGTTCTAATCATATCCCTATATCGTTTAAGCGCGAATCGATTCAATCCTATAAACCCTAATTTTCGTATTAATCAAAGTTAAATCGAAATGTAACAATTACCTTAGTATTTGTGATTAGGAGAACGTTTTAATGCTCGGATTAAAGGCGGATTGAAGAAAGATGATCGGATTTTGAGTATAATTTTAGTGCGTGTTCTTAACTGTGTGTATTTATGCGGCGTATTCCCGTCGTATTTATAAGGCGACACGATGCGCCGTATTAGAAAATTGGGATGCGCCGTATCTATTTAATTCCGTTGACTAGTCAATAAGTCCTAGTTGGTCAGGGATACGGCGCTTTGGATATTTAGATCCGCCGTATCTCTATGTTAGTTAACGAAATTTAAATGAAGAACGTACCTTGGCCTCCGCAACACAGTTCCTTATACATCAAATTTGGGTAAAAACGGCACACCATATAGATGAATTCAAAATAAGAGTAATAGGCATAAACGTTTCATTAATAATTGTAATCTTATTGTTTAGTGGATAAGGATTTATTCCGAGGTTAGGAACAAATATCGTTTTTGAGCATACAAAATTAAGATTACGAATTGAATCAGACGTATAATAAGGATAATAAAACTGAGATCATAGTGTAGAGAACTTTCCTTTGGGCAGTTGAATTATCGTAGAGTTTACCTGGGATTCTATTTCAAGAATTAAAGAAGTTCAATGTTACCAGTACTGAGTTTTCCTCCACTCTTGTCGTCTTATGTTCGGTCACTTCAGCTAGCGTCTCTTGGTTTGGTTCAGAATGTAATCCTTCTTGGTGATGCTCGAGTCATCATTTATCCTGAAAATAAACAACTTGCACACGAGAGTAGCGGACCGATCAAGGTAAATATCAAAAATCAACTATATTTATCAAGTTATATTTGTCGTATTAACAAAAGTTAATGCGCCGTAATTTCGTTACGTTTAAAAATACAAGATTTTTGATTTTGTAGGATGCGCCGTATCGACGGAAATCGATACGCCGTATTTGTTTAATAATTCGCAAACTGTTTTTAATTAAAATAATAGATACGCCGTATCTGCGAAAGCAGATGCGTCGTATGGCGTTAACGTTTAGAAAATTTTTATCAAAAACAGATACGCCGTATCTACAAAAGCAGATGCGTCGTATTACTTTATTGCTTAGAAAAATTTTCTTGTTAAAAACAGATACGCCGTATCTTGGGGAAAAGATGCGTCGTATCGAATTAATTAAACGCGTTGTATATAAAAATTAAACGCAATACGCCGTATCAGAGAGATCAGATGCGCCGTATCGTTTGATTTAGCACAGTACAACGATAGCAGAACAGAAAAATACGAAAAAAAATAAAAATAAAAATTAAACACACGAAACAAAAATAAAACACACAAAAAGAAAAACAAAAGCAAACAAATAACACACAATACAACAAATATGCAAAATAGTACAATGATGCAATTAATCTAATAAAAAGAAAAACCTAATTAAAATACTAATCAAATTAACAGAAAATAACAATTCACTCCCCGGCAACGGCGCCAAAAACTTGATGCGCGTGATGTGTCGTTGCGGTTTAGCAGTTTTAATGCCTACTCAAGTTTTAAATTTATATTTAGCCGACTTATCAATAACACACACACTTAACGAGCAGTGTACCCGGTCAGTATGAAGATAATGGTAAGTAGAGTGTCGATCACTAAGAGTGGAACGTATAATCTCGTTAATCTAATCAGTATTTTAATATCCTAACGCAAGGGGGTTTCAGCCTGAGAGACTGGCACGGTTTTGTTTGCAAGTAAATAATAAAATAAACAATAGGCACGAATCAGCAAGTAGCACACACGTACACAGATAGATACTTGAGACAATAAGAGGGCTGTCCTTATGATTAAGTAGATTGTCACTTGTTTTATTGATAGCTTTATATGAAGTGTATGTAATTAACCCTTTCTCGTTGGTCCTATTCTTATCGGCGAGTAAACCCTTAATGATTACTTATGTCTAAAAGTCATTCCTAAGTGATCAATTTAGAAACAACCATGGGAGCCACATCTTGTCCCGCAGTCGGATGCCCGCAAGCCACTAATAAACACAGAGGTTATCAATGCACTAATAAGTAGTAACCAAAGACATCAACATATAAACTTTAATTAATGGGAAAGCAAGTATTAAAGGGAGTGCAATCTTTCCGTTGTCACATTACACAAGCCACCAATCCTGATGAATTAAAGTTTGCTAACACAATAAAACAAAACTACTTAATGAATTAAATACATGCAGCACCTTCTTACAGCTCTTGTATCTTCGATTTGGGTGTGTCTTGTGCTGCCTTCTTGACTGAATTCGTCCTTTTGCTCTGCTGTCCGAACTTCGGTGTTAGGGTTTCGGATCCTCTTTTTCTCGTCTGGTCTACGGGGTATTTATAGTTTGTGTCTGAGGGAAGATGCGGCGCATCTACTAAGTAGATGCGGCGTATGTACGTAACTTCGCGTGGGGTCCAAGATTATAATATTCAGGAATATTCGTACACCGCCAGAAGATGCGGCGTAACTCCATGGTTAGATGCGGCGCATGTCCTCTTGTATCTTGGATCGTATCTGGTGATATCTTGATAGAGATGCGGCGTATGTTGATAGTGAGATGCGGCGCATCTGCAGCAGATTAGTCTTGATCTTCTTCATTTCAGTAGACTCTTCACTTTATGCACGTTTTGCTCCATTATTAGTCCAAAATCGCCAAGTTTCACCAAATGCTTGTTTTTACCTGAGAATTACAAAAGTAAACGATTAAGTATCAATCCTCATACATAATATAGTAAAACAAGTCAAATTAATAGGATAAATGATAGTAATAAAATGTACTTATTTGAGTTCATCAGATGCAAATGTCTAATGGATATGCATGACTAATCTAAATGAACTTCCATTGATAAGAAGCCTTCAATGGATGAAGATCATAAGTTCCCTATGTTTGTTGTGATAGATCTTCATATATGTATGCATGTGGAATTTAAATGAACTTCTTGAATAAGAAGTCTTCAATCAATGAGGATGACAAGTGCCCTTGACTCTTCATATGTTTATATGATTTGTTGGATGATGATGGCAAGATCTCCAAGCCGTTTTGGTGGATCAGGAGGTATGATATACTTACAACAAGATGAATGTTAGAAGCATTATGATCATGATGATAAGGGTGATTAATGTATGTTACTACATTGTTATCTACTAATCTAAATGTATGTAAAATGATAGAGAGAATATGTGTTGAAGTGATGATCAAATGAGTAAACAATAGGCTGCTATTTATAGCCAACAAGATTAGTAACCCACGGATGGGACGGATCCAAAAGTAGGGATCCGTCCGTTTACCATTTTGGTTCCATGGGAACCTGACAGAAGATCTTCACAAATCTTAATCAAATCTAACCAAGAAATTTCCATATCTTTCCAAAGATTCATTGAGTGGAGATCTAAACAATATATTCATATGATCTTCAAAATCTTCTAAAGATTTCAAAGTGATGCATGCCATGATGTCATAGTACATTTCCAATTTAGATTAAAATGTTTATGAAAGTAAACTTGCAAAATGTATATACTAGCTAACTAATATATGTTTACCAAGTTGTACCATGATAGTTTATCTGTTACTAAAAATGTTAAACTACTCATGCTATTATAGGACTTAAGATATTATGTCATTAACATCATTTTTATAAGTATGTAAACACATTTGTCTTAGTTTGACACCTAAAGTGCACTTATCCTATTTTGACACCTAAAGTGGTACTTATTCTATTTTGACATGAATACAACTTAGGAAGCATGATGTACAAGTAAAAGTACTTGTATATGCAAAATGTAAAATGAGGTTCAAAGTAGAATGGTTAACCTTTTAAAATACTTAATGACTCTAAACATTTTTTAAACATTCTAAATGATTTGTTAAGGGGTTTGATCATAATGCCACATAACAAACATGTACAAACTTGTGTTGTACCATACGAGGACTAGAGACGTCGAGAGGTGTTGAATGTATGTTGAGACAAAATATGATTACGAGTAACTTGTACATTTTACGTTATGTATCAAGTTACATGTTTGTCATCAATCAAAACAAATGAGACTGTATAGATTAAATATCGTAATATTTGCACTAACAAGAAAGGTAAGTCCTTGCAACTTAGTGAGTAAACGGAACTATTCTAACATAACATAAGCAAGAATTAAGCATTATCATGCCACTAAGCCACCTATTCTCTAGCTAATAGCATACTTCTACTACCATGAGCTACTAATGTCATTATATCCAATCTCTAATTGGAATTCTAACACTAATGTGATATCTAATCACCATGCTAAAGCTATGCTACTACATTACGATATCTCATTCCTTGCTACTAAAGATACGACATCTACTCATATGATATCTAATAACATTTATATTAATGTTACAATGCCTAATTGTCGTGCTAACATGTCGTGATATCTAATCACATTTCTACCAATGATCTAATGTCTAATCGTCATGCTATCATGTCGTGATATCTAATCACATTTCTATTAATGATACGATGTCTAATCGTCATGCTATCATGTCGTGATATCTAATCACATTTCTACTAATGATACGATGTCTAATCGTCATGCTATCATGTAGTGATATCTAATCATATTTCTACTAATGATACGATGTATAATCCAATATCATCAGAAAATGATTACCTTCATTGTAATTTGGTGAAACAATAGACTGTTGTATTTGAACTATTGGATTTGGCTGATTCGGTTGATCTATTGTTGTGTTTGGATTCTCAATTGATTTAGACCTCATATCATTATCATTCAATCATAACAATCTACTCAATCTTCCAACTCCCCTAACTCTTATTCCCACTTCACCACCTCTCATTCTAACTCCACCACCTCTCATTAAAACTGCACCCTTACCCTGACTAGAACTAGAACCACTACCTCTAATTGGTCTTCATGCACCCTTACAATGACTAGAACTAGCACCACCACCTTTTATCCTAACCGCACCCCTACCCTTATTAGAAATGGAACCACCACCTCTTCTACTCAGTCCAACCCTAACCCGACTAGAACTAGAACCACTTACCTTAAATACATTAGAATCATTAGACACCCTAAATGGTTCAATTAATGGAAAATATTCTATTAGGCCTGGAACATCTTGTGTTTTCTTTGGTCTTCTTGCTTTACTAGGCTCCTTGGGTGGTTTGGGTATGATTGCTTTCTTACAACCCCTTTTGTTGTGGCCTGTCTCACCACAGTTTTTACAAGTCATTTCAATACCACATGTAGACACTATATCAGGATGATTCTTTTCATGAGACTATCTAATTCTTTGCTTCCTAGGTCTCCTAGGCATGTTCCTTGCCTCCTTGGTGTGGGTGGCAAAAATCTAGACATGTGACATCAATCAGGCCATAAAGACATACCCTGAATAGGACATGACATCCTGCATAAGGCATGACATCCTTAGCAGCTTCAATTAACCCCTATATTTACATTGAACATTAGTGATGTTGTCAATGATAATAAATAAAGTTAATAAATATACAAAGAACTGTTGTTAAACACGTATACCTTGTGTTGACCATACATTAGTGTCAATCCATTTACTGTTGGCATATCCATGTCATCATCACTAAGGAACTCTAGGAGCCAACTCCAATCATTTTTGTTTTCCGCATTGATAACAACCCAAGCCACTGGGAAGAAGGGTTATTACCATCTCTGCCTACGACAGTCAATATCTCACCTACATTTGGTCCAACGCTATAATTATTCTACATCCTAATTTCCATCCTTCTTTCAATCCATTAAAGCAAACATAAAACCTTTCAAAATATGTTTTATTATAAGGATCGGTAGTTACTCCTAGTTGTGTTCACAACTGATCCATCATTTGATTCTAATAATGCCCTTGCATAAGACCTAATTAAACCATAATGATCTTATGTGCTTGATTAACCCTCATTTAAGGCATATCTTTTGGCATTCCTACATTGATGTGAGAATGCATTTATACTTTTATTATGCAACTTTATTTTAGGATTTGACCTTATTTTTGTCCCAAAGTTTTTTCCAATCCATCTATAATTAACTATGTATCCATATTTATACCTGAAATGAATCCTCCTTTTTCAGCTTCTTCCCATAACACCTCTATGGGAAATTTGAAGTTTGTTTGACAACTTGAGTTGGGTGCTTGTTGAACTTTTTTTATTTTCCTTTTGAGGGATCCTTCAATTTTGCTGGTCTCTTTCCACATTTTGCAATGAGTTTTGTTTTGGAACTTCTGTAAAACCATAAAGAGAATCCATTTTCAAGCACATAATATGTAAGACACTCTCTAAACTACTCTGCATCCACAAACTTTTCTCCAACCTACAAAATTATTAAAAAAAAATGATACATTGTGCATACGTAATTACCATTTTCAATTATTTTCAGGTCTTCTTGTAATGGCAGATAAGGTATGTGCATAAACAACTAATACATGTTATTATCAGTTTTTTCTTCTAAAACCTCACATAATGTAACATAATCAATTATTTCATATAATGTAACAAAATCTATTCTCATACCTTAAGGGTTCAAAAAAGAATAAGCCATCAGTGTGAACCTCAAATGACAAAGTATCGGGTCCTGGAGGTGCCATCCTGAATAAAATAAATAAAAAAGATATTAGATTTATTTCTTTTTCTTTTGAAAATGTCTTTAAGGTGCTGAGTTGAATAAATGTGAATGATTAAAGTCTGAATGAATCTAGGTTCTGAATGATTAAAGATCTGATGAATTGGTTCTGATATGATAATGAACTTTATCTTAATGATATGCTGTTAATGATTTAAATTAAATTTTACACTTGTACGCAGTTAATTAATAATTTTACACATTAATAATTGTTCCACATTAATAAAATCAACTTATTATACGAAATAACATGTGTTTTATGAAATAACAAAAACGTGACCTTTCATCAATTTCAAAATAACAATTTCATATTATGCTCCTACAATTAAACTTTTACGTAGTAATATATATTAACATGCATAGTACAAGTTTTCTATAAAGTTAAATGAAAAAAGGTGTCAGTGACTAAAAAGAAGAAAATGATAAAGTAGGAATAGGTGGGGATCTGTATCATATTACATACTTGTGGCTATGAATAATTCAGAGGCTTACAAAATTGTATAGCGTTATATATTATTTTACCAAACAACCTTTCCTCTGACCGATTCATATGATCTCCTCTTAATTGCTCAATTCAAAGGCTATCAAATAGGCTCTAAATCATTGAAATTGACTTCATACATACAATAAATAACACAAAAGGGAACAAAATCATGTATAATAATAACTTAAGTACCTTTTGCACCGTTCATTTAGGAATAAATTACTGAAAACGACAAGTAATTTGGATTATTATAAGATCTAGGGTTTTGAGTGGGGTTTGGATGTTGTGTGTGAAAGTGATAGAACGGAGTATGTGGGGTTGTAAGGTACAAGTGCCTTTATATTAAATGCAATAATTAAATCATATATGGCGGTAAAGATTATGTGTAAACTTAGATGGATTTTTCAATAAATATATAAACTCACATAAACCGGCAACTTAGATAGCATGTAAAAACATACACAAAATAATAAAATTTGAAAAGATATTGACCAAATAATCGAATTCAAAGAATGTTACTAAGAATTACATGAAATGTCAAATATGATACATTATTTAATAATTAGCCCATTATGAATATTCACCATATATCATCTGAGTCCAAACTTGGTGTAATTGTATGTTATTACAAAATGTGCAAGTAATCGCACTGGTATTCTCTGGGTCCTCTAGGAAAGAAACTCTCATGATGGGTTTACTCTTCTAGTTCTATTTGCCATGGGATCTACTGTAGCCACCCACTTGATGTGACTTTTTGTCCTCCACCCCTCTGGCCACCCCAGTTTACAGTACAACACAGTTTTTTTATTTTCGTGTTTTCTGTCAGTTTTAAGCTTTTGACTTATTAAACTTTATATTTTTTGTTCCATACTTTCAGCTTTATATTTTTTTAATATAAAAAAATTATAAAAATAAAAAAAATGAAAAAAATGTGTGTGTGTGTGTGTGTGTGTGTGTATGTGTGTGGTGGGTTGGGGGGGGGGTTGCCACTTGTAATTTAGGGGGTGTGAATGACCTCTCTTATTTTCCATTTATATAAAACATGATTAATTATAATATTTTAAAATGTATAGACATATATCACATATAGTAATCAATTGAGTCAAATATATAACATAATACTCTACTAAAGAACAATATAGTGACATACCTTATGATTTGGCTGGGCTTGCTTGAGATCTGAACTTCAACTTGGATGGATGGTGGTAGGGCCAGCTTGGAATAAAGAATGATAAGTAGAAGTATGAAACGTGTGAAGAGAGGATTGTGTGATTAATAATTGTTAATAAGTGTTAGTATTTATAATATGTGGATAACTTGGCTATAATTTTTATAGCCAATTGACTATAATTCTTCACAAAATATACACATACAATGAATCAGGGACTCACAGAAAAGAATCAGGGACCTACAAAAAGAATCAGGGACCCACATTTATGATACAAAATTTTAGCCAATTAGGTACAATAAATTGTAGCTAATATCCTTATAATATTATACTAAAGGGTTAGTTTTGTAATTATTTAACCTAATTTAGAAGATTAGGGCCGAGCTTACAACTTCATTAGCAAAAAAATTAAAACTAGTCGTTATACAAAAAAGCGAGCATTTTTCGGTCGCCTAACAACGCTTTTTCTCACTCTAGTAAAACACCTCGCTTCTTTAGAATCATAGCGCTTTAGGTCACTTCACTTCTTCGCTTAAGCGATCGCTTTTGACTGCACTTAAGTAACCTTTCATTGCTAAGCAACAATCCTTCTACTTTGTTGCATTGGAGCATGCAAGATCATTAGTATTTTTCATTATGTTATAAAAGCTGTACTGTAACAATTATAGAGCAAACTTTGCCCCCTTCATCCATATTGAACAACACAAGATATGATATGCCAAATATATATTCACATGTTTCAGCATGCAACTTATCACCCTTGGGTGTCGATATCAACCCAAATATGTGAAAGTAATGTGTCTGTAGGCAAGCATAACTACAGACGTCAGACATGTGTGCTAGTGTGAGAAATATGTTTAAAAATGTTGGAAGAATATAAGGTAAGAGCTTATGTTGTACAATGGTAATTCTTGTTCTCTTTGTTTTTGGCGTGCAGGTAGCAAATGAAGAGGGAACATAAGTTGAGGGGCTAAAGTTGTTCCTGATATAGAAGACACATAAAGTTCAAGGACTAAAGATGTTAGCTGGGTTGTACTTGAAGGAGCTAAAGTGGCATTGATGGAAACTTCATTGAACCTAGCTATATAAGCTCATAAACTCCTCTTCTTTATTTAGTCTTGCTAGAGTTTACTGTGTGTGATATACGCGCAGTCGTAGTTCTGTTGTTAGTCTTTTTTGTATTGAAACCCTCTTTAAATTTTGTATTGTAAAACAGTTAATGAATCAACCATAAGGAGTGGTTGGTTGGGTTGATTCAAAATAAAATCATCTTGTTTTCTGGTAATTGATCAAGTCTTTGTATAAATTTAACATGGTATCAGAGACGTACTCTCTCTCTTAGGATTTTTTTTAGTGTTCTAGAATTGTGGAGAAGTGTAGGTTAAGGGATTTGTTTGTGTTGGTGTTGTTGGCTAATTGGTGGATTATTTGTGACTGAGGAGTTATAAGGTATATTTGTTCTTTTTTATTCATTTATCTATTTGTCCTTTGAGTCTTCATCATGTCTGATGATGAAAAAATAAGGACAAGGCATCTGGTTCAGGTGGTAGTTCTGACCAACTTGACCAGTTTGACCCATTGTATTTGCATAGTAATGACACTAATGGTATACCACTTATAAGTTTTAAACTGGAAGGTCCAGAAAATTATAAAGTATGGTCTGCTGCTATTACTATAGCAATCCATACTAAAAACAAACTTGGTTTTATAAATGGTAAAATTAAAAGACCTGAAGAAACTGGTTTTATGCAAACACAATGGGATAGGTGCAATTCTGTGGTTCTTTCTTGGATTCTTGGATGTGTTTCACAAGAAGTGTTTATGGGACAAATTTTCTCTAAAAATGCTAAAGATGTGTGGGATGAATTAAAAGAAACATATGATAAACAAGATGCATCAATAATCTATAATATGCATTATCAAATTCATTCATTCACTCAATCTGGAATTACTCTATCTGAATACTATCACAAGTTTAATGCTCTGTGGAGGCAATATGACTCTCTTGTCAGTTTGCCAGAGTGTACTTGTGATGGTTCAACAAAACTTAAAGAGCATAACAAACTGATTAAATTGATGCAATTTCTCATGGGTTTGGATGAGATTTATGCTCCTATCAGGAGTATAATCCTTACCACTGATCCTATTCCTGATGTGAAAGGGGCTTTTGCCACCTTGTCCAGGGATGAGTCTCACAGAAGTACTTCTACTCATAGTATTTCTAAAACTGATAACACTGCATTTGCTTCTAAGGCTAATCCTAGAAACTCTAGTTGGTTTGCTAATAAAAACACATACACTAATAATAACAATAATCAGACTAGAAGATTGAATAGGCCTAATTTGGTCTGTACTCATTGTAAAAGGAATGGTCATACAATTGATAGGTGTTTTGAATTAGTTGGTTATCCTGCTGGTTTCCAAAGGAAAAATGGTTATAATCAAAACAATGCTAGTAGCAATTGTAACACCCCAACCCGACAAGGGTAGAAGTATCACATTATGGTGACATATCAAAGCATACATAATAAACAGCGAAAGTCTTAAGCATAAATAATCAAAGGAGTTAAGTCAACATGACTTAAACCGATACATAAGTTCAAGAAAAAGGAAATACTCCAAAGAAAGGAACAATGAAATTCAAGCCTAAACAAAGTCATAACATAAATAAATGATAACTAAGATGACTAGGTTAACGTCTCCACACAAGCTCAACTCTCAACCCAAAGCAATCCCCAGCTCCTAGCTTATATACATGGCGCAGGAAAAGGAAATGCGGCTGAGCTTAAAAAGCCCAGTAAACAGATTTATATATATAAGCGAAACAAAAGATAAGGAACAAAGAATAAAATATGGTGCATTGGGGAAACAGAAGGCATGAACAAATGAATGTTAAATTGTAAGGAATGGTCAGTAATCAATCCCGAGCCCAAACAAATCATATCATATCATATCATGTCATATATTGTAGCATAAGTAACCATTGTATTCGGAGGGGTGACCTCGGAATACCAAATGTAATAGGAGGGGGGCCCTCAGTAACCATTGGAGTGATCAGCTCCCAAAATGTAAAGATGTAGATTGCACCCAACATCAATCACCAAACAAATCATAGCATAGCTTATACAAAACAAATCTAGGATGCATCCATACGCCCCTGCATAAATCATAGTGGCCATAACAAATCATAAAGCGCGCATATCATATCATATCATAAGGGACGGTGTGGAACGTCACACGACTACACTAGAGTCATGCCATTGGTGCATCAATGACACGACTATGTTACCTTCATGGCTAGGAAAACATAATGGCTCAGGTATCAAACTGAAGGGTTCAAATGTCATATCATATCAAGGTTCATATCAAAGTTCATATCATATGGTTCATATCAAGGTTCATAATAAAAGGTTCACAAATCTAAGGGAGCATCAAACAAAGCAAAAGGCATAGATCATATAAGAAAACTATATCATAAAGGCTCAGATCAAAGGATATCATAACCCAATTAATATCAAAAGATGTGTACGAATCATGAGAAACCTTAAGAGATAAGGTCAGAATATATGTACCTTATTCAACAGCAAAGACAAACACCAATAGCTAAATCATAAGACACGGAAGATCACTCCTTCCTCGAGGGATCTACAAAAGTGAAAGAATATACATTTATTAGATGTAGTTTAAGTGTATTACTCCATATTAAGTCTTTTAGGGTTTATAAGAATACTTCCATTTTTAGTAAGTTCCAAATATAGTAACTTTCCTTATTTAGTAAGTTTTTCCCGATAACGCATGATTAACCCTTTTTATAATTAAAGTAACACTTAATTATGCTAAATTACTCAAAATTAACATTATTAATATATTAGGGTTAATTATGACAAATTTTGTTACTTTGGGGTTTACTATCTCAATATTACAAGGTTTAAGGTTTAAAATGTAATTTATATGAATACCCATTATGTATCTCTAAACCAAAACAAACCGTGACCCATGCATGTATTTTACTCTTTATTTTATCATTAGTTCGAATCGAAAATGTCAAGCCGAGACATGCATGCCTTCTTATTTTATTTAGCTCGTACAAGATTCTGATTCGAACATGTTATATGGATCGAATATAAAACAAATCAAAACAGAAACAAAAGAGTCGAATCAGAATGCATGGATCGAATAGATAGCTTTTATGTTGTTATTTCATGCGAGGCTTTCTTTTGTAAAACATGCATGCGTATGATTAAAACAATTTAAACCACACCACTGTTAAAGAACCAGATATAAGTGTGCATGAATACGAGTTCCAAAAGGAAGCAGGAAATCTCGAAACAGCTCGCGAGACGTCACAAGCCACAACATATACTCCGTGACACAAAATAAACCTGCGACACCCTCTTTAGTTACTTTATGCGGTTCAAAAAAAATAAAGAAAACAAAGCATGTACTTCTCGTTATGTACATACGGTCACCCTACTTCTTTGTTTACAATACCCCATTTACTGTTTTGCGATTCGAAAATAAAACCGAGACAACATGCATATATTCTCTTTTATTTTAGCTCGTATGGGATTGGTTACAACAGATTTTAGGTCGTGTAATATGAGGTCATATTCATACGTATAACATGGTCAAATAACAAGGTATATTTAGGTTAACAGGTTAGGCTTTAGATCATTATTTCATGTGCTAACTTCCATGATTTTGTGTGACATTCTATACGTATACATGTATAAGATTTGAGCCGATTCATTTTAGTTTTTAGGTGACATGTTAAACGTTAGTGAAGGGATCAAAATAAAGGACACAAAACAAAATGATGCTCGTTACACTTGGTGTGATCGGATTGAAAGAACAAGGATCAAGAAGCCAAGAACCACCACGACTTCGAACCTCCCTCAAACCAGAAACAATACCCACGCTCAACACCTTCGTACTAGAATTCGACCCACGTCTAACCACCAAGTAGAATCCATAAACGAGCCTCCTTTGCTTTGCTTTTTGATTCGAACAGGAAAGTACAGGAGTAGCAGCCGCCTAGTTTTTGGTGTAGGTTTTTAGGGTTTTTTCTTTTTTTTTTTTGTGTTTTGAGAGTTTTGTAACTATGAAAAAGATATGTGTGCATATATCGGTATAAAAGCAATACGTGTGAGGGGATTTTCAAAATAGGCAGTTGCTGATTTTATGGGATATGATGGAAGACCAATTCAATGTTAATATATTTAAAATCAATGTTACACAATTGTACACAAGAATAAAAAAATTCGGTTTGGGTACTAGTAGGCGTGTGATGATATTTAAATATGTACCATTCGTTTTATCATAAGTCTTTATTATCGTATTACTTTTATTCGTTCAATTATTAACAGTTAGATACTTAGGTTATATTCGGGATGAAATGTCTTAATGCGTTAAACGTCTTTTATGAATTTGAGATCAAAGGGTATTCTGGGTATTTTACGTGTTCAGAAATTGTGGGTTTTACAACTCTTCCCCTCTAAAAGAAGATTTTGTCCGCAAAATAGAAATGAAAACGGAATGAAGACATACCAGACTATGAAAAGAAATGAGGGTAGCTTGATCGCATTGATTCCTCGGTCTCCCAGGTAGCTTCACGCTCTGGGTGATTCTTCCAAATAATTATCACAAACGGAATGACCTTGTTTCTCATGACTCGATCTTGTCGATCCAAAATAGCTTCGGGTTCTTCCAGAAGTGACATATCAGATTGAATCTGATCAAACCGATAGGATACCACATGCAAAGAATGATAATTGTATTCCCTCAGAAGAGATACATGGAACATTATGAACATGTGATAACTGCGGAGGTAGAGCCAGACGATAAGAAACCTCCCCAATACGCTCAAGAATCTCAAATGGTCCAATGAATCAAGGACTAAGCTTGCCCTTGATCCCAAAATGTTTCACACCACGGAACGGCGAAACCTTCAGAAATACTCGATCTCCAACACAGAATTCCAAGTCACGACTATGCTTATCAGCATAACTCTTCTGTCGAGTACGAGCCTCTTTCAGCTTCTCCTTGGCAACAGCCACCTTTTCATTAGTAATCTCGATAATTTTTGGTCCCTCAATCAAACGTTCACCCACTTCATTCCAACAAATGGGTGCCCTACACTTCCTCCCATACAAAAGCTCATACGGTGCTGCCTTGATGCTAGCATGCCAACTGTTGTTGTAGGCAAACTCCACCAAGCACAGATACTCATCCCAGTTTCTAGTCCACTCCAAGGCACATGCCCTCAACATGTCCTCTAAAGTCTGAATAGTCCTCTACGTTTGACCATCTTTCTGTGGATGGAAGGCTGTACTAAACTTGAGGCATGTACCCCAAGCTCTCTGCATACTTTTCCAAAAATGAGATGTAAACCGCGGATCCCTGTCTGACACAATAGAGGTCGGAGTACCATGAAGTCTAACAATCTCCTGCTAAAAAACCTCTGCCAACTTAGCGATACCAAAGTCCTTCCGAATAGGTAAGAAATGAGCAGATTTGGTTAATCGATCGACAACCACCCAAATTGCATCATGTCTTTTTCGAGTACGAGGTAACCCCGTGACAAAATCCATCGATATCTCCTCCCATTTCCAAGTAGGAATATATAAAGGCTGTAATAAACCACTCACCCTCTGATGTTCAATCTTGACTTGCTGACAAGTCATACACTTGGCTACAAAAGAAGCTACATCTTGTTTCATACCATTCCACCAAAAATGCTGCTTAAGGTCCCTGTACATCTTGGTAGAACCAGGATGAATAGTGAATGGGGAACTATGAGCCTCAGACAAAACAGCCTCACGTAGCTCAGGATCATCCGGAACATAAAGCCGATCTTCAAACCATACTATACCAGAGTCATCCACTCTGAACTCCGACTGTTTACCCTCCTGAACATTCTGAACCACAGCCCAAAGCTCACCATCATCCTTTTGAGCTTCCTTAATCCGCAGTATAAGATTGGACTCTACCTTCATACTAGCCCAATATCCATCATAACCTCATACACAGAGCTCGACCTCCAAAATCTCAATTCATTAAGAATTCTGGGTTCAATCTCAAGGCTCGTTATCATACCAGATTTTCAGCTAAGTGCATCAGCAACAACATTTGCCTTGCCCGGATGGTATTGGATGTTCGTGTCATAATCTTTGAGGAGTTCTAACCATCGTCTTTGTCTCATGTTAAGTTCCTTCTGGGTGAAGATATACTTGAGACTCTTATGGTCAGTAAAGATGTCACATGACTCGCCATACAAATAATGTCTCCAAATTTTCAATGCAAACACAACAGCAGCCAACTCTAGATCATGGGTCGGGTAATTCTCCTCATAGGGTTTTAATTGCCTCGAAGCATAAGCAATCACCTTGCCATGTTGCATAAGGACACAGCCTAAACCCTTCTTCAACTCGTCACTGTAAATCTGATAACCCCCAGAACCAGATGGAAGAGTCAAAATAGGAGCGGACACCAATCTCTGTTTCAACTCTTCAAAACTCTTCTCACGTTCCTCCGTCCAAACAAACTTCTCACCCTTCCTCATCAGTTGCGTCAATGGTAACGCCAACCGTGAGAAACCCTCAACAAACCGTCGATAGTAGCCAGCAAGCCACAGAAAAATCCTAACCTCAGTAACAGTAGTAGGTCTTGGCCACTTGGTGATAGCCTCAACCTTAGATGGATCCATGGTGATACCATCGGCGGATACAATATGACCAAGGAAAGCAACTTGGCTCAACCAAAATTCACACTTCGAAAACTTAGCATACAACTTCTGCTGCCGAAGAGTCTCCAAAACAATCTTAAGATGTTGCTCGCGCTCTTCCCTGGTCTTAGAGTAGACTAGGATATCGTCGATGAACACAGTCACGAATTTGTCGAGATATTCATGGAATACTCGATTCATCAGATCCATGAATACAGCAGGAGCATTAGTCAAACCGAAAGGCATAACTAAAAACTCGTAGTGACCATATCTGGTACGAAACGCGGTCTTAGGAACATCTTGTTCCTTCACACGTAATTGGTGATAACCAGACCTCAGATCAATTTTCGAAAAGAATTTAGCCCCTTGCAGCTGATCAAACAAATCATCTATACGCGGAAGTGGATAACGATTACGGATAGTGATACGGTTAAGCTCACGATAATCAATACACAAACGCATACAACACAGGTGCACCCCAAGGAGAAACACTGGGTCGGATAAAACCATTCTCCAAGAGTTCCTGTAATTGCTCCTTCAATTCCTTCAATTCAATAGGCGCCATACGGTACGGAGCTTTGGAAATAGGTTCGGCACCTGGAATCAATTCGATGCCAAACTCAACTTCCCTAGCAGGAGGAATACCAGGAAGTTCGTCGGGAAACACGTCAGAGAAATCACGTACAATGGGAATACTTTCAATACTCGGACTTTCCAAAGATGTATCTTTAATGGATGCCAGAAAACCTTGGCAACCATAAGAAATCAGAGTTCGGGCTTTCATAGCCGAAATAATCTTAGCGGACTTGAGAGGTTGAGAACCATGATAGAAAAAATCGGGTGATGAACATCGCCAAAGATCACATTTCTGGCATGAAAATCAATGGTAGCTCAATGAGAAGCCAACCAGTCCATACCAAGAATCACATCGAAGTCAACCATATCTAAAGGAAGTAAATTCGCTGAATGAATACGGTCATCAAAGCGCAAAGGACAATTCACATATTCATGATCGATAATTACATGGTTTTTCATTGGTGTAGAAATGGATAAATGATTTGTTAGTGGTGTTGGGGTCATATTAAGTTTCTTGGCAAATGTAACAGATATAATGGAATGTGTGGCACCCGTATCAAATAATGCAAAAACAGTACGATCGCCAATGTAAAGAATGCCGGTAATAGTACCTGATGAGGTCGCTGCCTGCTCACGAGTCGTAGCATAAACACGACCCATAGTAGGAGGTGGCCTAGCAGAGTTCACTGGTGTAATATGTCTCCCCTGGGGACAATCCTTCACCTTGTGGGCAGTGGACCCACAAGTGAAACATCCTCCCGTAGCCTTGTAACAAACACCTGGGTGAGGCTTTCCACAAGTAGCACAAAGTGGTGGAGGAGGTAAGGTCTCCGTAGGCCTCCTCTGACCTGAAGAACCTGTAGAACGACCCTGCTGAGAATCCTGAGTCGACTGATCCCTATACTAACGCTGGTTGTTGTTACCGTGAACCTGACAATCATTCCCAGTCCTACCAGTAACCCTCTGATCCTGACCCCTGGACTTCTGTCGCCTCGAATCAAAACCCTGGTCCTGTCGACCCCTGTGCTCAAAACCTTGGTCCTGTCGACCCCTGTGCTCATAACCCTGGTCCTGGCGACCCTGACCCCTGTAGTTAATATAGTTACCATCTCTGCCCCTCTTGTTTGAACCCCTATCAGCATGAAGTAACTCTATGGTACGGGCCGCGTCCGCAACTAGTGAAACATCTGTGTAATCAGTATTCACAATCTGGTCCAAAACCCACTTTTTCAGCCCCCACTTAAAGTGCCTAGCCTGCCTATGAGCGTCACCAGCAACCGGTCCAACGAAGCTAGCTAACCTCAGAAACCTCTACATATACTCTCCAGATGACTCCCGATCAAACTGATATATAGCTCCATACTCGCGCTCATACCTTTGCTACTTAGAGAAGGGAAAATACTGTTTATAAAAGATGTCACGGAAGGTATTTCATGCACAAGTTTCAGAAAAATTTTCTCCCTTAGCCCGAAGATACGCCTTCCACCAATTCAACACATCACCTTCCAACTAGAAAGTAGCCAACCGCGTCTTGAATTCGTCACCACAACCCAAGACTTTGAACACCTTCTCCATATGTGTGATCCAATCTTCTGCCTCCGTGGGGGTGGCAGCAGATCGGAAAGAAAGAGGCTTAAGTTTGGTGAACCTCTCAATCCAAACATGCATCCCGGTAGGTGGAGCACCGCCACCCGATGAACCAGCACCATTCCTGATGTCTTCGGTGATTCTGGTCATCAATTCAGCAGAGAGATTCGGGAGAGCATTAGCCAAAGCAGCGGCTATCATAGCCTCGAAGTCAGGGGTATCCTCCCCATTAGGATGACCGTTACTACGCGTATTCACCATCTGAACGATCATTAAAACAATTAGTAAATTCAGTAAACAGAAAGAATAAGCACGAAAGGAAAAGACGACGCAGAAACCTAGTGTCTACCCAAATCCTCACAAGTTAAATCCTAAGCTCTAAGGGTCAAATCCTAGGGTCCATATGTTCACAGGCCATAACTTAAGTACTACAAGTCGCAACCTGGGCTCTGATACCATAATTGTAACACCCCAACCCGACAAGGGTAGAAGTATCACATTATGGTGACATATCAAAGCATACATAATAAAGAGCGGAAGTCTTAAGCATAAATAATCAAAGGAGTTAAGTCAACATGACTTAAAACGATACATAAGTTCAAGAAAAAGGAAATACTCCAAAGAAAGGAACAATGAAATTCAAGCCTAAACAAAGTCATAACATAAATAAATGGTAACTAAGATGACTAGGTTAGCGTCTCTACACAAGCTCAACTCTCAACCCAAAGCAATCCCTAACTCCTAGCTTAGATACCTGCCACAGGAAAAGGAAATGCGGCTGAGCTTAAAAAGCCCAGTGAACATATATATATATATATATATATATATATATATATATATAATATATATATATATATATATATATATATAAGCGAAGCAAAAGATGAGGAACAAAGAATAAAATATGGTGCATTGGGGAAATAGAAGGCATGAATAAATGAATGTCAAAGTGTAAGGAATGGTCAATAATCAATCCTGAGCCCAAACAAATCATATCATATCATATCATGTCATATATTATAGCATAAGTAACCATTGTATTCGGAGGGGTGACTTCGGAATACCAAATGTAATAGGAGGGGAGCCCTCAGTAACCATTGGAGTGATCAGCTCCCAAAATGTGAAGAAGTGAATTGCACCCAACATCAATCACCAAACAAATCATAGCATAGCATATACAAAACAAATCTAGGATGCATCCATACGCCCCTGGATAAATCATAGTGGCCATAACAAATCATAAAGCGCGCATATCATATCATATCATAAGGGACGGTGTGGAACATCACTCGACCACACTAGAGTCATGCCATTGGTGAATCAATGACACGACCATGTTACCTTCATGGCTAGGAAAACATAATGGCTCGGGTATCAAACTGAAGGGTTCAAATGTCATATCATATCAAGGTTCATATCAAAGTTCATATCAAAGTTCATATCATATGGTTCATATCAAAGTTCATAATCAAAGGTTCACAAATCTAAGGGAGCATAGAAAAGGTTCAAACAAAGCAAAAGGCATAGATCATATAAGAAAGCTATATCATAAAGGCTCAAATCAAAGGATATCACAACCAAATTAATATCAAAAGATGTGTACGAATCATGAGAAACCTTAAAAGATAAGATTAGAATATCTGTACCTTATTCAACAGCAAAGACAAACACCAATAGCTAAATCACAAGACACGAAAGATCACTCCCTCCTCGAGGGATCTATAGAAGTGAAAGAATATACATTTATTAGATTTAGTTTAAGTGTATTACTACATATTAAATCTTTTAGGGTTTATAAGAATACTTCCATTTTTAGTAAGTTCCAAATATAGTAACTTTCCTTATTTAGTAAGTTTTTCCCGATAACGCATGATTAACCCTTTTTATAATTACAAGTAACACATAATTATGTTAAATTATTCAAAATTAACATTATTAATATATTAGGGTTAATTATGAAAAATTATGTTAGTTTAGGGTTTACTATCTCAATATTGCAAGGTTTAAGGTTTAAAATGTAATTTATATGAATACCCATTATGTATCTCTAAACCAAAACAAACCGTGACCCATGCATGTATTTTACTCTTTATTTTATCATTAGTTCGAATCAAAAACGTCAAGCCGAGACATGCATGCCTTCTTATTTTCTTTAGCTCGTATAAGATTCTGATTAGAACTTGTTATATGGATCGAATATAAAACAAATCAAAACAGAAACATAAGAGTCGAATCAGAATGCATGGATCGAATAGATAGCTTTTATGTTGTTATTTCAGGCGAGGCTTTCTTTTGTAAAATATGCATGCGTATGATTAAAACAGTTTAAACCACACCACTGTTAAAGAACCATATATAAGTGTGCATGAATACGAGTTCAAAAAGGATAACAGAAATCTCGAAAAAGCTCGCGAGACGTCACAAGCCACAATATATACTCCGTGACACAAAATAAACCCGCGACACCCTCTTTATTTACTTTATGCGGTTCGAAAACAATAAAGAAATCAAGCATGTACTTCTCGTTATATACACACGGTCACCCTACTTCTTTGTTTACAATACCCTATTTACTGTTTGGCGATTCGTAAATAAAACCAAGACAACATGCTTATATTCTCTTTTATTTTAGCTCGTATGGGATTGGTTACAACAGATTTTAGGTCGTGTAATATGAGGTCATATTTATACGTATAACATGGTCAAATAACAAGGCATATATAGGTTAATAGGTTAGGCTTTAGATCATTATTTCATGTGCTAACTTCCATGATTTTGTGTGACATTCTATATGTATACATGTATAAGATTTGAGCCGATCCATATTAGTTTAGGTGACATGTTAAACGTTAGTGAAGGGATCAAAATAAAGGAAACAAAACAAAATGATGCTCGTTACCCTTGGTATGATCGGATTGAAAGAATAAGGATCAAGAAGCCAAGAACCACCACGACTTCGAACCTCCCTCGAACCAGAAACAATACCCACGCTTAACACCTTCGTACTAGAATTTGACCCACGTCTAAACACCAAGTAGAAGCCACAAACAAGCCTCCTTTGCTTTGCTTTTTGATTCGAACAGGAAAGTACAGGAGTAGCAGCTGCCAAGTTTTTGGTGTAGGTTTTCAGGGTTTTTTTTGTGTGTGTGTGTGTGTGTGTGTGTGTGTATGTTTAGAGAGTTTTGTAACTATGAAAAAGATACGTGTGCATATATCGGTATAAAAGCAATACGTGTGAGGGGATTTTCAAAAAGGCAGTTGCTGATTTTATGGGATATGATGGAAGACCAATTCAATGTTAATATATTTAAAATCAATGTTACACAATTGTACACAAGAATAAAGAAATTCGGTTGTGGTACTAGTAGGCGTGTGATGATAATTAAATGTGTACCATTCGTTTTATCATGAGTCTTTATTATCGTATTACTTTTATTCGTTCAATTATTAACAGTTAGATACTTAGGTTATATTCGGGATGAATTGTCTTAATGCGTTAAACGTCTTTTATGAATTTGAGATCAAAGGTTATTATGGGTAGGGTTTTTACAGCAATAATGTTTCAGGGCATAAGGATAGGCCTACTAGTTCATCTAATTCTTTCACAGATGAGTAGTATCAAAGGCTTATGGCTTTGATCAGTGAAAAGTATGGAAGTAGCAATATCCCTGCAAATGTTGCAGGTATAAACTGTGTTATTAGCTCCAGTCATTCAAAATTCTTTAATCATAATACCAACATAAGCACATATCATATATATATTGGTTGGATTATAGATTCTGGTTCCAGTCAACATATGACTTACACAATCTTGAATATGTTTAATATTGTTGATGTTTCAAAACTTAATATGACTGTGGGTCATCCTAATGGTACTAAAGCTAAAGTTACTCATACTGGAAGTCTAAAATTGACTGACAAGTTGGTCAGTCATGATGTCCTGGTTGTACCTGGATATCAGGTCAGCTTGTTATCAATTCACAAGCTTAATAAAGATAACAAATGTAGAGCAATATTTGATGAAGATGTTTGTATTCTTCAGGATTCTTTTCTAAGGACCCAGATGGGAACTGGTAATCAAAGTAATGGTCTGTATTTTATTAATACAGGTAAAAAGTTAACCAATCATAATATACAAGTTTGTTGTTTATCTAAGTGCATATGGCATAATAGACTTGGTCACCATCTGATCAAGTTCTAAACATTCTAAAACACAAACTTAAAATTGAGAATGAGTCTAAAAGTGATCCTTGTGATGTGTGTCACAAGGCTAAACAAACAAGAGATCCTTTTCCTCTTAGTGAACATCAAACCACTGAAGTTGGACAGATTGTTCACTTAGATGTTTGGGGTCCTTATATGGTCCAAAGTAAAGAAGGGTATAAGTACTTTCTGATCGTTGTTGATGATTTTTCAAGAGCTGTTTGGGTGTTCTTATTAAGGGGGAAAACATAGGTGGTAATTGCTTTTAATCTGATTAAGAATCAATTTGACAAAACAGTAAAGGTTTTTAGAAGTGATAATGGAACTGAGTTTGTGAATCAAAATATGGATAAATTTTGTAAAGATAATGGTATTCATCAACAGACTTCTTGTCCTTATACCCCACAGCAAAATGGTTTAGCTGAAAGAAAACATAGACACTTGTTAAATGTAGCTAGAGCCCTCATGTTTCAGGGGATATATATATATATATATATATATATATATATATATATATATATATATATATATATATATATATATACACTAGACTTCAAAGCCCGCCCAATGGGCGGGCATGACTTGTAATTATAATTTGGTTGGTTTTAGTTATTCTAAAGTTATTTTTAAGGACTTTTGTTTTATTGCATTTTTAAATAGCATAATTATAAGATGGTAGATGTTTTTTTCCCCCTTACGGTGAATTATCGTTGGAATATTTTTCTATAGCGAAAGAAGGCGGCAAAATTACATTTTATAACATACTCCGTCGATATTAATGAAATACGATTCCGATGATTTGGTTTTACGCATATAAAGTTAGTAACATATTATTGTTATGCCATGGATTTAAAATAAATAAATGAAAAGATAGACATGGTTAAGATTATAAACATCTCATGCTTAAGTAGCAAAGTCTCATATGAAAAGTAATGAGGTTAATTTATTAAAAAATTAAAACTTAACTCTTTATTTAAAATAATCTAAAATGATAACATGGGAAATCGTGTTCCATTTGTTCATATTTCATCTTCGCTATCATCATCACTGGTTGTTTCATAATCAGTGGATCCGTCATTGATAAAGTTGCTTACATCATCGTCGTTAGAGTCATAACTGATACTATACGCGGTTGAATCGATTTCCCACGTTTCTTCGTCAACATCGCTGATGTGGATGCTTCTACCGTGCACTTTTCCATCGATATCAGGCATCTCGCCCCACACGTCATTGTCAACCATGTTAGATTGGTAATCTTCATCATAAGCGTCATCAATGGATGTGTATCTTGAGTCCCCTATGAAATTATCGAGTAGAAAATTATATAAGTAAACTTTTAATTTAAAACATGTTTAACAATTTACAAATACAAATAATAATAAATTTATTTTTCAACAAACAACCTATGGAAGAGTCTTCGATGACAAATTCATCGGGGATAGTATATTTGGGTTTTTAATCTCGCGTGGGATAAGAGGGTTCTTCGAGAGCATTGATATTGACACATGTACTTGCTTCAGATACATTGTTGTTGTTGTTCTGATGTTCATCATCCGTATCTTCATCATAGAGCATATACTTTGGTAACAATCTTGGTTCTTCATCATCAGATACAGTCTCCACACGTGTTGATCGTGCCTTTTTATCATCAGATGAAGTCAGATCTACAACTTTGTTTGCTTGTGGCTTTCCATCATCTGATGAATTCAGATCAACAATTATGTTGTTGACTAATTTGCCATTTTTAGCCAGTCTACGGCGTTTGTGTATAGGTGGGAGAGGCTGTAATTATTACAAAAATTGTTAGTTTTTCTGATTGATAAGTATCACATAATATGGATTACAACCATTTTTTATACCTCTTCATTGTCACATGTTTTTTGTGTTTTTTCATCATCTGATGAACCAACATAAAAAATCTTGTTGCCAACTAACTTGCTGTCGACATAATAAAATATTACCAAAATTTTATGAAAATACCTCATTATCAGATTGATTTTCGTAATAATCAAACTTGCATGTGTTTTTACGGGTTCCGGATCTCCCCTTTGACAATCTCCGACTGTTATGTGTTAAACAAACGACCTAAACAGAGCATAAAAAATTAAAAACCATTAAGTATTTTATGTTTACTACAATGCAAATTACTACGCAATAAAATTTTTATATAATACCTCATTATCAGTATCATGTAAATCAACATCGTCATCGGATATTTTGCATACATATGGATTCTTTTGTTTTTGCTTATTACAAATTGGAGTAGTTCGATATCCATTAACACTGTGAAGTCTTATAAAAGAGTTCGTGGAACGTTTTGAGCCTCTAGGGTTCGACAATAACATACACAAAACATATACGCAGTGGAACAAACAGGTATGTTACTGACACAAGGTTTTTCTCTCTAACACCTCCAATTATATTAATAACGTGTCATCTAAACTATGACAGGGGTCAAAGAAGACTTCAACCTTGGAGGTTTAACTTTCTTGTTCTAGGCATTTACAGTCGACTATGCCTTAGAACACTCACACACACCTATAAGTATATCTACATTGTAGAATACTTTGGATCACAGTGATCACTTGGATCACATGAATGAATAAGATGTACTGCTGGGTCATCCTTTTATAATTAAGGAAAACCCATCTACTTGTAATACAATAATGTAACTATATACTAAAGTAGATCTACTTTTACTTTATACATTCAACATCGCACTCCTCATGTGCTTTTGCAGTAAAAGTATTTGTACCCATCATTCTGCACCGTCCATGAGCTGTAATGTGTATAAACAATTACCAACTCTCAGTATTGTATTTGAGTTCTTGTCGTATAGCAGCAGACTGATGTGTACTTGTAGCATGCTCTTTATTCTTCTAACAGTACCTTGTATAGCCAACAGACTCATTGGCAGTACCTTTCATAACTAGCAGACTCTTGGCAGTACCTTGTGTAGCTAGCAGTACTAACTTAGGAGTTAGTACTGCTAGTTGTTCTTCAGCAGTACCTTCCAACTTCATGTTTCATTCCTTTTGTTTTGTATCATCAAATCCATGGAATATTTAATTCCCAACAAACACCAGCAGCATAAATCTGTATATCTCACATTTATATTCAATTTGGTAAATCTAACACAACCCAATATTAATAATAATAAACACATTTATGTTATCATACCTCGTCATCTGATGGGCCAACCTGCAAGTATTATGAAGATAATTACTTCTCTGATAGTTGAGATTGACATAATACGAACTTACTCTATTAATGATAACTCTTCATTGGCAGACATAACAATGTAATGGTTTATAAAAACATATTGTAATTTATGATATATTAATGTGAGAAAACAATTCATGATAATCTTATAAGGTCGTACTTATGGGTTTGTTTTAAAAACAATATATATTGCCTATGTGATTGTAAAGCAGAATTAAAAAAATTGACACAAATGTTCAGGCATTTAATTTTGCTAAAGATAATTGCTAAATAAGTAGATATTAAGTTTAGAAAGAAAGTACTCAGACATGTTATCAAGGATACCTCTTCATTGTCCAATATATGAACACTCGGTATATCTTTTTTGAACAAATCAACTTGTTCATCCTGCAATCATGCTAAATTAAATCAGATATTTTGTTTCATATATAATTTAAATAAATAGTTAATCTAGTTATTGTACATCCTCATCATCTGATATAACAATGTTTGGTATATTTGTAAAACGCAAAAATCCAAAACATGCAAAATGACCAAATTGCCCCCGAAACTTTAAAATTAAATTAAAACACATATAAAGCACCAAACTAATTCCAAACCTCTGGTAATGAGCTACATATGAAGTGAAATAATTTTGAGGCAACATTTTAATATTTTTGCATGTCCAAAAATTATTGTTACAAACAAAATATTATTATTATGCACCGAAAATTAATTAAGTTATTTATTTATATTTATAATCTATTTTAAAGAGATAATATCAAAATTAAATTAGGAAAATGATATCAAATCAAATCCTTTTGATTTTATCTAAATTTGGCCGACTCCTAAGGCCTCCCCTCCCCCCAAAATCACGGCACTATCCCTTTATTTAGCAAATCCCATTTATTTTTCTTCCAAAACAAACCAAAAACCCTAAAGTCGACAAACCAAAAATCCTCCCACCTTCATCCGATTTTTTGGAAGTGTTCTAGTATTTTTTTGGTGTTTTTCAAGGTCTAAGGAAGCTAAGAAAAATAAGCTTTGGGTCGTAGGAAGCTTGATTCGAACGTGAGTCTTTTCTTTGTGTCGGTTTAATTCATACGAGAGGTACAAATTACTACTCCTAATCCACAGGTTCAAAAATTGATTTGGTATTTTTCTTATGATCTTTATATCATATATGACTCATATAAATTGATAAAATCAAATCATGCAAGCTTATTTGATCGTACGAATTATAGAAAACAAAAACATAAATAAAATACAAATATGTCTATACGATTTTTCTGGGTCATGTGCATAATTTTTTTGGGTTCCATAATTATCATATAACTCTGTAAAAATAGCCATTTGATTTATTGAAGCCTAAATAATCTGTGATGGAATTATTTTGTAATCGGGTTCTAAGAAAAATAAAGGAAAAAATTAGAAAACCCTAGTAGAACGATTAGGATTAGTGTTTTCTATATTAGATCTGGTAATTTAATGTGTTTAATGATGTTGTAATGATTGGACAATGATTGGTACAATTAGGGTTAGGGTTTTGTAAATAAAAATGTATACCGATTGGGAAATAAAAGTAAAAGGTTGTGTTTTGTAATTATTGAAACTTGTGGGGCATTTTTGTAAGTCATTTTGGATCTGGGGTAATGTGTGAAAAATATAATATAAGGGTGCTATGTGTAAAATTTGCAAGAAAAAGGTTTAATTGGTAATTATGGATTCAATTTGTAATTAATTAAAATAGAGGGGCTAAAAGTGTAAATTCTAGAAACTAGAAGGTAATTTGTATAAATAATGATATAAAGGGTGTAATGTGTAATTTTGGATATTTAAAGGATTCATGTGTAATTATTAATAAATATGATTCGAATTGTGGTTTTTGGAAATTAAAGGGACTAGTTTTGTAAATTATGAAACTTGAAGGGTAAATCGTACCATATGTTGAATTAAAAGGTATATTCTAAATTTTTGTAAAAGTAAGGGCTTGATGTGTAAATCTAAATATGGTAAGGGTTAAATTGTGATTTATGTAATTAGAGGGTTTAATTTGTAATTTAATTAACTAAAATGGTATAATCTGTAAATTGTGAAACTTAAAGGGTTAAAAGTGTAATTCTGAATAACTTATGATTTAAAATGAGTAACTTGTGATATTTTCATTTTAAACCTTTAACTTTGGTATATTTACATTTAAAACCCTAAAATATGGAAACTTGTTATATTTAACCCTAAACTTTTATAACTTGCTAAAATGAACCTTATTTCCATAATAATCCTAATTAATGACTTAACCTAAATTATATTATTTGAATCTTGCTAATTATGGAAACCTGCTAAAAATAGAAAGTTACTAAATATGGAAAGTTGCTATTTTTGGAAAGTTACCTAAAAAGGAAAGTTACTAGAAATGGAAAGCCGACTAAAAGTAATCTGAATTAAATAAGCTTTTAATAAGACAGTCATGAATTCGTGTAGATTCGCTGAAGATGGAGTTTGCTTCCGACCTTTGTATTTCTGTTGTGTTTTCTTTCGGTATAAGGTACAAATATTCTGCCCTTTTTCAGTAAGGGTGTCTTCCCTCTTTTGACTTATTGATTCTGGATTCGTTTAGGATTCCCTAAGCCATTGCTATGTTCCCTTTTGTTGTGAACCTTTGCTATGATCCTTTGTTTGTAAACCTTGATCTGATAAACTCTGATTTGGACCTTTGATATTATTTCTGAAATATTTGACATGAACCATATGCCATGAACCTTTAGATATGACACTCTGATTTTGATATGATATCTGACTCTTAGTTTGATACCCGAGCCAAATCTGTTTCCTAGCCATGAAGGTAACATGGCCGTGTCATTGATGCACCAATGGCATGACTCTAGTGTGGTCGAGTGATGTTCCACACCGTCCCTTATCTGTTATCTGATATGCACATTATATTATTTGGCCACTATTTTATCTGCAGGGGCGTATGGATGCATCCTAGATCTGTTATCTGTTTAGTGGATTATCTGTTATCTGATTTATTATTGTCTGGTGATTGGTACTGTGTGCAATACATGCTATTCACATATATCTGGGAGCTAGCTACTCCATTTAAAGAATGAGGACACCCCTCATATTATCTGATTATCTGAGAGGTCTCCCCTTTATATGGTTATGAAGATATGGTTACATTTGATTTGATTTGTTTCTGGGCTCGTGGTGGATTACTATTCCTTTTTCTTTTCCTTTATTCTTATTCATTGACTTATCCCTTAAACCATATTATATCTGCATGGCCTTTGTTTCTGTTACTTTGTACTTTTCTTTACTACTGCTTGTTACCGTTATATCTGTTCACTGAGCTCTCGTAGCTCAGCCGCATTTCTTTTCCTGCGGCAGGTTTTAGTAGGAAGCTGGGAATGAGTGGAGAGTACCTTGGACTTAGAAGATTTGATAGCTATTCTGGATTAGAGATGATTAGAAGTTGCTATATTTTAGAATTAGTATTTATCGAAAGTTTCATTTGTAACCTTGTAGTTTTCTGTATTTCATTCGTAACCTTTGAGAATTGTTGTATTACTATAGATGTATGCTTTGTTTGATCTGATATGAAACCATTATTGTGATATCTTTACCCTTATCGGGTTGGGGTGTTACAATTTATGGTATCAGAGATCAGGCTGCGACTCGTAATACATTTACCCTTGACTTGTGAAGTTTGGACCACTAAGTTTCCACTGTAGGCGCTCATAAGATAACCTTTAAGATTTTGCTTTAGGATTTCCCTATAGGAACTTAAGTTCTGACCAGTGAGGAATGGGTAGACTATAAGGCATTTGTTTAAGTATCATTGCTTCCGCATCACTCTGATTCGTGCCTTGCTTGTTGAGATCACTTTTGGAGATTGAAAGCTTATGCCTTGCACCACCTAAGATTTGAAACCTAATTAAATCTTGAAAGCATTGAGAATTGCGTAGTAATTGTCTGACACTATTTGATCCTTACCTTCATATTTCGACTCTGACCTCTGATCCTCTTGTTAATCATTTTGATGCCTCTTCGGGCATTCTGAAAATCTCCATGACGATGACATACTTGATACATTCTGTTATGTGTCTCTTGCTTTTAATAATCATCTATGAATCTTCTGACACTATTTGATTTCGTCTTAACCATCTCTGTTCCCATGAGAAGTCTTGTGGTGTTTAACCACGAGTATAAAAATGTCCCCTCTCATTTTGAACGATAAGATTTTCTTTGTTGATCCGTCCTTCCTTGGATAGTTAGCCTTGATAAAGGATTGGTTGATTGAACATTCAAAATATTGACAACTATCCTCATATGTCTCACTTTTGGTATTTGAGACAATTTTGAACTCCCTGCCATGATTTTCGATTATTAAACTTTTGCTACCACTACCTGTTTTGATTTTCACTTCCGATCTGTTTGATAAACAGTTGATACCTCTCCGACCATTTCGAAGGTCATTTAACCCTAATGTGTTTGACACATTCTATGAATTCACTACCCGTGCTGGATATAAATGTATCATCTGATACTACTCTGTCTTGCAAAGTCCATTACTACTCCTATGAGAACTCTGGTGGTTATTAACCATGGATATAGGAAGTTTCTTCCCTCCCTTTGAATAAGGAATCTTGCCGTCAACTAGTTTCCTTTGGAAGGATATGACGATAATTTTTGTCTCGATGTGAAATTGTTAACTGAGCATGATGATGCTGATAACTGATATTCTATACGCCTCACTTGTGACAGTTATACGATGTTCGTATTACCGATGATTCACACCCTACTTGTCACTTATGCTAAATAGCCAAACAAGACTCCAACACCTTGAACTGTTCACTCATCTGCCTCAACACCTTGATGAACCATGTATTTAACCTTGATATATGAACTATCTGTCTGTTTTGACGACCGTACTCATCCTACGAATCCGTTTACTTTTGATATATTCGATTTTGAGGTTTTAAGTTATGGATTGGCTGGCCCTCATAAGCTGCCAGGGATTATCGTATCTGATATGTGACTTCAGAAATCTATTTGCATCCTACTTTTGTTATGATAATCTTTAGCCTCTCAAATCTGTTAAGCTTAACGCCGCTATGGAAGCATTTACCTCGATATCATTTGATTGTCAAATTTCTCCTGACAACTTTGGCATTGGAAGTTTTGTTGTACAAATTTTCTGGTGTCCTCCGATGGAACTCTTGGGTTTCCCTCCTGTTTGAGAAGTAGAATGAAATTTGAACCAATCTCAGTTGACGAACCATGATGCTATAGATGTTGAGAGATTGAAGAAGCTGATGGAATATGATTTTGTTCACCTCAGTGTTCCCTATGAATACCCCTATTAGTTATGAAGAAGAAAGAGAAAATTCTGCGTCAGCGTATCGAATATCGTAAACCTAACCGTATCACTAACCGTGATCATTTTTCATTTCCGCGTGTCAATGATTGATTTGTTCTATCTTTGTAAACTCCGTATCAGACGGCCTCACTTAGTGTTTGAAGGACTGAAGAAGCAACCACAAGAACTTCTAAGAAAGGAGATGACTAATTGAGAGTAACCTCCGTGAAGCATTTCAGTTTTATGCATGAAGAGGATGATAGGTGATATGAAGTTCTCCCTGAGATGATGTATGAAGCTGCTTTAGTACTCGTTGCGATCATTATGAGTTTTAAATAACGCCAATTGTATTGGCTAATAGAATCATGTTTTCGCGAGTATTTGGACAATTGTCATAGTATGATAGTGTGTTTATGCTCAGAGACGAACGAGGAACATGTAGATCATCTTCATATTAAGTAGAACGACCCTTTGTTCTGGAAGAGTAGATTTGATTGGCGTTCAGAGATTGTAGCAGACAACACTACCAGGCATCCGGTGACGACAGCAGTTTGAGTTGGCGAATTTCGAACTGTGCTTGAAGACCTGTCAAAGACACGCAGTCTTGCTTCTCTATTTATTTTAGTTGTACTAAGACAAATTGAGAGCAGAAGCAGACTCGCGAATGGAAGATGCACAGTGACTATGTCAGAGATTCACGTTACCACACCACAGTGTTCAGAAGAAGTACCGAAGGCTTGAGGGACCAGACTCAAGTTTATAATTTCTTTTCCACCCCATGATCATATGGACAGACATAGACAGACTGCTTGGACTTGGAAGAGGTCTAAGATCATGTATTTGAATGGATGAAAATTCTGAAGCGAACGTTTGTGTTTGGAAGAGTTGATTCTGTGAAAGATGAAGCTATGGATGACGAAATTCATTTCCTCATGACCTACTTAAAATTCCGTTACCTGATGATAAGATCCTTTGAATGATTCGGGTTCTCCATTAGTATTTCCGTTTAGTGCTCTTTCTGCGTATGTTGGATGACGGTTTTGTCATGAGAATTTTGATGTATGGTGGAAGACCTGACGCTTTGGACGACGTACTTCATTGATAATTCCGTTACGTTAATTGTACGTTCTGTTTCTCTGATTTTGAATTCGTAACGATGATCGATTCGGACCAACCCTAAGGTATAGAAGGACTGTTAGGTGGTTAAATAAGTTGATTTTTCACGACTTGAGATAAAGTATGGTCATCATGAGGGCATATTTATATGATGCTAGTATTATGACGTCTGGCCAACGTGATAATACTTACATCATATAACGTGCACTTATTGTGATCATAGGATATTTCGAGGAGTGCCTTAGAAACCTTAGAATTTCTGATATCTGATTGAGACTTTAGGTTCGTTCTGCCTATGCGCTTAAATCTGCCTTCACCGTTATACGATTTGATACGTTGGGATACTCGACACGCGTTTGCTGACCTCTGTACTCCCGATAAGAATCTTAGGTTCTGTTGTAGAGCTTTCTGCCGTTTGATGTTATCAAAAAATCTGTTTTCTATCTGTATGGATTCTATCTGTTACTATGAAGGAGTACACCTATGTTTTGCTATATATACATCTAACATTCGATGAATCTGTTCATGATGATCTGTTATGAATTAAGATATGAGATTTTGGATTCTGAGAAAACAAGGCCTGTCGGTTTATTAGAATACCTTTGAAAGGTTATATTGGAGACGAGACTATTTGAAAATTTGAAGAGTTAAACATATTTATCACCCTAATATTTCTGCGATTCGGTACACTCTCATCTGATTCGCCTAATCAATTCCACAGACGATATATCTCTCAAGATCCTATGTAATTTCATGCGTCTCTTCTGAGAGAATCCGATTATCATCTGTTACGTTTGGTATATTATTCTTCTGATCTGAATTCAGTATGATTTGTCTTTTCTGAGGGAACCGAAGCTTTGATCAACAAGATAGAGTCATGAGAAACAAGTCCTTCATGTTTCTGTTCACAGTCAGTTGTGTTTCCGTTTCGTTTCACCTCAATTTTTGAGGACGAAAATTTTTCTGTTAGAGGGGAAGAAGTTGTAAAACCCAAAAATCCAAAACATGCAAAATGACCAAATTGCCCCCGAAACTTTAAAATTAAATTAAAACACATATAAAGCACCAAACTAATTCCAAACCTCTGGTAATGAGCTACATATGAAGTGAAATAATTTTGAGGCAACATTTTAACATTTTTGCATGTCCAAAAATTATTGTTACACACAAAATATTATTATTATGCATCCAAAATTAATTAAGTTATTTATTTATATTTATAATCTATTTTAAAGAGATAATATCAAAATTTAAATTAGGAAAATGATATCAAATCAAATCCTTTTGATTTTATCTAAATTTGGCCGACTCCTAAGGCCTCCCCTCCCCCCAAAATCACGGCACTATCCCTTTATTTAGCAAATCCCATTTATTTTTCTTCCAAAACAAACCGAAACCCTAAAGTCGACAAACCAAAAATCCTCCCACCTTCATCCGATTTTCTGGAAGTGTTCTTCAAGGTCTAAGGAAGCTAAGAAAAATAATCTTTGGGTCGTAGGAAGCTTGATTCGAACGTGAGCCTTTTCTTTGTGTCGGTTTAATTCATACGAGAGGTACAAATTACTACGCCTAATCCACACGTTCAAAAATTGATTTGGTATTTTTCTTATGATCTTTATATCATATATGACTCATATAAATTGATAAAATCGAATCATGCAAGCTTATTTGATCGTACGAATTATAGAGAACCAAAAACGTAAATAAAATACAAATATGTCTATACGATTTTTCTGGGTCATGTGCATAATTTTTCTGGGTTCCATAATCATCATATAACTCTGGAAAAATAGCCATTTGATTTATTGAAGCATAAATAATCTGTGATGGAATTATTTTGTAATCGGGTTCTAAGAAAAATAAAGGAAAAAAAATAGAAAACCCTAGTAGAACGATTAGGATTAGGGTTTTCTGTATTAGATCTGGTAATTTAATGTGTTTAATGATGTTATAATGATTGGACAATGATTGGTACAATTAGGGTTAGGGTTTTGTAAATAAAAATGTATACCGATTGGGAAATAAAAGTAAAAGGGTGTGTTTTGTAATTATTGAAACTTGTGGGGCATTTTTGTAAGTCATTTTGGATCTGGGGTAATGTGTGAAAAATATAATATAAGGGTGCTATGTGTAAAATTTGCAAGAAAAAGGTTTAATTGGTAATTATGGATTCGATTTGTAATTAATTAAAATAGAGGGACTAAAAGTGTAAATTCTGGAAACTAGAAGGTAATTCGTATAAATAATGATATAAAGGGTGTAATGTGTAATTTTGGATATTTAAAGGCTTCATGTGTAATTATTAATAAATATGATTCGAATTGTGGTTTTTGGAAATTAAAGGGACTAGTTTTGTAAATTATGAAACTTGAAGGGTAAATCATACCATATGTTGAATTAAAAGGTATATTCTGAATTTTTGTAAAAGTAAGGGCTTAATGTGTAAATCTAAATATGGTAAGGGTTAAATTGTGATTTATGTAATTAGAGGGTTTAATTTGTAATTTAATTAACTAAAATGGTATAATCTGTAAATTGTGAAACTTAAAGGGTTAAAAGTGTAATTCTGAATAACTTATGATTTAAAATGAGTAACTTGTGATATTTTCATTTTAAACCTTTAACTTTGGTATATTTACATTTAAAACCCTAAAATATGGAAACTTGTTATATTTAACCCTAAACTTTTATAACTTGCTAAAATGAACCTTATTTCCATAATAATCCTAATTAATGACTTAACCTAAATTATATTATTTGAATCTTGCTAATTATGGAAACCTGCTAATTATGGAAACCTGCTAAAAATAGAAAGTTACTAAATATGGAAAGTTGCTATTTGTGGAAAGTTACCTAAAAAGGAAAGTTACTATAAATGGAAAGCCGACTAAAATAAGCAATCTGAATTAAATAAGCTTTTAATAAGACAGTCATGAATTCGTGTAGATTCGCTGAAGATGGAGTTTTCTTCCGACCTTTGTATTTCTGTTGTGTTTTCTTTCGGTATAAGGTACAGATATTCTGCCCTTTTTCAGTAAGGGTGTCTTCCCTCTTTTGACTTATTGATTCTGGATTCGTTTAGGATTCCCTAAGCCATTGCTATGTTCCCTTTTGTTGTGAGCCTTTGCTATGATCCTTTGTTTGTAAACCTTGATCTGATAAACTCTGATTTGAACCTTTGATATTATTTCTGAAATATTTGACATGAACCATATGCCATGAACCTTTAGATATGACACTCTGATTTTGATATGATATCTGACTCTTAGTTTGATACCCAAGCCAAATCTGTTTCCTAGCCATGAAGGTAACATGGCCGTGTCATTGATGCACCAATGGCATGACTCTAGTGTGGTCGAGTGATGTTCCACACCGTCCCTTATCTGTTATCTGATATGCGCATTATATTATTTGGCCACTATTTTATCTACAGGGGCGTATGGATGCATCCTAGATCTGTTATCTATTTAGTGGATTATCTGTTATCTGATTTATTATTGTCTGGTGATTGGTACTGTGTGCAATACATGCCCTTCACATATATCTGGGAGCTAGCTACTCCATTTGAAGAATGAGGACACCCCTCATATTATCTGATTATCTGAGAGGTCTCCCCTCTATATGGTTATGAAGATATGGTTACATTTGATTTGATTTGTTTTGGGCTCGTGGTGGATTACTATTCCTTTTTCTTTTCCTTTATTCTTATTCATTGACTTATCCCTTAAACCATATTATATCTGCATGACCTTTGTTTCTGTTACTTTGTACTTTTCTTTACTACTGCTTGTTACCGTTATATCTGTTCACTGAGCTCTCGTAGCTCAGCCGCATTTCTTTTCCTGCGGCAGGTTTTAGTAGGAAGCTGGGAATGAGTGGAGAGTACCTTGGACTTAGAAGATTTGATAGCTATTCTGGATTAGAGATGATTAGAAGTTGCTATATTTTAGAATTAGTATTTATCGGAAGTTTCATTTGTAACCTTGTAGTTTTCTGTATTTCATTCGTAACCTTTGAGAATTCTTGTATTACTATAGATGTATGCTTTGTTTGATCTGATATGAAACCATTATTGTGATATCTTTACCCTTGTTGGGTTGGGGTGTTACAATATTCTTATCTAGCGAGCCATTGGCTGATGATGGAGGATGGTGGCGATCTGTTTTCGGATTACCCTGCTAAAATTTTATTAATTAGAATGTTTCTAATTCATCTGATAATCAATAAAACATATTCAACTTAAGATTATGTACCTTGTGTGATCTTCGGTGTGACATTGTTTGTATTTTATGCTCTCAACTTTTGAAGATATATATTCAATATGTGTTAATATATGGCTTTATTTATAGAGTTTGAAGGTGACCATATAATGGAAACCGAAAATTTGTTTGTCATATTTTTGTTATAGATAAAGATTACGTTTATAATTTAAACATATTTTTAGAGTTTACATGCTTTATATCATGCTTTAAATATAGATTTGGAAATTCTACCGAATATTTGATTGTCATGGCTTTATTGTATATAAAGATTACATTTATATTTTAAACATATTTTCAGAGTTTATATACTCTTAAATATATTTTGATCCACATATAGTGTCAAAGTAGGTATATGATATTAAATTTAGGAATAAAAGATTTATACAAAATACATTCTAAACTTATCTTTCAAATCATATCTTCTACAAGTTAAACATATTTTTAAAAAAATGTTTACAATATATATATATATATCATTTTAAAAATTCATTATACACATTCAAGAAGAAGATCATAGTTAATTTTTGTGGAAGTGCTTTCAATATAGATTTGAAATTTCCTTTTTATTTTTTGGTGTTTACCCTAAATATGTGTATAATTTTATTTGTTATCTATTACTAATTGTATTTCGATTAATTTTTGGAATGAATGTGTTAGTATACATGTTTAGTTTATATGTTAATATGTGAGAGACAAATAAACAATTGTTTGCAAAAGAAAAAAATACTGTTCAATAATAAAATTATATAAACATACAAAAATCAATAAAAAAAGAAACCTAACAATTAAATTTATGAGTTTTTTCTTGATCATATGCTAAATGGAGATTGTCGTAATCTATTGTTTCCAGATGGTCTTCATCGGAAACATCTTCCTCTTCCTCAACCTCCATTATTTTGTATCTTCTTTGGGCTGCACATTTTGGTTTTGGTTTCCTGTTGAGCTTTTCAAACCTGTCCCATTTTTTCTTCCTGAGCTGTTTCAGTTTCTATTCGTCTCTTCCTATTGGATGAACATGTTGTTTTTAGCGTTGCAAAGTTAATGAAACCAAGTAAAAACCCTATGAAGTAAAGTTTGTTAAGCTTACTTGGCATTGTTTTGTTGAGGTCGAACATTTGCAGCATCAGTTGGCAATCCTGTCTTAGAATCCATAATATGCAGATGAATGTTATTAGAATTTGCTTGCTGAATGTGAAATTCTAGCTCGTGTAGGAAGTTATATACACGAAAATAGGGCAATGAATCGACTTCACTTGAATCAAGGAATTGATAAGGTTGTTGTTTTAATTTTAAAAATTAAATGTGTACATATTCATCCTTCCAAATTATTGGAAGTTGTTACAACTTCATTAAAGTTTGCTAATCATTTCCTTAACATGCTTATAGTTATTTATGGTTTCAAGATCGAAAATACATTTATTATAAGAATATAGTAGCATTGTTTTTTAATTTTATAGGTAAGTATCATGTATGCATTTACTCTTTCTATAAAATTGTATTAGCATGTTTTTGAATTTATACAATTATGGTTTCAAAATCGAAAATACATTTGTTATAAGAATATATACCTTTGGCTGATTTCATTGATAAAAAAGGTTGTTGGATTCAACCAAGAAAAGAAAATATTGAAAGTTTTGTAACATTGAAACATCCTTTTTTTAAAACCTTATCACGGTTAATATTATTTTTAAACAGTTTCAATTTTATTTACAAATAAAAAAAAGGTTAATACTGCTTGTTCATGTTAGAACTGCTGCTTATTCACGTTACTGCTGCTGCATTTGATCTAATATAGTGTTCTACATGTGGTTAGCACTGCCATACTATATTAGTACTGCTAGATATACTTGATACTGCTACATCGATTTTTTTAGTATTGATCAACGTTTGCACTGATTGTGAACAAATAACCATGTAATATTGGAAAGTAAATAAAAGAGTGAAACTTAATACGAATAATTGTGAACAAATAACCATGGAATGTTGGAAAGTAAATAAAAGAATGAAACTTAATACGAATATCCATACCCATGCAAGTTTGTAAATTGTAAATAAATTGTTCAAAAATATTAAAAAATGGAAATGTCAATTAATTGTCTTCTTGCTCCTCTTGATTATTAAGGTCATTAGCTGGTGATTCGTCATCCAGTGTCGCTGGTACACTGTTAATGTGGTCTGTCGTACCCTTTCCTGCATCATCAAATTGAATTAAAGTGGCGTTCGTGGCACCAACGCACACTACCGGATTATCATCTGTTGCATCTATCGATTGAACTACAGCTTCATTTGTTGGCTCCTGATACATGTTGTGAGAAGAAATAAAATATTAGCTTGTATTGTTTGTTAAAAATTAACGGTGTTTATAGACATTAAAAAATACAATGCACAATACCTCGCTCATATCATCAGAATGTGTTTCCGATCCATCATCTGAACACACGGAATCGTACTCCAAACCTTGATCTTCCTCGTCGTCATCCTATTTTGATTCATGCATAAGGATTAGCATACACTTGTTTATAAACACAAACCATTGTTAAGTATATTAAAAGACCAATGAATCAAACCTGTTCTCTATAAAGCCATTCTTGAAATAGTTGATTGTATCAACATCTCCTGTCACTTTCTCCGCTCGATATATATAACTATTGTTGTTGTGATTGAACTCAGAAAATAAAATTTTGAAAAGATACTTCCTCCCAATAATTTGATTAAGTGCATCTGGAAAGTATTCTTCTGTGTTCATGCCTTCGCTCTCCATTATCTCCCACGCTGTTAAATTTGTCATCTTGTGCACACTCGTGTCAAAAATCACGACTTGTGCAGTACCACTATGGTCAAATATGCGCACAATGATTTTGAACCTACACATATAAAATATTTATCACTGAATGTAAAGTATCCAAACATCTACATTATTTATTATATATTTAAGGACAAATCCAAATAATTATATATATATAGGTTGTTTTACATACTTGGAAGCAACCGCATATGTTTCTCCATGTTTTTTACAATACCACAACTGTTTCTTATTCCTTGTGCCTGAGTTGCGCTTTGAAACAATTGGCGTTACTCTAGTACTGCATGCTTTACAACCCGTATAAACCCACCCATTTTCCTCTTGTATGCTATGCACTTCTGCATAAACTACACAGTGTGACTCCTGTATTTGGATACAAAACCACGTATAAACATTACTAATGTGGGTTTAATCAGTGATAAAATAATATTTATATTATATCTATAACAATAAATTTTGTTTGACCGGTTCAATAGTTCGAATTGTTCCAACTACCCGCTTCACACAGCCGTGCATGAACTCCGCAGGCGTAAAAACACGGCTGCCAACTGAATAATCTTCAATTCTAAATTCCCCTGCATCATACCCCTCCTGCTCTTCATATTTGTGATATGTATAAATAGGTTCCTAATAAATTTAACATGTATTTAGTTTAAAAATAAAACACATATATCACGATATCAATGTCTCTACCTTTTCCGGAAAGCCAACAATTGTGGCACATCCCTGTTTATAAATATTCTTGTGCCAAACAAAGCGTTATGTATTGATGGCTTATCTGTGTTGCACAACAAATATAGACAATTTTAAAAGCTATTAATATGAATTAAAAATCTTAATTACGTAACCAAAATTTTAACAAGCATCTATAAAACTTATTGTCCCAATATTTCACTTTCCCGAGCATCAAGAGGATGTCTATATGACCAAGCTCATCACGTTTGTTGTCGTAGTCATTCCACATTAATGCCCAATTGTCCCAAAACGTACAATCAAGTCTCAGAGATCTGCATAGAATAGGGTACACTCAATATATGATTACAAATGAATACTATTCAATACACGTTATTTTATTTTAAACAAATGAGAATGTATAAAATATAGTTACTCGGCATCTTCAACGACAATTTTCCTTCGTAGCTTAGGACCACCAGAATTGTTCAATGTCACTATTTTCCCAATAGCTACGACTGTACCAACAATATCTGGAAAAATATTTGTTATAAAAAATATGCAAATAAACATTCAAGTAATGCCAACCGTTGTATATAATTTAAAAAAAAACACATACCAACACAATCATGGTCGTGGTATTCATTATTTGTATCCAGAATACTTGAGAATGGCTCGTTAATGAACCCAACAAATTTGTCGTCGATGTGATCAATACGGGTAACTTCGGTTCCTTTATAAAAATATATTTTCCACTGGTTTGGTAACAAAGGTAACCTTCCGGCATTCTCTGCTACTCCAAAATTAGAGATTATGTAACATTGACCTTCTAGTAAAAGAGGTTCAAATTTAAACATAAACTCCTTTTTTACATAAATTTGGATACGGTTCGACTGTACATATAGTTCAAATATCAATGGCACATATAATAAATATACACAAATATAGGTATTTATTAATTTAATCTGATATACCTCTTCATCCTGGAAAACACAATCAAGACTGTAAGGATCGTGTTCTTCGTTAAATTTGTGTGAATGCCATACAGAGATGCACCTTCCTTTAATGGCCATGTTCACATTCATCGGACTGACATCTTTAATGAGAGTCATTGTTCGCTCTCTCATTACTAAACAAAACAAAAAAAAAAAAAAAAAAAGTTGTATTTTTTTATATCACATTAAAATCACGATGTATAATGAATCAACCATTTTAAATAAACCTGTCTTAGAACTTTTAACTGTGGACACACTCTTTCCATTGTTTTTACTTGGATGAGAATTAGCTCCTACAAATACACAAAGAAATTATGACAATGTTATTTATATAAGATAAGTAATTCGGAACAGACATTATCCATAATGTTCATACAAAACCTGATGAAAATTTTCCATAAGATGATGTGTGCATCACAGTTTTTTTGTTCCTGTGTGATGCATCCGAAGATGTTGTTTGGTATCTCAAATCTTTTTGTTGATTTCTAATGTAGGCAAATCTTTTAGAATCAACATTTGAGGTGGTCGTCCCTAGCAACAATAAAAAAACAAATTGTTGTATAACATCTAATAATAAAGGTGTGGGTTTTTAAAAACAAATATTCATACCTGATTGAGATTGAAAGTTGGAAGAATCAATCCCAGAGTTTTCATATGTGGAATGTGTTTCAAAACAGCTTGATTGACTTCTAGATTTCCTTTTTAATGTTCGAACAGATCCTATTATTTAATGGATATAGATTTACCGCAATTTAGAATATACAAACATAATTAATGTATATACTATAACCACAATTTATAATATGAACACAATTAGTTTAGAAACATGTTACCTTTATGAGATGGTTGTGATTCAAAAGATGATGAGACATGGCCAAATCTGCCCTTTGTAGGTGGTTTAGATGTTGGAACAATTAACACTGTATAAATACAATGTATTATTGTCTTAAATTAAAAAAAATATTCAATGTACTACCTCTAGCTTTGGCAACGACATGAGAAACAACTGCTCCAGATATTCTACCGGGTGTATCACTTTCAAATATGGAATTTTCCAATTCAGACGAAGAAGATTGCTGAACCAAACCTATATTTCCTGCTGATTTAGCAGTTATAAATTGAGTAACATAGTATAAACACCATGTAAAATGTACATAAATAAAATATCAACAAAGTTACTACATGTTGATTACAAACATTATGTATGCTGTATGAAAATAAAACATTAAGGAAGCTAATACCTGTTGATCGTGTAACAACATCTGAAACATGGTTGGTTGATCTTGTGCCTGTTGTATCAGAATCATAATGTGGATGATTACCAAATACAAAATCAAAAACTTTCATGGTAAAATAAAACAAATTAATATACGATACATGAAAACATATACAACAAAAAAAAATACCTTGTGAAGGGGTTTTAGAATGAACGTGACTGCCAGAACCTTTGCCTGTTGTATCTGAATCATGATGTGGATACAAATCATAAACTTACATGGTAAAATAAAACAAATTAATGTAGGATTCATGAAAACCTATATAAGAATAAAATACCTTGTGAAGAGGTTTTAGTATGTTTCTTCTGCATGGTATTACTTGTGTTTGCATCAGCAACTATAATCAATATAAAGACGTTCATACAGTAAAGCATTAGATTGATTCAACAACAATATAAATAAGCATATAACAACCCTACGAATAAATTACTTGTTAAAAAACAATCATGTGTTAAAACATCAGATTACTTACACAAAAACAACAACAATAACAATATAACAAACCAATTATTAAATTACATGTTACTATAATCAGCAACTATAATCAATAGAAAAACGTTCAGTAGAAAACCACATTCTTAATAATGTTGTTGTTGAGGCAAACGTTCATGCAGTAAAACATTAGACATATGTTTTCTTCATCAGTGTATTACTTACATGCACTGTGCATTAATTTTAATATTGTTAATTCATACTAATAGTTTTTAAAACTGCTTATCTTTGTTGTGTAACACATATATCCCATCGATACATAATGCTTTGTTTTCAGAAGGTATGTTAAGGTTGTTGTAATTTTTATGCTGTTGTTGTATAATTAATCTAATGTTTACATACACCATCGTTTATTAACAAACAATCTATGCTCAGGGTTGTTGTATTCTTAATGATGTTGTTGTTGAAGCAATATAATTTTTTATTGCACAAACACACATAAGCAGTATCAAGTATATCGAGCAGTACTACTAATACAGCATGGCAGTGCTAACAACATGTAGAATAAACACACAAAAGCAGTATCTACTAATAGATTATGGCAGTGTTAACCACATGTAGGACACTATATTACCATGTAAGTTTATATAAGCAACTATAATCAATAGAAAAAGGTTCATGCCGTAAAACATTAGATTGTTTCAACAACAACATAAATAAGAGTATAACAACAGATTAGTTACACAACAACAACAATAACAATATAACAAACTAATGATTAAATTACATTCTAATGATTAAATTACATGTAAAAAACATACCTCCCAAAGAAGCACTGATGTTCTTCTTGTCAGATCCTTTTGCAAGCCTTGCAGAGTGTCTTTGGCCGTGCATAATGGCTATATTCTTATAAATAGAGCTTATTGTTTTTTTGAGTTTAGAAAAAACGTTATATTATGATGTATATATGATGTATATATATTGCTAAGGTAGAACTTTGATCTTAAATATAGGAACAAAAGATTTATACAAAATACGTGTTAAGGTAGAAGTATGATCTTAAATATAGGAACAAAAGATTTATACAAAATACATTCCAAACTTATCTTCTACAAATTAAACATATTTTTAAAAAAAAAATCCAGGATACATGTTTACAAAATATATATATAAATTTCATTCGTGATCGGGTGATGTGAATAAATGAAGATTTTTGTGATTGTGAACATAAAAAGTGAAACATAAATAAAAAGTAGTTAAAAGCATAAAAAATAAAGGCAAGCACAAAATACCAAAAACGCAAATAAAACTAAACACGAGCCTTCTGACCTTAAAATGGGCTCAGAAAATCAAAATCTTAAAAAACTATCTAGAAGTGATATTTAATACTAAAACGTTCTAAATGATAAAAAAGATTTTTAGAAAAAAGATTTAAAATTTTTATTGACTTTTATTAAATTTTTTATTAATTAAAACACTTTAGAAAAGAAAATATATAAAAAAATACTAATTAATGAGAAAAATTACAAAAATTCCGAAAAAGTACTTTAAGTTTATAAAAACCTAGGAAAAAAAACTAAGTTAACTGCTTATTGATAAGTCAGTTAAAAGCAAGAAGAAATAGCTTAAATGAAAAATGGTTAAATAAAATAGTGCACCTTGGGCAGAAAAGACAGGCGAGATGGTGATGTTGTGTGTGATAAAAGATTGAGTGTGAGGGCCAGGGTTCGAGCTTGGCTCACCTTGGACTTCCCACTTCCTTTTTTTTTTTTTTTTTTTTTTTTTTTTTTTTTTGAAAATATTTCTTTTGAAACTTGTTAATAAGATGAAAATAAGAATTTTTTGTGAAGGAATTATTTTTAGAAGTAAGGAAATAAGTCAGAATAAGCAAAAGAAAAGTGGACTGCTAATAAGAGATCAAAAGAAGCAAAAGCTGACTGATAAGCTAGTAAACTACTAAAAGCTAAAATGTGAATTGAAATAAGCTAAAAGACACTAAAATCAATCCTAAATAGCAAATGTAAACAGAATAAGCCAAGCAAACAAGCAATAAGCACTTAAAATTGAGCTATGAAAGTGCTACTTAGACTGATTAAGGAATTAAGGTATTGATGTGATGATTACACAGATATGGACCAAAAAGACCTCAAAACTATATGGAATTGAACCAACTCAATTCAATCAACTTAATTCACTAGTTTCAACTCAAAAACATGCAATAATAAGGTCTAAACACTGATCTCCCAAGAATAAGCAAATATATCAATTTCAAACCTTAAAACTAGAAACATCAACTTAAAACTACAAAACCACTTAAATCAGCTCAAAAGTACCAATTATCAGCTTAAAACATTCAAATTAAGCTAAACCAAAACAATCCAATTGGTCAAACTTAAGCAATAAGCCTAAAAGTCAAAGAACAAGCTTGTGCCAAACACCGCTTTATGAATACTAAAACTGATTTTAGAGCTTATTCAACATGCAAATCCTACATATTAATGAAAAATAATGAATATTAAGTTCATATGGGTGATTAAAGCACAAAATCAGCATGAAACAAGTGCTTATTAATAAGCTTAGCTAAAATGCTATAAAACCTCAAATTCCACAATAAGGCACAAATCAATGAAATACAATGAAATAAGCCAACACAGTAACAAATCAACTTCAATTAAGGATAAACAAGACAAAACAACTCAAATAAGCAATGAAATAAGCAGTAAATCAGAATAAGCAGTTTCAATAGTAAATAATCAAAAATTGAACTCACTTTTGTCCTTTGCACAAACAAGGACATGAAATTGCTCCAAGAGCTGATCTACAAGCTCCAGCTTGTTAGAAACAAGATGGTACAGTCCAATAAGCCCTTCCCTTTTTGGCTTATCATCCAATAGCTTATTCCACAATTTAGCAAAGGTATTTTGAATATGATGTAATACAATTCAATTTAAGAACAAAGAAGCTCAGAATAAGCTATGAATGAGCTTATTTGAGTGTGACAACTGGTAATTTAGGGAGCCATTTAATTACCGCATTTCTTAAAATTTGGCGACGTAAACATTTTGAGCATGACCTTTTGGAACTATGTTGAATTTGACTCGTATTTTGGATTATTTACGTGGATTATTATGTGGTTGAATTATTTGCGTGACGTTAATTTAGGCACTACTCCGACTCCGGCACTAGGAAACCTAATAAGTCAAGTTTAAACGAGAAACGATCACGTTTTATTTTATAAACGTATTTATTATCAAACTTTATGGAAAAACATTTTTAAGACGAACGGTGACGATTAAAAATTTAATCGGTGATGTTTAATATTTTTCCGGAATTAAAACTAGCAACCTCGAGAAAGAATAATAAAAATTATCCCGCTAGTCCTTGCACCGACTCCTTAAGTAAAAATAAAACTTGCACAAGGACCTATTAGCAATACCCGGTTTTAATAAATCCTAAACCCTAACCCTATTTTCATTATTTCATCATTTCATTTACTTCATCTTCTACCTCTCTCTCTTCTCTCTTCACAGCCGCCGCCGCTCCTACAACCACACCACCACCACCAAAATAACCCTCACACTCTCCTCTCTCTTTTGATACTACTCACGCGCCTAAAAAACATCCCACCTCCCTCGTTATTTTACTCCGCCACTATCAAAACCCACCACCATCATTTCCATACTCTAATACATATAGATCGAGTGAAGACACGGTAAGAAAACATGTTTTTACGCGTGGGTTGACTGACTCCGAGTCAACTCGTGGTTTATATTCATTTTTCGGGCAAAAAACAAATGGGTTTTGATATTTTATTGAGTTTTGAACTAATAAAAATCGGTTCGTATCGATATGGGTCGTGTGTGTCGCGTTTTTTGTGGTGTTGTTGTGAAACCGAGAGCTTAAGCTCACGGGTTTGAGCTTATTTTTGGTCTTATAGTTCTTGTGGTTATGTTGTTGATGTATTTTGTTATATTCAGATGACTTGTGCTCGACCCGACTCGTATGAGTCGCTTGGTTTTGGTTGTATCAGTTGTGGTTTGTTGATGTAGTAGTGAAACCGAGACCCCTTTGGGTTCGGTTGCTTGTTGAGGCATCGAGAAAGCTTGAGCTGAGACCCTCATGGTCTCGGCAATGCTTGTGAAGCTTGAAATCATTTTGGTTGCTACTCTTGTTATTATTGATGTTGTTGTTGTTGTTGTTGTTGTAGTTTTGTGATGGAATGGTGAGGCCGAGACCCCCAAGGGTCCATTCGGTTTGAATATTGGCAAGAGATTAAGCCGAGACCCGTATGGTCTCGGCAATGGTTGTGTTGTTTATATTGTTGTCGAGCCACATCAAGAGAAAAGAGAGTCGAGACATTGTCTCGGCCGATTGATATTATTATTTGATTGTTTGAATGTTTCGTGAGGAAGTAAACCCGCAAAAAAAAATATTGAAACATTGATTGAGAAACATGGAATCGATTGTGTGACGATTACTAGTGGACGGGGAATAAGTTAGACGTGAGTCGTAGTCGACCACGAGTGATTGAAGTTGTTTGCGATAATGAGGTTTAAATTATTATTTATTGTGGATTTGGATTGATATAATAAGCCGAGAGGTCATGACTCGGACTTGTGACTCGATACAAATAATAACTCAAAACAAAAATAAAAATAAACTCGAACCATATGTATAAATATATACATATGCAACAATGATTGGCCTCAAACGGTTAACTTATATTTACCAAGGATATTGGTCAACTAAAGTCAAACCACTTGAAGACAATTAACCAAGGAGTACAGGATATCCCCGGGTCGTTTAATCCCAACGAGGTGTGGAAACTGTAATAGAACGAATATGGGATCGGGTGATAATTGAACAGAAAAGGTTTTGATTGATTTACACTAGGGAATATAAAAGGAAATAGCTTATATAAGCTATAATAACCTAAAACTTATTTTAAAACTGAAAATATATTTATTTGACTTTTTATCTATTTATTATTAATTAATTACTATTTAATAATTATTTAAAACTAATTTAAATTATAATAAATACTAAATGAACTCTAATAAATATGAAACTTTTTCTATAAAGATTATGTAAGCACAGGAACCTAGGAAAATTATAAAAATGAAAAGTGCTTAATGAAAAAGCTCAAAATAAGCCAAATGGCTTAAATAGAAGCTATCACTTATTTTATATTTGATTTTTCTTGATTTTTAATTTACAAACCTATTATACTACTGATTTTAAGCAACCTTAATAAAGACAAAAACTTTAGAACTTAAAAACAAGCTGTTTGGAAGCTTATGAGCTTTTCAGCTTGAGCTTTTGGCTCAATTTGATGGTTTAAGCTCAAAGAAGTAGCCAAATAAGCTAAACAAAAGGAAACAAAGGTGAAATAAAGTGAAAATAAGTACAAGGAACTGGAAATGAGTAAAAAGTTACAAAGAGTAGCACTGATAAGCTTAGGATAAGCCAATAAGCACTTCCAATGTATACCGTGAGCCAAACAGGCCTGCAGACAATTTTAAGGGCAATATAAGCTTATGAAATAAGCTGATAAGCACAATATAATGACTGAGGTAGCAAGCTGGGTTGGTGGTCTTTCCAAAAAGCCAAGACTCACACTGTGGGATCCACAAATGAGCTTATGAAGGGCCTATGAAAAAGCTTAAATACACTGAATTCTTAGTGTACACAGCAAAATGGGACAACTTGAAAGCTACAAGCAGGCTTATTAAATAAGCTGCAAAGCTAAAGATAAGCTCTGAACCTTTGAGCTGGATATTTTAGCTTTTTTAGAAGCCAAAATACACAAGCTTAAGATTACCAGAGAGCTTTTGAGGGCTTAAGCAAGAGTCTCAACTACACTGATGACTCAGTGTAGTGAGTGGTTTTTGAGAAAACATGAGAGCATAATAAGCAGTCCAAATAAGCAGTACAAGGGACATAAGCACAAACACAAGCAACCAGCCAGAAAGGCTTTCTAAATCAACAAGTTTCACACACTAATATGCACTGATAAGCTTTTAAGGAGCTTATGAAAAAGGCTATCTAGCCTGTGCACAGGGTATATATTTGACTTTTTAAGTTTAAACTATATAGTTGACTTATATGAACTTTAAGGTTAATCTACTTACTGATTATGTTATATTAGGCTAATTAGAGATGAAATTAAGCTAGATGACCAAGTAATTAACTACTGTGATGAAATTTATACTCCAAATCCTAACAGGTAACTAGGAAATAGAGATTAAAGGCTATTTTGACTATTTATCAAACAAGGTCTGTATTTTATGGTTGCACTGAGCTAAAATGACCTTAAGTGATATATGTAAACCAAAGTTAACAACAATAGCACCTTATGTCACAGTGTACATAGTTAATCCAAACACACCTTATACAACACTTATACTAGATTTTCAAAGTAAATGACTTACTAAAACCTTAACACTGATTCCAAACTCCATTTTATGATTATAACAGACCATAAAAGCATAAAAAACCAACAATACCAGCATGAAACACAGAAAGGAACAATATGCTATTTTAACTGTGAAATTAAGATTTTAAGCAACACAAATTCTAATGAAAGAGCAAACTAATTTAAGCACTGATTTCACTTAAACATACCACAGAAACATAAAAACACAAAGATAAGAGCATAAACTAGTTTCTACAGTAGAATACAAATATTGAGGAAAAGCTTACAAACTTGCTATTCAGCTGAAAATCAAGAACCAAGAACAAAGAACCACTCCTATAGACTTACCACTAAGCCTCTAACCCAGGGCAATCCACAATCAACCCTGCTCCAGCTTCTTGATCATGGCACACTGAATTTTTGATTTTTCACTAACTTATTGTATTATTTTTTTGTATTTTTTCTTTTTATGACTATAACTGAATTTAAGGTTTCTAATAGCTTACATAGGCTATATGAGGAGCTTATATGAGCTTAAGAGTCCACAAACAACATTTCTAACAATACTAAAGATAACTTGAGATTTTGAAGTACAAAATACATAAACTGGAATTCGAACTTAGAAACTGAAATTGATTATTAAAAGAGATTCACATACACTGAAGAACACTGAACAAAGTACTGAAAGAGAAAGCTAATTTTAACACTAGAACTTGAAAAATAACTTAAGTTGACATAAGCAAAATTAAATTACTCTAGATTGATATCCACATTGCTCCTTTCTTCCTTTATAAAGATCTTTTGCACTTCCAGGTGTCCTCTGAGACTTTCCCACACATTTCCAGCCATTGGATCTTTACATTTCATCAAAACCGTTCAATTCCACTTTTTGGCGCCAAAAGTGGAATTAGTGGGTTGGGGCAGTTTTGTTGCAATTAAAGAATTTTGTTCAGTTGTGGAGGTGTAAGGGACAAGTTGGGAAGTAGATATGGAGCTAGGGGTGAGGTGTAAAGCAAAACCAGGGGAGATGGTTTGGAGGGAGTTGACCGGGGTCAAACCCCGTTTATAAATATCAGGGGTGTTTATTGGACTGGATGAGTTAGGCAAAAGGAAGGGTGATTGGGCTTGGTTTATTTATTTAAAGGGTTGGGTTGGTTTAATGGGTTTAGTAACTAGGGCCATAGATGTGAATTTCCATTTTTGAATGTCCAGGGACTATTTTTGCCATTTATGAAACTTTGCTCATTTTTCATCTGTTTTCAATCCTTTTGCACATGAAACAGATAAAAACACAATTCAAGGATATTTTCTGTATTTTGAAGCATTTCTGAGTGTTTTTAAATGTTTTTGCAGTTCAGATGGGACAAAAATGATGAGTATTTACACACTCATCAAACAACGATAATCACGTGAGCGTTTTCATATAAATAATAACAAGTTTTATACTTGTTGGTTTATTAAAAACAAAACTAAGTTTTTATAATAAATCAGTTATTAAAAGTTTCGAGGGCACGCAAATCTAAGAATATTATTATGAGGATTATTTATGTTTTGTGATTCTAGCGCCGAGTCTCACATCAGTTGACGTCAATAACCTCAACCCACATGGTTATCGGACTTATTGGGCTGACGAGTCCAATAAAAGCCCCATAAGCATGTCGGAAGAGATTTATTAATGGGCAATTCATCCTTATGACTTACCTAGTATGATTATTGAGTTTCGGGATGATAAATTAATCAAAGGAATTGCGAGACTTATCGAGTTGACGAACTCGATAAGAACCCGACAACTTGTTCGCATAATTTATCAAATCAAAACTTAGTCATACGTCCTTGATTGCGAGTCGTTTCGATCTTATTTGCTACGTGGCGTGAGTACACTTGAGTCATGTCATGTCACCACTACACACCCGTCGATACCAAACGCTAATAACGGATATGAGCAAGAGATTTTTGGAATTTAAAACGGAATCTACTTGGGATGGTTTACTTTTGGAAGCTTTTACGCTTGAAGATGATGTTAAGGTTAGTTTACATTATTAGGTTGTGCCGAGTCCGAGAGTGCTGATATTTGAGAGTCGCCGATTACTTTGCTACTGTAGATCTTGTTTGTGCTTAGCTGCTTGAGGTGAGTTTCATAGCCCCACTTTTACTCTTTTAAACGTTTATTTAACTTGGGGAAGAAAACATGCAACTCTTTTATGGACCCGCAACTACTTTTTTTTATTTGATTATGTGTTGACTAGTTAAAGGTTAGATTTGCGGTAGATGTTGACTTAGTCTAGGGTAGCAATCCCTTGCTATAACCGTGGTACCTAGCTAAGAATAGATATCTGCTTACGGCCTAGACCAGGGTAGCAATCTCTTGCTATAACTGGCTAGAGTCGCTTAGGGCCCTACTTGAGATCTCGTTAAGATATTGGAATGATTTGGTTTTGGAAAGATTCTTGGTTTTTGTAACACCCCCAAATT